>OY723394.1:13528416-14128416 GCA_963210295.1 Ophion ellenae
GACCCCTAATGTTTTTTATCTGGCTTGAGGTGCTCCACAAGATGGTTGAAAAAATGTACCATTCCTTAAAAAAAAAAGTGGAGATGAGCTTCACTGTGCGTCAGCACCTCCACCGAAATAAAAAAAAATTGGTCGCATTTGATAGCCCCCTTCACACCGTACAACATTTGTCTGGAACATTTTTTTAGGACGTCGATAATTACCGAGTTATTTCGGGTGGCAGAGACAAGAGGGACACCCTGTATATATATATATATTATTTGGCGAGAGTACACAGCTTTGGCTTTATAAATCGACTCGCTCTGTCAGTCAAGTAAAGGCTGTAATTCTCGTTACTCCTAGTGTCGAATCGTTGATTATTACGCCCTTACAGGATCCCACCTATCATCACGTACGTAATATCTTTTGTGTATATGGTCGTATGTACTTTCACCAGCTGGAGAATGATGGAAGAGGGCAGGGTGCTGCATAGCCGGTGCTGCATATCATTTACGTCCGCGCTGATTATTTATAAACATCGCCCTGGGCACGGGCATATATTATCAAGACTCGGCTATCGAGACACGCTACGTATGTGTATATGTGTGTGTGTGTATATATATATATATATATATATATATATATATATATATATGTCTCCACAACCTAATATTGTTTCGCAGCTAATAGAGTTGCTTTTCTATGTTGACGTATATCAAGATACTCCACAACCAATGGCCACCAAGCTTTCAAATAGTATGTACTTCAATTCGGGATATCATTGCAGTTCGTGCTCCCCACACGTACGAACTCACGTTTCCAACAGCAACTCTTCCATCTCCCGCAAACAGATCGTTCTTTTTCGTATTTTCACTATGATGAACCGAGGTTCACGAGATCCATTGAAAATACAAGAGTTTAGATTGCAATTTCACAATATAAAACGTCTCCCGTACAGACGATCAAAAAGCTTAATCGGAAATAGAATGATTCGGTCTGGGATGAATTTGCTATCTCGATGGGGGCTACTATGGCGATCGCGGTTGACGTTGGATCATTCGGTGACTGGATACATCTTTGGATGAATTTATTCGGGAAAACGCGCGCGCGCGCGCGTATGTGTGTGTGTAGAAATTGTACTAGCATGTCTGAGTTACGACCTTGTAACTGGCTCGCCCAATTGAGCTCATACGAACTGACCAATGGTTGGCTCGCTATGAGCTAGTAATATTGTGAATGTTTTGTTATCCAGCCCTTGTCTAGTCACTGCCCAGCTGATCTTGGTCACAAATGACAAAGTGAGGTTATGTGACTACGTGTACTTCCATGGAGCGAATGACTCATGGCTGGCTAGCCAACTTGAGTTTCAGATGGCTGTGCAAAAGGAAAAAGTCTCAAGTGGGCATGACGCTATGACCTAGCCAATACTAGCTAACCGCGGCTATGCACCCCTTGGCTCGTCACTGCCAAGCCGATCTTGGTCACAAGTAACAAAGTGTGGCTATGTGACTATATGTAGTTCCATTGAGCGATTGGCTCATGGCTGGCTAAGCAACTTGAGTTACAGATGGCGTTGCGAATGCAAGCACTCTCGCGTAGGTATCTCGCCATGACCCAGCCAGCTATGCGGATGTGCACCCCTTCGCTAGTCACTGCCCAGCCGAGCTTGGTCACGAATGATAAAGTGTGGTTATGTGACTACGTGTAATTCTATCGAGCGGTTGGCTCATCGCTGGCTAAGCAACTTGAGTTACAGATGGCGTTGCGAATGTAAACATTTTCAAGTAGGTATCTCGCCATGACATACCCAGCTAACTACGGCTGTGCATCCCTTGGCTAGTCACTGCCCAACTGATCTTGGTCACAATTGACAAAGTGTGGTTACGTGACTACGTGTAGTTCCATAGAGTGACTGGCTCATGGTTGGTTGCGCAACTTGAGTTATCGATGACGTTGCGAATGAAAACAATCCTCAAGTCGGTATCTCGTGATGACGTGTCCAACACTTTCCAACTGCGGCCGTACTAGTCGAAATAAATGATCGGACAAATACCATTCAAGGTTATGTGATTCTATGCGATTATCGCTCTCAATGCGAACGCAATTGAGTCCTTGATTCGATAATGTTATTTACATTTGTCAATCCACCCATTTTTCAATAATCTGACATTGTGTAGTGTAACATATGTAGACGAGATGAAAATTCAGAAATAAAACAAGTAGAACTGACTCAGTGAACAACGTCACAACTCATCACCCAGAGGTCCCGGGGTCGAAACCACGTTACGGTGTAAACGTTTGTCTGAGATCATTTAAAGGGAACCAGTAATATATTTACAGCGCAAATATCATAACCCTAATTAGTGAACAACGAAGAATATCGTAAAAGAGCCCAATGATGTAAATGATGGGCAAAAAAATAAGTTTTCAAGAGAGAAATATTTTAGCGCCGTCCTCAAAACATTGGCATGTACTGATAGCTAACATTACGTAAGATATAACGGGTTCAAAATCTTTCCTCGTGTGGATATTTCTATATATAAATGTATATATGTATTTGAATGTTTTCTTTTACGCATATTGATCTGCAGTCTCTATTACACTTCTACGTTTATTGACACGCGTCGAATTCGAATAATCGTGAGCTTTTCCAAAATTAACATCGATAACACACAACACTATAAGCTATACATATATGTACATAATTATGTAGTGTATATGTATATAGACAACGCATGCTCCAGTACTGGAATTGATCAAAAACTATATATAGTAAAGCATGAATCGCAAATACGTAATCGTGCTGCAATATACGGTGAAATCCAATGGCTTTTGATGGATCTACTACGTGTGTACATTTGCGGTTCGCTTATTTTCTATATCCAATTTCGATGCACGATCGATTACAATGCATTTGTGAGTCTTTGATACACGTAACATTAAAATAAAAAAAAGAAAAGCAAACGCATGGCAATTTTTTCCCCGCGAATTACGTCGGGAAAACCGAAGTTTTTTTCACGAGGGCTGTCGTTCCTCGGACCCTCCTCGTACGCTGATTCGAGTGAGATAGTTATGCGGATAAGGAAAATTTAACAGAATATTTTAATAGTCTAGAGTCTAAGCATTCAATTATTGATCATTAACGTGTTTTACAAGATTTCCTTTTTCTGTAGCCAGCAGCGTTCTTTTAAGCCTTCCTTGACACACTTATATTTGGCCACGAGTTTGACACACTGGGTCAATTTGACCCGGATAGTATTGTATCCACCTGCCATTAACAACCCTGCGGTCGGCTTTTATGAAAAAAAATCCGGGATACACAGCGAACATTTCTCAATGTCTGCATGATTGAAATTCGGAAAGTATAAAATGGAAATGTAAAAAAATGGTCAAAAAATTTCAATTTTGGGAAAGTGAGTATTTTATTTCAAATTCGTGCGGGTTGAAATGACCCAGTGTGTCAAGGAAGGGTTAACAATGAACATCACTCAAGTGTCCGCTTTCGATTTTGTTGAAACTCATATATGTCATAAAGCATTGAAAATTATTAGACACGTTTTTTTTGCGCAAAAACATCTTTAAGGGGGGGGAAATTCCCTTCAAGGAAATGCGTGTCGAGGAGTGACTTTGCAGTTTCACGCACAAGCAGTCCACCGATCTGGGTGGAACCAAAACCAAAGTTCTTCTAATGTCAAGCGAAAAATCCACTATAGTATTGAAAAATAATATAGTATTGAAAAAAAATTGATTAAGGGGCGACACGCTTTTCTTTCAGCGGTCGTTCGCCCCTTAAAACCGTCTTGCCACTTATAAAAAAAATACGTGCCTGATAGTTTTCAATGCTTTATCACATATATGAGTTTCAACAAAATCGAAAGCGGACACTTGAGTGATGTTCCTTGTAAGTAGTCTACAAGATATCGAAAATCGAAGGAGTTGGTGTTTTTTACCGAGAATTCGTGTGCACATGCTTGGGATGTGAAGTTGCCGTAGGAAAGGATGTACAGTAAGACTGAACTTTTCAGGATTCTATAACTTGCTGTTCAATGTTTTTCGTGGTTAACTTGTGGATATGTAGTAGGAGATACAGCCAGCTATATAATTGAAAAAAGACATGTCTCTGGGGGTGTTTTATATATATGTATACACATTTTAAGGCCAAACCCTTATCCATTCATACAGCGAGAATGTGATGGGACGCAAGTCTCAAGTCCTCGTCCTACTCCTCGCCGATTAATTACGAGACTAATTGGCGACGTGAATTCACCGGGCTTAGTTCCGTATGAATGTATAGGTATAAATGGCTTCTGGTGAGCAAAATGTCTCGACGGAAGTAAAACGTGGCCTGCGGCCTCTCTCTCTCTCTCTCTCTCTCTCTCTCTCTCTCTCGGTCTCGTTTTGTTCGTTCTCGCTCTCGGTTTGCCAGGACTCCGGAAAACCGAAGAAACCGGATGGAAGGCAGAACAAACGGTGTTACCCGTCCATAACAATGGTCGAACCGTCAAGACTATATCTACTTTGGGATGTAAGGATTTGACGAACCTGCGAATGATAATCGTTCGCACTCACTGCGGGAATCGATGAATCAACTCGTGCAGAAATTTGTTGGGAAGTCCCCAGATCCTGCTACATCTATGTAGGAATTTGATGGGGACGCGCACATAGGGAGTCTACATTGGAATCCAAATGTATTCCACACTAATTTCCAATTGGCGTCGTTTGAGAATTCTTTATTTTAAATTTTCAACCGGAATTGGTTGGATCTTCGAAAGAAACATCTTTTTGTCATCCCAAACTTGTTGGGGAGTCCCAAGATGCATCCACATCTGTATAGGGATCTGCTGGGGGCACCACACATAAGTCCTCATTGGAATCCAATTGAATTCTGCATTGTTCTCCAATGAACGCCGTTTGAGAATTCTTATCGACGTGGAGTCGAAGTATGTGAAAAGTCTCGAGAAGAAACTCGGCGTGTTGAAGCATAAGCTGCAGACTTCGTGAGAGTGGACGTGTGTGGCGGAATTATGTCAAAGAGCAGTGGAATAAATAAACGATAACTGAGGAGCTGGCGAAGAAAATCGGACTTGTCCACACTACGTTAATTTCTTTTCATTTTTCGTTTTTTTTTCAAGCTCACCTTGATTAGCACCCGAAATATTTTGAATCACATCCGGCTCTAACCACCTCAAATTTTTGAAAACTGCCCTTTTGAGTGGAATGGCTATTTTAGGCACAACAATAAATAAAATTTAAATTTAATTAGACGTAGTGTGGACATATTCGGCTTTGTTCACCAGATCCTTGATCACAGTGAATTTTCAGTTATGTAATTCAAATCGATTTTTAAGACATACTTTTTTAAACGATGTACACTTTGGGTCCACGTTAAAATTCCGAACTTTGAATGCTCCTACGGTTTAAAATTCCGAATTCTAATGTTCCGAAATTCAAGATGGGGCTGGGTTGAAATCCCGAACTTTGAATGTTCAGAACGCTCAAAACTCCGAAAGAATTTTACACGAAAGACCAAAGCTCCGAAAATCAGAACACCGTCAAAATAATTCGGCTATGGAAGTTATGAAAGTTGCAACATTTTAAATAAATCGACGAATTTTTTCAAGAATTTTTTCTTATTAAGAAGTGATTTTGCGTCACTTTTGAAATTTGTCTAGACAATGTTATACGTTTGACATAATTTATAGTCAACTGTGTAGACTTTCGCTGGCATGATCGCCGGGTTGAAATTCCGAACTTTAAACGCATCGACGGTTTAAAATTCCTAATTTTAATGTTCCGAAATTACAAGGTTCGTCAAGATGATGGCAGCGAAAGTCTACACAGTTGTCTGTAAATGATGTAGAGCGTATTGTCTAGACAAATTCCAAAGTTGACGTAACATCACTTCTCAATTTAAAAAAACTTCTTGAAATAATTCGTCGATTTATTGAAAATTTTGAAACTTTTAGAACTTCCATGGCCGGATTATTTTGACGGTGTTCAGATTTTCGGATCCTTTCGTGTAAATCTCTTTCGGAGTTTTCATCTTTCGGGGTAGCATTTTTTGGAGTTTTGAGCGTTCTGATCATTTAAAGTTCAAAATTTCAACGCGGCCCCGTTTAGATTTTCGGAGTTTTGGTCTTTCGGGTAAAATTCTTTCAGAATTTTGATCCTTCGGGGTAATATTCTTTCGGAGTTTTGAGCGTTCTGATCATTCAAAGTTCGAAATTTCAACCCGGCGCATATACTTTTTAAGAACCATTCATTTTATACATCTATATGTTTTGTTTAGAAAATTCGACGCACAGAATGCGACGGGATCCATCGAGAATCGTATCGGATTCTGTTCGATAATGTGGGATTCCTTTGGGATTTCAAAATACGAGGGTGACGTTTTAATATAGGGATCCAGCGCGATGACCATTTGAATCCCTATCAGGAAGTAGGGACAAGTATGGGAATCCAATTGGACTCCTACAATAATTCCTGCACGGGAGATGCAACGTTAATTTTTTACTCTAAAAGACAATCCATTCAAAGTAATAAGTCGATTTAAAGTATTAATTACATTTAAAAACAATACATTTGAAGCTTTGTATTACTTTTAAAGGGTCTTCTCACTTTAGACGCTAAAAAAGGCTTTTTCGTGATTTTTTTTATCGGTTTATATTATAAACATTGATATAAAAGTTGTTGCACTTAATAAATACACTTTCGAAATGCATTAAAAAAAATATATTTATTTAAGTCACTATTTATAGACGAAAATGGTAGTTATCCATCTCGGACCGAGATGATCCATCTCGGAGATGGATCATCCGAAACAAAAAAATCAAACGGTTTTAGATTCAGTATGTTAATGGCTGTAGAGCATATCATACGATTTTTGATATATGCAAAAATAACAAAATAGCGAACATTTTTCGAAAAAAGAAAAAAACGTGATTTTTCACCGTCTTTTGCCAAAAAAAGTAAATATAAAAATTTATGAAATGAAATGAAATCTCGGAGAGGGATCATGCGAAACAAAAAAATCAAACGGTTTTAGATTCAATATGTTAATGGCTGTAGAGCATACCATACGATTTTTGATATATGCAAAAATAACAAAATGGCGGACATTTTTCGAAAAAAGAAAAAAACGTGATTTTTCACCGTTTTTTTTGGTAGAAAAAGTGAATATCAAAATTTAAAAAAAATCTTGATATGGGCTTTAGCTATAGTTGTAAAGAATATATGGTTAACATTTCATAAGGATCGGTTCAGTGGTTTCGGAGATTTTATCAATAATCCGTCGAAAAATGTTGTTTCGAGAAAAACGCGTTTAAAGTTTGTTTGGGTTACATGAAGACATACAAAAATTTTAATGTATTTCCAAAGTGTATTTATTAAGTGTAACAACTTTTTTATCAATATCTATAATATAAACCTATTAAAAATTCATGGAAATAGCCTTTTTTAGGGTCTAAAGTGGGAAGTCCCCTTAAACAAGGGGGTTGTCAATGGGAAAATAAAGCGCTCTTGTGAGAACTATATTTGCACACGCTTTTAACGCACATATGGAAACTACCATAAGAAGATAACTGTCCAAAAATCGGTTTGGTTCAACGTGTAGCACAGAAGTATCGTATGACGGAGTATAGTGGACGAAAGAATAAAATTGCAGGTATATAGTAGATGAAAAGCCAGACTTACCGAGTATCTCCGGAGGATCCCGCGAGGTTACGAGAACTTTGGCACGGGGCTCACGTATCATCGTAAAGCCATCGGTATGAGAGAGCCGAGGCTTGGACGAACGATGGAGCGAGGAACAGTGAGGAATAAAAAGAAATCACGGAAAAAGAAAATAAGTGCAAGAGGGTTCGGGAGAAGACGAAAGGTCCTCCGATCGACGATGAACGTGATTCGCAATGATAAGCGAGGGCCGCGCGCGCGTTCCACGCTACGAAAAAGCCTGAATTCCGAACTTTTTTTTAGACTCGCACTCGCACCAGTTTTTACGTTAAACACGACATTACAGCGACGTCAATATTTTTTATTTTACGTGTATTTTTTTTTTCACTCAATATCCGCACTTCATTTGCAAGAACAAATTTCATTAACGATTCCGCTATAAACAAAAGCACACATTTTCGGCTACACAAGTATCGATGTTTTTTACCGACGATTGCGATCCAAACAAAAAAACAACAACACGAAAACCGTCACGGACGAATCTGTGGGGAAAAAAAACGAAAAATCACGATCACTCGATCGCGGAAAAATCGGGCAAATATATTATCGAGACAACTAAAACCCACGGTTCCGCACGGCACTATCGCCTTGTCAGGTATTTAAAACTTTGCGAGGCCCGAGATTTTACAAGACTCCTACATTTCTCGAAAAACACCAAAAGCGAAAATGCGCAAAAAGAATTAATGCCAATCCATATTTACAGCTACGGGAGTAATTTTTCAGTGACGACTTTTCAATTTTTCGGGGTCAAAAACGATAGCGAGATGCCGAAATATTGAACATACAAATTTGAATTCAAGCCTCGAAATTAATTTGGCGTTATGGAAAAAATGATCATGACGTCGAGGTCGTATATATCGTTTCGATTACGAAATATCGTACATAGCGATCGCGGAACTTCGAAGTACAATTTATATTTGTTCGCCGGCGATTGAGAGACTCGATTCGAGGCTTGCTGTCACGAAAAGTTGGTGATAACTCTCGCGAGGCACGTTGCACAGTGCCGGATTTCGTCGCTTGATTTCGCGGGCTCTGTGATTCTCTCCCTCTCTCGCTCTCGTTCTTTCTCTCGCAGTTTCCTATAGGAGAGAGCGCGGAATGCATTCGGGATGCGCGCGATCCGGCGGCTGCGCGTGCACTGCCCGCGAGTTCTCCAGTCTCATGAACCCCTTACCCCACTACTTTCACCAACTTTTGCCTGTCTCTTGTATAGTCTCGAACTCCGATGCCGCCCTACCGCGGATCGGCTTAAAGGCCAGTACGGAAAAAAAGATTCAAAAAATGATCGAGAAAAGAAAATAAGCCAGAGCAAGGGGCTCGCTTCCCCTTGTGCCGCGTTTAGTTTTACTTTCGCACGTTATAGTCCAGTAAAAGAGACGAAAACCCAGCACTTTTTAGCGTAGAATATGAATATTTGACTGAAGGTAGATGGATGCATACTGAAAGTAACCCCAATAAAATTTTGCCCCTCAACTCGCCGCAACCCTAAGAAATAGGGGTTGAAAAGTTGAAAATCGCCGTATCTCGATAATTAATAGCCCGATCAAAAAAAGTTTCAAACAAAAGTTGTTTGGAATAAGAAAATTCGTATAAAGTTGTCTAACGTTCAACCCCCTATCTTGGAAAATGGCGGCACAAAAACTATTTGAAAATGCGGGGTTGATGCGTGTGCGAGCGGAGTAGACGTAATTTTGTGCCGCTATTTTCAAAGATAGGGGATTGGACGTCAGATAACTTTATACGTATTTTATTATTCCAAACAACTCTTGTTTGAAATATTTTTTCAAGAGTCTATTAATTATCAAGATACTGCGATTTTCGAGTTCTCAACCCCTATTTCTTAGGGTTGGGGCAAGTTGAAGGGCAAAATTTTACCGGGGTTACTTTCAGTATGCAACCATCTACCTTTAGTCAAAAATTCATATTCTTCACTAAAAAGTGCCAGGTTTTCGTCTCTTTTGCTGGACTATTATGCCCTATGCTATTTTACTGTGTATGTTTATATATACGTATAGTTATATACAGCAATCCCTCCGCAATTCGCTCGCCACGCTTGGCCGAATTTATTATGGTCAGTTGAACCTTCTTTTTTATCAATTTTTTTCTCGTCCGGAAACGAATCGTACCACTCTCAACTTGTTCGCTCGCTTTTTTCGACGTTTTAATTAACCTAGATTAATTAATCTCGATGTAATGTGCGTGGAAAAAAAAACATTTACGTACGGGACGAAACCCGACACGAATAATGTGCATGGTAAAAAGGAGGCTTTTTTTATCGTTGCATGTTTTGTGGACACGAAAATGGCAAAAATACGTTACAAAAGTTTTATTTTTTTTCAAGTTCTCTATGGAATTTTTGAGTGTTTGCAATTGCGAAATTGTTTCAGTAATAATGGCAATTCGGCTCTGTGATAATTACCTGACGAGGAAAACCACCAGGCAATACGTCACTATACAGAAGAGAGGAGTGAATTTTGTCGAGCGTTCTGTACTAACAAGAGACATGCTTTTTCTTCCGATGCTTCTGTCATTTAAGGCGGGCATCTTTAGATGCCTAAAAAAATCCTTGTTTTTTTAAATTCCATAAATCGTTAGCAAATATCTTGAGAATACACCCTGAAAATTTCAAAACGATATTCGGATTCCTTCTAACGGTATGTATATAAATGATAAAGACTCTCCGCTCGACTCCCAACCACTGTGGCGGGTCAAAACATTTGATAATATTGAATAGTGACCAAGTGACAGACTTGGTTTGGCGATTTACATTTACTACAGCTTTCAATCGCGTTTTTCTCGAAACGGCATTTTTTTATTTGCGGGAATAATAACTCAAAAACTAATGCATGGATCAACTCCAAATTTGGAACACGTTTGCATAACATAATTTATTGAAACATGAACTTAAAGTTGGAAACATTAGATTGTTGAAAGCATATTTATTATTGCAAAATGCCGGGGGGTAATGCCCAAAATCGATCATTTTTTTTTAAACACGTTCCAACATTCAATTCTTGATTATTTTTTCAAATTTAGGTTCATGTTCATAAAAAACATCTCAAGAATGTAGAAATTTTGTTTGTACTACTTCAGATGCGAATTGCGTGCTGCACAATTCCCGCAATTCGACAACGACGATGAGGGCACACCAAGAGACACAGCGGATTACACCTTAATCAATGCATAAAATAACTCGAAAAAATTTCCAGTGATGTATGAAAATATGAATAAATTATTGTCAGAGTTGCGCAAACGTCCGGTTTTTTCACAATAAAAAAATCTAATAAATCATCTAATTTTCGGTCTCCTAAAGTGGTTTCCCGCCTTAACATGCATTCGCATAAAATAGGGAAATAAAGCTTTCCACTCGACTGCAGCTTCGTCGCAAGTAATATTCGAAGACCTACTAGCGTTGAAATCTTTTCTTCGAATATATATCTGTAAGTATAGATTGTGAAGTTTCATTGATTTTTATCCGACTTGCCGCGTTTTCCACCCTGCCCAGTTGTGTTCGCGAAGTGTATGATATATGAAAACATCATGAAATTTCGTACTAAAGAAGTACTCTGTTTTAAAACCGACTTCACCAGCCATTCAGGCTAAAAAATAAATCCAAAATTGGAAGGTCCAACATGGTTTCTCATGGAAAAGCCATCATCACCATTCAGTTTTATTCGTACACCGCAATGAATAATAGGAACAAACAGCGTATTCCCGAGATTTCGATTATTGAAAAGGTATCGAAAAAAAAACAGCGGTTACCGAACGTATCAATGAGAATCCCGTGATTAACGGCAGCAATTATTCTGCGTGCAGAGGACTGACTCGGTCATTCCGTCAGTGATGCTGAGTCGTCATGTAAGGACAACCGGAAAAGGCGATTTTTTACCACATGGAAATAGGGGTTGGAACATTTTCATAGTGAAAGTTTCTTTTCCCTAGCAACTGCGCGTGCACCACCTCAACTATTATAATCATCAATTTTATCGGACATGATCTTAACCCCTTCGTTGGCATTGACGCAATAGTGTGTCAAATAATTCGGTGCTCTGTGTGGCATTGACGCAATAGTGCGTCAACCTTTGTTTCCCTATTTAACTTACTCTGATTTGAAAGCGGAGCCTCACTCGGGAGTTTTCGGGCTCGCTGAATCCGAATTTGAAGTCAAAATTTCAAAATTCAAAATGGCGGCGCCAATATAGTGGACAAAAATCAACAACTTTACTGGATTTAGATGAAAATTAGTACTCCGGGACTTCTGAGGTCGCTTATTACGAATCTGAGCTTTAAATTTAAAAATTCAAAATGTTCAGACTCATAATCAGTGACCCACGAAACCTATGAGTACACTGAGAAAAATGTTGTTGTTTTAACAGTTGCTCAGACATGCTGAATAAGTTACAGTTCACAGCACTATACTATTTTACCACCAACTATACTGTTTTGTTATGCCAATCAAAAATCAAGTTGAACGTATTTAAAGATACATTTTGTTAAACCAACTGAATTTTGGATGGATGAACGAAATTTGTTTTCAGTGTACCGAGTTTCATCTAAATCAATCTGTATTATTTGTATTTTCATTCGCCATATTTTTTCGTCATTGTGAATTCCTGAATTTTAAGTTCAGATTCGTAATCAGCACCCTCGAAAACCCCCGAGTACAAGTTTTCAGGATAAAAAACATGTCCTGCCATTTTGGGCACTTTTTGTCAAATTCTCTCTGCCCATGAAGGTTAAGATTGCAATGCCTCCATATGATTTTCATATACGTTTCACGATGATAGCGATAACAGCAAAAGTGATTTCCACGATGGACTCAACACCTCTGTGTATCTCTTCAAAATGATTCACGGCAGTCCCAGTTACTCCATTCGTAAAATGAGCTTCTATACTTCGCCGAGTCGTCGGGACTACTGGATTAAGTTACGTTGGATATGCTACAGCCGTTCCTACTCGCCTCCCCCGGAAGGATAAGATCTTTCAGCCATACAAACCGGTATCATGTACACGGTGGTGTGTGCGGGCTATAAGAATGAGAATGATACGGCGAGAGGGAAGGAAGCCCCGAGAGAGAAGAGAACGCGCGTGCCGACTCGTTCGTCTGTTACGACGAGACTGTGCTGCTCAATGGCTCACAGATCCTCCACTCGGTTTCCCCCCGATAACCCCCACCCCCTCCCCCCTTCCGACTCGTCTGCAGTCGACAGTAGGGCCCTCTGTTCCAACGAGAATCCACATGTTACACCGATATAGACAGCCTTCCCGCCCTTAAAAAGAAATATACGAAGCAAAAAAAAGTCGTTCCTTCTGCTTCATTCATTCCAGAGAAACTCAATGGAATGTGGCACTTGTCATTCGGGGAGTTGGTAGCCCGAAGAACAATTCGAATGCCAGCTAAAATAGAAATGACGTTACGTAGTTACGGACACGACCAACGACTGACGGATCTGCATAAGTTTAGGGCCCGGAGAAAGGGCGGTTTTCTATTTTCGTTTTTTGGTAGGGTATTGAGATGATAGATTCGCGCGATTTTTCACACAGATAAGGCCTTAGGCCACAGTAACGGGTATAACGTCATGTGCGAATTTAACAATTTTTTTTCGTATGAAAAAGTGATTCACTTATAAAATTAATTACACATCTATTTAGTATGAATATCAAGCTGTTAGACTTTTTTTTTCGATGTACCGACTACTCAAAACTTCTCGAAACAGCTTTTTTTCCAATTGGCGTGACAAATAACTTCAACAATTTTCACTCGATTTACTTCAAATTAAAAAGTTATGTTCCTAATTGCATTTCGCAGAGAAGTACGTACGGAATTTCTGGTTAAGCGAAAACTTTTCATTTTATGAGCAGTTATAACGAAATTTTTCGCTGAAAATTCATTTCTTGAGTTCACATACCGACAAATTTTGAGTAAAACAATATTTGTTAAATTCCGTACGTACTTCCCTTGGTATTCTAATGTAGATTGGCGAGAATTTTTGTTTTTTGTTCTAGGTCAAAAATTGTGGATTCTAAATGTCACGCGGCGGAGCGCTTAAAAAAAAGATAACAAAAGAAAATATTAGTAGTCGGCCACTTTGTACATCGAAAAAAAAATATATATTTTTTCTAACAGCTTGATATTCGTACTAAATTACAACATTCGTACAAATGTTATTTGTTGCATTGTTGCTGCATAGTGATTGCAGACGAAATTTCTTGGTCGTGTATCTCGCGCCGCGGCGATGTGAATTGGCCACCAAGATCGTGCGATTTGACGCCGTTGGACTTCTTTCTATGGGGTTTTCTGAAAGGAAAAGTGTATGCCAATGATCCATAGACCATTCCGGAGCTTAAGGGGTCTTCTCCCCTTAGACGCTAAAAGAAAAGGCTATTTTCGTGAATTTTTTTGATAGGTTTATATTATATATATTGATATAAAAGTTGTTACCCTTAATAAATACAGTTTCGAGATATATTGCATATTTTTAAAAATATATTTATGTAACTCAAACAAACTTTAAACGCATTTTTATATCAATATCTGTAATATAAACTTATCAAAAAAATTCATGAAAATGGCTTTCTAGCGTCTAAAGTGAGAAGACCCCTTGAGGAAGCAACTATGCCAAAATGTTATTCAAAATTTCGTCAAAAGAGTGAATGTTTGCAAACAGGGACGAGGCGGCCATTTATCGGATATTGTTTTCCACACATAACCTCCATGTTTGCATCTTACATTAAAATAAAAATATTCGTACTTTTCAAATAAATAATACGTGTTATTAGTAAATTAAAATGTGAAGTCATTTTGAGACACCCTATACATAGTCTTGGCCAGTTAGAGTTTTTTAAATCTGAAAAACATTGAGAAACAATGAAGTTATTATTATTTTAGCAAAGTGCTGCCGTTGCTTAATGACCAATTGGTGTAGGTGGTTTTGGCAACTGCTCTGGAGTGAAAAGTTCAAATTCTACTTTTAGTATAATAGTGAAACTCTCGTACGGCTGCATACTTGTTTGGGATTTCCAAAATTTATGAAAGAGGAAGCTGTAGAAAAAAAGTTCGATTTTTATCCGAAAAAAAACAACTCAAATCGTCTGTTATTATCAAATGTTACAAAAATACTCTGAATACGAAAATGTTATAAACTATACGTTGTCTGAATTTCAAGTGAATCGGACAAATTGATTTCGAGATACGCTATACACCGTTTCGTTAAACACAATTCCGCAAAACATGTAAAAGAACACGAGTAAATCACTGCGGGGCGGTCCGCCGTAGGCGCGGTTGGCATGACTCTTCACAAAAATTGTCATAACTCGGTCAATTTTTGGGATTTTGACAAAATCTTGGTTGCAGATTGAAGGTAAAGACCTAGGATACAAAACTATGCAATAAAAATAAACCTTTTTTCGAAATTTCAAAGCTTTTTGAGATTCTTCAAGCCCATTCGGGTGTACGGGGTGCCTCACACCGAGACCTTTTTTTCTTCACCGTCATGCTTCGAGCGGATGGATTCAGCGGAACATTCAGTTATATTCACTGAAGATAACTGCATGTTCATAACATATCTTTCTTCATCATACCTTGGACCTTCAATATCCTGAATCACAAGAGTCGATGGTATGCTAGAGCTCATATAGTGATCGTGATCACCAGATTTCGTGACTCCCGATACCGCAAGGTGCAAATACTAGTTTTAGTACCCAATGGAAGTTTTGACTCCACTCCCGCATCCAGAGGTTTGGAAACGTGTGCTTATGATGATGGAATACATGGGTGTATGGGATATCGGCTTTCGTTCGTTAGTGCGTCCAGAGATCTAGGACCGCTGGCTTTCCAAGGTTCTGGGAGTTAACATCCGCGTCCCATCTGCGGCGGAATATCCCTTGTGCGTTTTCATCCCCCATGGGCATTCCACGAACCACGAAACTGGACATAAACCAGAGTCTCTCTCTATCTCTATCTCACTCTCTCCATCTCTTACAGCCTCGCTATCCAAGCCCACTGAGGTACACACACCCTATTATACCACTTTGTACGAGCACAGAGGATCAGATGGTAACTCCTGCCAGACATAAAGTGAGACATCGCAAAGGTGAAAGAGAAGACTGGAGACGAGTGATTATTCGTAACAAAAGCCCTCTTCAGGACTAGCAGACCTTCAGCTCTTGCTTCAAGTTGGAACACGAAGACTTACGTTGCAACGACGCACGGAATACAAGTGGCTGAATATTTTTCACAACAGCACAACGTGCTTCAGTCAATTGAGAGTTTCACTATGAGCATTTTTAAGGCTATCATCTTACTCCTCGGAATTACGTTCTCACTCTCTTCGTTCCTATATTCATCTAATTGCTAAATCCTAATGAAACTGAAGGAGAGTACGATCGATACGCCTTTTCAATAAGAAAAGCGTAAGGATTAGTCCTGTAAAAGAGACGAAAACCCACCACTTTTTAGCGTAGAATATGAATTTTTGACTGAAGATAGATGGTCGCATATTGAAAGTAACCCCAATAAAATGTTGCCCCTCAACTTGCCTCAACCCTCAGAAATAGGGGTTGAAAATTTAAAAATCGCCGTATCTCGATATGGAATAGCCCTTTTAAAAAATGTTTTAACCAAAAGTTGTTTGGAATAATGAAATACGTATACAGTTTTCTGACGTCCAATCCCCTATCTTTGAAAATAACGGCATAAAAACACGAGAGCACCACTAACCCGCACACGCATCAATCCCGAATTTTCTAATCTGTTTTGTGCTGCGATTTTCAAAGATAGGGGGTTGGATGTCAGATAACTTTATACGAAATTTATTATTCCAAATAACTTTCGTTTCAAACCTTTTTTGATTGGACTATTAATTATCGAGATACGGCGATTTTTAAGTTTTCAACCCCTATTTCTTAGGGTTGGGGCGAGTTGAGTGGCAACATTTTATTGGGGTTACTACCAGTAGGCAACGATCTACCTTCAGTCAAAAATTCATATTCTACCCTAAAAAGTGCTGGGTTTTCGTCTCTTTTGCTGGACTAAATGCTAAATATTGCAAGTTCTTCTGATTGTGAATTTATTTATTTAGCCTAAACTGCCAGTAGGGGAGAAGCACAATATATCGGATACTTGCCTAATATTAGATATTGGACTATCTCGAGTTTTCCTATAGCGACATCTGTTTGTTATTTTATACACTAATTACTAGTCATAAGATGTCGCCACTGCAAAACTTTTGGTTACCTAGCAACGAAAATGGCACAACAGTGAACTGGTGTTACTTTTCGTCGGCGCGAAAAAATATTTGTTGTGTTGAAAAGTGTTGTTTTCATTGAAATCCAAATGATTTATATTTTTGTTTTCTCTGGTGAAGTGTAGCATTTACTTTACTGGATAAACATATAATGTTCGCGAAAAAAGCAATATGTACAAAAATATTACTGTTCATATTTGGCCATGTCGAATCTTACTTAAGATCGGATACTAATCGAGCCTAATATTGGATATCCGTTTGTGCTAAAATATTCCTACCTAATCAAAGATTAACTCATAAAGACTGATTGCTTGATAATAATTACAAAGTTAAAAAAATAAATTTGTTTTATTTTATATAAAAATAGTCCCCTAAAGTCAGATATAATAAAAATGGAGTTTGGGACCTTATATCGGATATCCGATTATAGGCAACCTTTTTGAAAACCATGATTTCTACGATTTTTTGTAAAACATAATACAACTCAAAATATTCAAATATAATGTGTAAAATAATTATTAGCATCTTGTTGTATATGACATGTAGATCATAAAATCGTAATTTTAAGGCGTTCGGTAATCGTTCACTTTGTTTTCAATTCAAAACGAAAGTATTCGATATATGGTGCCTCTTCTTTAACTTTGCGATTCAGCAGCCTACTACCTTTAATTGGAAAATGAATATCGAGGCGATATCGGGCTCCACTTCCCATCGTCACAACAAAAAACAAACAGTTCAAGCAAAGTTTCGATCAGTCTGTTTTTTCTTCTCGATTCAAAACAATTTTGCAATCACGGTGCACACGTAACCAAACATTTTTCAACCGCTCTCGCGTTATTGGAAAATGCGAAATATTTTAATAGCAGAATTCCGATAAAGAATTCTTAACCTCAGAAATCCCTTGCCCTTATCGAGCTAAATATTTTTATCGACAATTCACCTGTGTACAGGGAGCCAAACTGGTTGCCTTTTCTACCATACCCACATACACTCAGAAAAAAGATTTATTAAGGACAAAGAAATTTGTCTCCCGGCGAATAAGTTTTCTTATTTGTATGTCGGCCTACTACGATTTTATTAACAACTAAATCATTTTTTTATTAAATTTTATGTTTAAGATTTACTAAGAATTTTTCTTAACATCTAATAGGATTCTTTATAATTCCCCAGCTGGTTTTTTTTCCAACGAATTGTGTCATTTCGTCCGTCATCATTTTCTCACTTAAACGTTTTTTTGCTCACTTCATATTCTTACTTACGCTTAAATCATCCCTCACTTTCGAGTTTTTCACTTCCGAAACGCAACACTGACACTTGTGCCAAAAGCATTGGCATAGGAAGAAGCTACATGGTAAGCGTATGCGTGAGCTACATCTGACGAGCGGCCTGCTGTCGGGCCCGTCGCGTTGAAGGGTAAAGTGCGCATGCGTGCATTAGTATCATAGTCGCGAAATAAGAGGTTTTCGTGATTGGGAAGTAGTATTTATTTGATTTGAGGAAATATTTATTTAAATGTTTTATTTTAAATATGGCTTTTCATTGATGTGAAAAATCGGCACGTAAAAAAACATATTTAGTGACGCCGAATAAATGCTGTAGTTACAATCACATAAAAACTGTCTCTATACGAGTAGACATTTATTAATTTCCAATAAATTATGTTCTAATGTGCCAATTTATTAGAACATAATAAATCTTTTTTCTGAGTGTACATACGTACGTATATATGTGGGTACGTATTAAATTTAAAATAACGATTTTTTACAATCAAATTGTCATCTTTATTGAGGGAGCATACCACTGTGACGATTTTTTCTGTCTACTGGATTATTTATTTGGGATTTGGAAAAAAATATCTTACAAAACCTAAAAGTTCTTTTGAAGATGTATTTTAATCCTTTCTTTAAAAAAAAATCCAAAGGAAACGGTCGAAAATGGGCAGTTATAGTGGCGTCCTCCATTAAGGAAACATTTTACTTAAAAATATCAAGTACCTAGGGTACTATTATAGGCACTTAATCAGTCTTATAATTATCAGTGAGATCAAAATTAACTTGAGCCACATTACAATTAACATTACAAGTAACATTATAAAGAACTCAAACAACAAAGTGTTATTAAATTTTATTCCCCGCACCCGCCCCCCCGCCTCACAAGGTCACGCGCAGAAGGTATTCTGGCGCTCTGTCAAAGTAGCCCCAAAAACTGTCAAACACTCTCAAAGGACGAGTTTTCAAGCCATCCGTCTCAAATTTTGACACAACATTCTTCATGTCATTCGTTATCTTACTATGGAGGCTTTTTTGAAATCGTCATATTTTTTTTAACGAAAAACTGTCGAAAAAATTTGGTAAATTCGATCCTTTTTTTTCAACTGCCGCCATTTTGTCAATTTTTATTTTTAAAAACCTCCATAGTAAGATAGCGGCTTTCATACTGATTAATAATCTTTTTACAAATTTCGTTTCAGATAATATTTACAGCCACAACCGTGTACACCGTGAGCACTCCGTTGTTTCGAATAGTTTTTAAACCGTTAAAAAAATCGAAAAAATTAAAAATAGACGTTTAAAAATGTATTTTCTGTTCTTCGTGAGTGCTTTGATTTGATATACAAATATCAGACTGATTAGCATATTCTGACCGTGGAAAAAAAATCGCGAAAATCAGATATTCTTCGACCCGTTACACTGTGACGAGCCTTTGAGAAAAATGACTACTCTGTCTTTTTTACCGCACTTTTCGCTTATTTTTATTTGTTTATTCTTTAAAACGTGTTTTCCCCGTTAACGTTGATGTCCAATTTGCTGGTCTGCGGAGTCACGGCACGTTCAAACGGGCTTTACGTTGAGGGAATTGTCCAGCCGTCGACGGGCTATCCCGGATATACATGCGAGATGGATGCGCCGAGCACGCGCGAGAATAATCACGAAGCGAAATAATGGAAATAAAGAGCGAAAAAATGGGCGCAAAGAAAGAGAATCGGAGAGAATTCTGTAGAAATAGAAGAGTATTGAATTCACCGACGCGTCTCGAGTTGATCTTTAGATTGAACGTCTCGAAAGAGCCGCACTTCCGTAATCGTGAAGCAAACGTTTTTATCGTTCTTCCAGCTCTTGCTCTATCCCATCTGAGAAAATATGTTACGTGACGGCGAAAGACGAAATAAAAATAGCGATTGCACCTTGATGGAACCGTCGATAGTACGCGCACGATCGGTGTGTGCCTCCGACAATCCCCCGTGCCAGACAGCGATGGCCGGGCCAATACATGGATGGGTGACCGGCTGGTCGATCATCACTAAGCGCGTAGTTTTGCCAAGTTTTTTGTAGCCACTTGTATCGACATAGGTTTTTCACAGTTGCCCTGTGCCCTTGTGCTAATGCGATACAGTACCGCATTGCATTGACAAAAAAAATTTAAATAGGATGTATTTAAGGGGTCTTCTCACTTTGAACGCTAAAAAAAGGCTAGTTTCATGAATTTTTTTGATAGGTTTATATTATAGATAATGGTATAAAAGTTGTTACACTTAATAAATACACTTTCGAAATACGTTTAAGAAAAATTTTAATGTATTTATGTAACCCAAACAACCTTTAAACGCTTTTTTCTCGAATCAACGTTTTTCGACGGCTTGTTGAAAAAATCTTCGAAACTACTGAACCGATCTTTATGAAATTTTAACCACATATTCTTTCCAACTACAGCTATAGCGCATATTAAGGATTCTTTTAAATTATGATATTTACTATTTTTGCCAAAAACGGTAAAAAAACACGTTTTTCTTTGTTTTTTCGAAAAATGTCCGCTATTTTGTTATTTTTGCATATTTCAAAAATCATATGATATGCGCTATAGCCATTAACATACTGAATCTAAAACCCATTGAATTTTTTGTTTCGGATGATCCATCTCCGAGATTTCGTCAACAGCGCAGACCTACAATTTTTAGAACATTTTTTAACTACCATTTTCGTTTATAAATAGTGACTTAAATAAATGAATAATTTTTGAAAATGTATTTCGAAAGTGTATTTATTAAGTGTAAAAACTTTTATACAAATATCTATAATATAAACCTGTAAAAAAAATTCATGAAAATAGCCTCTTTTAGCGTCTAAAGTGAGCAGATCCCTTAAATCAAATAGGTTTTTTTCCTTGCCTCACAGCCTACTACGATCCAATTTGTTTCAAGTATATTATTTTATTTTGTTTTAGCTATTCTCTTTAAATATAAAATATATTCAAAATTAAATAGATTAAAATTTGATGCGGATACATTTTTGTTGCCTTACAATATACACTGCAAATCCAGATGTACTATATGCATAGAATGTTTCATAAATCCAAAATAAAATATAATACTCAATTTAGAGTTCTACCGTGATGATTTTGTATCGTAATTCGTCATTTCCTGACCTTCTGAAATGATTTTAATCGAAGAAAATATTGCACCTTCATATGGAATCGAACTTACAACCTACCTACCTTTAGCTACGCACGCTGATCCTACGGTACCGAGTGCTCGTAGCATTTTAATTGCAGATATATGGATAAGCGACCAAATGAATTCCTATAATTATTTTTTGTGTCACATAAACTATATCAATTAGTTAATATCATTGTGATAATTACAGAGTTTTATCGAATATCATGCTGTAGATTTGCCAAACATAACCTATATAACTTATATATATGTATATATTTCCTCTCTCTCACCCCTCTAGCCGCCCCCCCCCTCTCGCAATGTATGTGTGTTGCAATATAGACAGACCATTAAATCAATCAAATAAAAAAATGTTTGACTCTACGAAAATTCTATTTAATTGAAATTTAAAAAAAATTAGATAAATACATTCAGTTGATTCAACTACATAGTTTTTTGAACAGGTGAAACCGAATTACAGATTTATTAGGATTAAATGAAATATTTGGTTATTGGACGATATTAAATGGATCTTCATTTGAATAAATCAATATGTTTCAAATAAATCATTCCAATAATGGAACGCAAAAGGAAAAAAATTATTTCACGAAAAATCTAGTTAAGGGACCATTCCAGTGTGACTGGTTTGGAAATAGCTGATTATCAAAATAAAATAAAAAATCGGTAATCCGTCTGATTTTTTTTATTTATTCAAATGACTTATGTTGTACATAAAAATATTTTTGACTGTTTTAGTTTTATTTTTGATATAACTTTTTTGGCCACTTCATAATTATGCCTAAAAAATAGCCTGACGGTGGAAAGTCCTCCTGTCTAAAAGAAAAAAACCAAAAGATTGTTAATCAGTATAAAAAACTGTGCATGCGTACGGAGGATTTTTTTCGATGACAATTAACAAAATGGTGACCATTCCAAAATCAAGTGTCAAATTGCGCCTTTTTCGACAGTTTTTCGTTTAGATAAATGTGAAATTTCCAAATTAAAAAAACGCTTATGTACGACTTCAAGGAATGGCGTGAAGAATGATGTGGCAAAATTTGAGACGGATAATTTTAAAACTCTTCGTTTAAAATCTTCCACCGTTTTGAAAAAACGACGTTTCGGTAAAAACGCGTCTGTCCGCGCCAGGTCTCACGAAGCTGGTCGAATCCCTTTTTGTAATTGACACTGTAGCGACCGGAATTATTCGAATTTGGCGACCAAAATTTAACAGCATCCCGAGTCGAAATTTTCGAGCCGCGTTCAATCCACAAAATGAAGGATTCCGTCCCTGTGCTGAAATCGGCGAGAGCGGATTATTAGGTATCTAAAGGAGGGTACAATGTTTGAAAATACGATGCGTTAGGGCCTCCGACGAACCTCCGGCATGGCAAAAAGTAGACTTTTTAACTCAAAAGAGGTCAATGAAGACCACAACTGAACCTCCGGAACCTCAGGTGGGCCTACTTCGAGAGCTCCCGCAGAATCTACTGCCCCCCCTTTTGGCCTACTGTACACTCCTAAACACAAAAATTAATTTATATAGGATCTATTTAAATAAAATAGGTTTTTTCCTTGTCTCACAGCCTACTACGATCATATTTGTTTCAAAGATATTTATATATAATAATAAAGATGAGATTGAAATGAATCTTTATTTGCTTACAATGTACACTATAAAGCTAAGTGTACTATATGCATAAAATATTTCATAAATCGAAAACAAAATGAATGCCTTAATTGAGAGCTTTACCACAAGGATTTTTCATCGTAATTCGTCATTCCCTGGCCTTTAGAAATGATTTTTTTCGAAGAAAATATTTGCCCTATATACCAATCGAACTTAGTATCTACCTACTCATCGCTACGCACGCTGCCCCTATGCTACCGAGTGCTTATATCATTTTGGTCGCTTATGTGGCAGAAGAGACCAAATGAATACGTATAACTATTTGTTGTATCACATAAGCTATATCAATTAGTTAATATCATTGTGATCTTTTTTTGAGTTTTATCGCATAACATGCTATAGATTCTTCAAACAAACATATATATATGCGCGTGTGTGTGTGTGTAATTCCCCTCTCTCCACCTTCCCTACCCCCACGCCCCTTTGACATGAGTGTTGCAATAAAGATGGACCATTAGTTCAATCAAATAGAAAAATGGTTAACTCTACGAAAATTCTATTTAAGGTAAATTTTTAAAAAATTAACTAGATCCATTCAGTGCACTTGACTGAATTGTTTTTTTGAACAGATGAAAATGTTGAACTGATGAAACCGAATCACAGATTTATTAGGATCAAATAAAATATTTAGTTATTGGACGATATTAAATAGATTTATTTGAATAAATAAACATATTTGAAATCAATAATTTTAATAATGGAATGCAATAGGAAAAATTTGGTTCTATGAAAAATCTAGTTTATCCAAATAAAAAATAGACGCGGTCAGTTAATATCATAATATTTAGCGGAAAGCAATAAAAATATGCTTCATACATACTCGTGGAAATGTTTTCTTTATTTCCGACGTGCTAAAAATGAAAACAAAGAAAAATCAAACATTTTATTTGAAATCGTCGGTAATTGGCCATCGCCATTTATCGACTCATTATTGAATGAACAAAAAAAAACAAAAGGAAAAGGAAAAAAATGAAGAAAAATTCGAATGAGGTTGAATTCCAAACCGACAATTTCAATCTTTTAGAACCTGAAATTGACTATAATTAAGACCCAAACGTTTCATATAGATATCATATGTTATTTAGATCTACACTGCCAGCCAAATTTAATGGCAAAACTTTTGAGCGCTGGATAATTGCCAAATAATATTAGAGTAATATAATTTATTTGATTTATTATTTCACGAAGATACTAAAAAGGTGTATATAATTAATTAATTATACACAGCTTTATAGTATCTTCGTAAAATAATAATTAGTCTACCATAAGTTTGCAATTATCCAAAGTGATATTAAGTTTTGCAGTTATCTGAAGTGTCCGAATACTTTTGACTGGTAGTGTATATTCGAATATATTAACGCAACCACGCATTTCGAGTATTATATATATATATATAGTATTATATAATATATACCGTCGCTTGAAAGTTTGGATCCACCAGTCGATATTTCTTGCTGCACTAAAAGTTACATAGCTTCGTAAAAAAAATATAACCAAATTTACCGAACGGCGTTTTGACGGGAACAAATTCAGCTTTATTTTGCTTTTCTGAAATATTTTTTTATGACTTTTTTTCGACCCGGTACGCACTTTTGTACGTGACTGTTTTTCGGCTTTTTTCGAACATCAAGAATTGGGCGTATGACTTATGCGAAAAAAATTGCTACGTTTATCCATGATAAACTTGAACGGGGTAGCAGGAGCTCCATTTTTGTTTTTTATAAAGTTTCGTACGATTTTTTTCGCAATGTTATTTCATTTGTTGCTAAAAAAAAGACTAATTCTAGATAATGCAATGCAACTCAAGAATTAGAGGGTTTAAGAAGAAATGTCAAGGATGAAAAACGTCGCGTAAGCTTATACTGGATAGCCTGGCATTTTTAAGAATTGTCCGGTGAGATTTTTTCTCACAGGAAAATTCGTGACGGCTACTAATCCGATAAAATTGGAGTAAGACTGATATTGACCAAATTTGTTTGTTTTCGCATATTAATATTTCACTAATAATTTGATAAGGGGTCGATGTATTTTTATTAATTGTGTAGTATTTATACATCATCTGATAATGCATATTTACCTCTACCGTTCTTCGGGCGATAAACAGGAAAAACGTATTATTTTCGTCATCGAACGGGTTACCGATCTGGCCACAATAGAGTGATGATGGAGGAGATATCGAATTTGGGCCGAAAGCAGGTTAGGTGGGGTCGAGGCAACGGCTTGTGATTGAAAGCAGGTTAAGGAGGCCTGTTTTCTGCACGTTTCACTGAAACTGGGGACCGAAAGAAGGTTTGGGAGGTCTAACAGAGGCTACACTGGACCAAGAGGAGGTCTCTTCATGGCACTGAACTCGACAAATGGGGTTTCGTCGGTTCAACGAAGGCTGGCGGCTTATGTATTACAAAAGAAATGGGTCCTGCGAGGGTTCAGAGGAGGCTAAAATTGTTGACTCGGGGTGTTTATGAAAGTCCATATTTTTTGATAATGCAAAAAACGATTTTCAAAAAAAACACTGGGATGGTCCCTTAATTCAAATTACAAAAAATCAAGGGCGTAGGGAGAAAAGTTGACGTAAGCCCAACCAACTTGGATCGTCAAAAATGAGTGACACGAAAGCTCAGTTCTATAGGTACAATTGCCAATAAATTGCATACTGCAGGGAAATTATAATGACGAAAATATATCAATGATTGTATATATTTTGTAACTATTCGAAATATCTCGTGGAAATGGTGAACAAACGCAATCATGCGTTAACGCAATAATAACGAAAGGGAAGAGCAAACACAATTTTCAAGCGCGGTAGTGTACCTCCCAATTTTCCCGACCACCGAGACTCCAAGGAATTCTCGAAATTCCTGCATCACATCGCTACCTCTTCGGTCGGATACCGCAAAGGGAGAGAAAGATAGAGTAACGTCAGAGATTTGCCATGAAAACCACCATAACACAGCACGGAAGCGATAAATCCAGCGTCGACAAAAGCTCGCGGCTCATTTTAATTACCGTCCACATTAATAACGTACTCGCCCTTGTCTTTCTCGCCTCCTTCTCCTACCCATCCTCCCACGGGATGATCCCTTCTATCTGAGAGCTTTCCTGCTCTCTCCCAGAGAGAGAGAGAGAGAGAGACCGAAATGCGGTCTCTTACGAATTTTAATTACGTACAACCGGCGCCCAACCACATCATATTTTTATTCACTCACCTGTTCCCAAGCTATCCTCGTCATATTGATTTAAAGAGACTGCATAAGCTCGAAATTTCGAAAATACGACTTTTTTATCGCATTGTTTTATAGTCTAGCGTTATAACTTCAATTTGCGACAAAGATTTTGTAAAAATTCCAAAAATTCACCGAGATATGATGATTTTTGTGAAGTGCCAGATCACCCACTGCGCAACGGCAAACCGTCCCGTTGCGATTCACCCTTTTGTCTCTTGCGTTTTGCTTGAAACTGTGTTTTATGTGACGATGTAATTCGTTTCTAAAAATGTATTCGTCCGATCCTCTTTGAATTCAGACAAAACCTAATTTACAACACTTTCTACCGTCTGAGGGGGTGATTTTTTTATATTCATATCGGTTTGTTAGTGACAAGTTATTTAAAAAAAAATTCGGTCGAAAATCTTACTGTTTTTCTACAGCTCCCCATTTTCGTAATTCTCGAAATTTCAATCAAGTATTCGGCTATATGAAATCTTTATTATTATACTAATAGCACATTTTGTGTTTTCCATTTCAGATCACCCTAATTGCCGGAACCACCTAAACCAATCGGTCATGCAGCATGGGCGGCACTATATTTAAGGGGTTACGTGGGTTTGAAAAAAAAATATATATTTTATTATCTAATAGTACAATATGTCTAGAATATTCTCCCAAAGTTTTTAGTCAATCGGAGTAAAAGTCTAGAAGAAAGAGACTTTCGGAATTCCCCCCGTTGGGAAAAACTGGCCGGAAGCGACGCAGGTATATCGCATTTTTCTGGAAACACTATTTTTGAAGTCGGTGGCCACGATTTCTCAAAAACTAATGCACCGATCTTATCTATACTTATCTATACTCTCCTATACTCTTATCTATACACCGATACTTATCTATAATAATGCACCGATCTTATCTATATCTTATCTATAAGAGCTATACTTATCTATGAACAGAAAAAAATTGGTTTTTAAATTTCAGATAAAGCTATCATGAGTTATCCTGACCACCACGAGGACACTTTCTTTTTAGAGGTCTCCGGAAACCAGGTCCCACCGGCTGAATTTTCGAAATTTTTTAACGAATTTTTTAAAGAATATTTTTGAAATGTTGCTCTTTTATGTGCTTAACATTTTGATTAAAATAATGTATATATTATATATTTTTTTAATAGAGAAAATATGCTTCTTTGGCTTCGAAACCCACGTAACCCCTTAAATAATAATAACTTCATTGTTTATCCAAGTTTGTTAATTTGAAAAAATCCAAGCTTGACAAGACTATGTTAATTGCATGTAAAATCTCGACCTTCTCAACGCAATACTTTTATTTTTTTTCAATATTGAATATCGAACTGTTTTGTGGTGCCCAGCTTATGCAAACCCGTTAAAGACCACAACCTGAAGCGGCACTCGAATGAACATCTTATTCGCCATCTCATTACCATCGATCGTAAAAAAATATGATTATCCCAACAACAAAAGCCTCAATAATTTGACGGCAAATAATCTCGCGATCCCTCGCTTTACCTTTTCGTATCTCCTTCTGCTCTGACTCACAATCAGAATAAATGTAGATCAGTGATTATTTTCTTTTCTCAACTGAGCTAAGCTTCTGTCTCGATCGAAGTGAAATCTCAGGTTCGTTTTGCGAACTCTTCCAAAGTCGGGCACCGCGACGTCGATAGGGGCATTGTCCCCGATGTGTTCGCTAGGGCAAAGGGTTGCGAAGTCCCTTTGTTTTACGACGAGCCGGCGTTCCGCTTCACCCAGGGTGTAAAGACCCTACGAAAATATACGCCTGTGGAACTTTCGAGATGTAGATATACGAGCCCGCAGAACTTCGTGGCGTTGAACAGTCTGGCTTGTACTCGACACAACGCGGCCCTACCGCCCTCCAACATTTCGAGTTCCAATTCCTCTTCCCTTCCTCCTGATGTCGCGGCCTATCCGCAATGGCTCATGGGTTTCAATTACTCTTTATATACATGCAAAAAAGGCATTTTAAACCCGTTTTATCTGTATAATGTTGATTATCAGCATATGTGTCTGTTTTGAGGACGGACCTTAAGGGGTTTTCTCACTTTAGACGCTAAAAAAGGCTATTTTCGTGAATTTTTTGGATAGTTTTATATTATAGATATTGATGAAAAAGTTGTTATACTTAATAAATACACTTTCGAAATACATTTTTTTTAAATTATAGTATTTATGTAAGCTAAACAAACTTTAAACGCGTTTTTCTCGAAACAACGTTTTTCGACGGCTTGTTTTACATTTTTTACTTGAAAGTGCTAATTGCCAGCCCTTTAAGGGATACACTTTATGCAAAAACATTAATAAAAGTGTGTAGAAAAAGGGCGTTTCCCGAAAGACGGTGAATTATATGTTGTTTTCATGAACATTTTTTGGAAAACCTCAAAATTAGCGGCACTCCCGCGCAGAATTGTCGTAGGAGTCCAATTAAATTCCCATGCTTGTCTCTACTTCCTGATAGAGATGCAATGAGTCATCGCATTGGATTCCTATAATAAAACGTCACGCTTGTGCATTGAATTCTAATCGGGATTTCCTATTGAAATCCAATTTGAATCGACAATTGGATTTCCGCATTATCGAACAGAATCCAAAACCATTAGTGATGGATCCTATTACATTCTGTACGTTGAATTCGCTAAACAAAATATGTACATATACAAAATGATTGGGTCTTCAAAAAGTATTGATCATATCTTTTAAAAATCTAGATCGCTTCAAAAAGTATATTTTATGAATCGATTTGAATCACATCACTGAAAATCCACTTTAATTATCGTTAGTTATTAATTTTACTGGACTTTGTCACAATATCACCACACACTTACACGCGTACGGAGAAGGCAGGTTATGTTTCAACACGTCAACTTCCTTCTCGTGACTTTACACATATTTTCGATTCGAACGTGGTAAGAATTCTCCAACTCCGTTAATTGGGAAACAGTGCAGAATCCAATTGGATCCCGATGGGAACTCCTTATGTGCGATGGCCTCAATGAGTCTCTATAGAGATGTGGGCGCATCTTGGGACTCCCCAACAAATTTGGATGTATTTTTTTGGAAAGCCAATGCTGGTTGAAAATATTAAATAAAAAAATTCCCATTCGACGTCGATCGGGAAATAGCGCGGCATCCACTTGGATTCCATGTGGACTACTACATGTGGCGTCCCTATCAAATGACTGTAAGGATATGATAGGATCTGGGGCCTCCCTAACGAATTTCTGCACAGATTGAAGAGAAAGCACATTTTCTTCCATGAGAAATATCTATACCGTAAAAAGTCCCCAAAAATTGTGATTTGCGAAAAGATTTTGCCGAGAAACGTTGGAAAAATTATTCTCCCGTGGTGCATTGAGGAGGTCGGAGCGGTCCTGTTGAGTGAAATAACGGTTAACGATTTTATTTTCAATGCAGCTCGAAACAATGCATTCGAGGTATAGATTTATTCTGTAGATGCTTATTTTTCTTAAAATATATAATTAAACAGCAAAGTTATGCATTATTATATCTATATTACGTGAATGAGAAAAACTTTTGTGTTACTACCAACTTAAAAAGTATAACATTATCGATGATTATTATGGAGAAAAAAAACTGCGTCAGTGAATGGTTTATACAACTCATAATTAAATCTTGAGTCATTTACAATTATGCCTTTATATATTTATGTCACGAGATTACTTATTATTACCATTGATTAATATCACGTGCTGCCGAAATACGGCAACTTTGCGAACCATAAGGTTGAGCCAAGATTCTCAATATTTTATCAAACCTTCATGGTTCAATATTGAATATATTTGGTTTACGATGGGCAACGTAGGATTTTTTTCTATTGGGAGTACAAATAAGTTACCGCGTTTGACAAACGATGGCCACACCAGGAGGTTATGGTTAAAAATTTTAGATGTAAAACGCCATATCGTAACGTGACGCATCTGGCAAGACCATAACCTTGAAATATTAGCGATTTTGTATCAGCATCACATGATTTTTTTTCGTGCGAAAATGTCGAGTTTTTTGCCGAATAAGCGTAATTTTCGGGAACTTTATAACTTTTCTTTACTTCTTTAATTTGAAGAAAAATACAGCTGAGGCGCATCGATTGCTTGTAGAAGCAGATGGTGAGGTTGCTTTAAGGAAAGGTACCTGAGTAAACCGCGAGAAAAACAGGTAAACTCCGGGAATTTAAATCTCAAAAACTAATGTTTCGGTTGGATCCGGGTTTTTTGTTGGAAAATATGTAAATTGGGGTATGTTTAGGAATTTTTTAAAGTTAAATTCGTTGACTGGAAGCGATTCAAACGCGATTATCCCGAAAAATAATTTTCAAAGTCGATGCCAGATGTATCTCGAAAACGACTCATCTGATTTTGTCCAAATTTGGATACAATATTCGTCCATAGTTTTTCTCGTTTGCCACATAGGATTTTTTTGAAATTTTCATTTTTGACGGAATTGCGACTGTTTTAATTTAACATTCGTTTTTCGTTCGCAATTACCGACATTTTTGGATTGCATACACATTGCATAAAAAAGCAATGGTTCAATCAAATGAAAAACCCCTACGTGGCGAACAAGAAAAACGATCGAACAATATTGTATCCAAATTTGGACAAAATCGGACAAGCCGTTTTCGAAATACATCTGGCACCGACTTTGAAAACTATGTTTCGAGATATTCGCGTTTGAATCACATCCAGTCAAAGAATTTATTTTAAAAAATTCCTAAACATACCTCAATGTACATATTTTCCAATGAAAAAACCCGGATCCAATCGAAACATTAGTTTTTGAGATAAAAATTCCCGAAGTTTACCTGTTTTTCTCGCCGTTTATTCAGGTACCTCCCCTTAAGTGAGAGAAGTTGTCGTGAGTGGTTTCAAAAGTTTAAGAACGGTGCGTTTGTCATGGACGACAAAGAACGTAGCGGACGGCCGAAACGAATATGCGGAATTGGAAGCATTATTGGAGGGAGATTCGTGCAAAACGCAAGAGTTCCCGCAAATGACGCTTAATCGTCTCAAAACTCGAAATTTTCTCATGAAAAAAATTATGTGATGCTGATATAAAATCGCCAATATTTCAAGGTTATGGTCTTACCAGATGTCCAAACGTACGATATGACGTTTTACATCTGACAATTTCAACCATAACCTGCTGGTAGGGCCCTCTTTTGTCAAAAGGCGAAGACTTATTTTTACTCCCAATAAATGTTTACGAAAGTTTAGTCTGCGTTAAGGGGAGGGTAGGAGTTTCAGCGTGAAACAAAACACTTTTTTGCGATTTTTTTTCATCTATATGGATAGAGTAATTTTATTGAAACCTTTTGTACATTGTTAAGTGTCATTTCAAGAACATTCCGTGAAATTTGTACGCGAAAATATCCACAAACAAGCCGGTGACAAAGCTTTTCCAAGAACGCCTTTGGAAAAACACGATTTGCGGTGTACACTGTATCTCAGCTAGAAATTATCTGAAATTAAGTACCATTAAAATTTTCCATTATCATTAAATCCTCCCCCCAACGGGGAGAGGATTTGATGATACGGTTAGTTTGGGAGGAGGATTTGATGATACTCAAAAAAATCTCAAACTAACCGTTGGGGGGAGGTATTTTATATGTAGAAAGTGTGTACCAAGTTTGAAATAAATCGGTCATGTAGTTTTCAAATGGCAGTGAACACGGACTTTGAAAAAGTGGTTTTGAGAAAAACGCGTTTGAAGTTTAGGGAAGTCGAAGCTACAGTGTTAAAGGAGCAGGACTAAATAGTCAATAACTTCGACAGTTTTGCTCTGATTGATTTGAAATTTTGGGATTATATTCTTGAAATATTTAACTATAAGAAAATACAAAAAATATCGATTTTTCAAAAATGCAAACCCCTACCCTCCCCTTAATTCGTTGTTAGAAATATTTAATCTTGGTGCTAAATAGCCAACAAAATTACATCACCCGCAGCGTGCACGTCCTGTCCATCTAACCACACGTAAAATTACATACATTAAACCATATTTTTTTTCTGGTGTTTTGTGGTGATTTTTTTTATTTGTAAAGACTGGCTATAGTTTAGACAATAACGTATTTTTTTTTCGTCGTGAGTTGTGTCTAACGCTTCAACCTCCTTAAGGGACCTATTGGTGGAAAAAAAAATCTTTTAGAGAAGACTTTAGAGAAGACGAAAGTTTTATACGAAATTTTTCACTGAAAATTCATTTCTTAAGTTCAAATACCTACAACTTTTGAATAAAACAATATTTTTTTAATTCCGTACGTACTTCTCTAGGTATTCTAATGTAGATTGACGAGAATTTTTATTTTTTGTTTTAGGTCAAAAATTGTGGATGCTAAATGTCACGCCGTGGCGCGCCTAAAAAAAGATAACAAAAGAAAATATTAGTAGTCGGCCATTTTGTACATCGAAAAATGTATATATATATATTTTCTAACAGCTTGATATTCATAGTAAATAGATGTTTAATTAATTTTAGGAGTGATTCACTATTTCATACGAAAAAAAAATTGTTAAATTCGTACATGGCTTATGGCTTACGCACATGGCTTATGGTTACTATGGCCTAACCCCTTAACACTCATACGCAGAATATAAGCCAAGAAAAAAGTGAGAAATGATGAAGATCGCTCAAATGGTACGCCTTGAAACAATGAAAAAATAATTCTCTGAAGATATCGGCTATATTTTGCAATAAACAAAATACTTCTTTTTATGTTCAAAAACATTTAGGGTCACGTTTTAGACAATGAGGTTAGAAAGATTTATACCGAATTTCATCAGAATCGATCGATTAGTTTTTTAGCTATACGTCACGCCAGTTTTGAACATGAAGTTTACAAGACCGTGCTATACTTTCGCCATTTTTAAAGATTAATAAAAAAATACCATGCAAGGACGAAAAGTAGTCAAGAAATATACCCTAAGTTTAAAAAATGGCGAAGAAATCTTCCCTAAAAAAAATCATGAAAATCAGCAAATTTTTTTCTCGACGAAATCTCCCCCCTTAAGGCGGAGTGGACTGTACGAACACATTGACGAGCACCCTCACGAGAGCGCAGGAAAAAAAGAAGTACCACTCGACAAGTGCGTGCCGAGAATGCGTGCGCCGAGGCCACGTGTATATCAGGATTTGTGACCCGCGCATACAGAGAGATTGAGCCACTGTTGTACCGTACTGTGCAATACTCAACGGAAATCGTATGCGTACTTTTCTTCCCGTTCGCGCACACCGCTATGAACCTTCGTTTCTTTCACTCTTCTTTATCCCCGTACACTTTCGCTCCCCTCCGGCGAGTCGCAACGTTTTATTTAGCAGGGCGTTGATGACTTTTGCGTCTCTCGCGCTTTCTCTTCTTTATTTTTTCTCGCGCGTGCTTCACCGTCCACGGTGCCGTACAAAAACGTACAAAGGATGCTGCAGGGGCCGCGTGTTTGAAAGTTTCCTTTTTCTTCCCTCCTCGCGAGCACTGACAAAACGCAGAATATCCCCGATTTCTTTCTTGTCCTTCGTCGCGCACGAAGCGCAACCTCGCCTCAGCGACTCTTCGGTCACTCGCACTGTCTATGGAGAAACGGAGACCCTCTAGTCCAGAGATGTCCAAAATTTGTATCGACCGATACTCGAGTAGCGAAAAAAAAAATTGCTACTCGATACAAATGTAGCGAAATTTTTTCGCTACTCGATACTTAAGTAGCGATTTAGCGAATTTTTTTTTTTTGCTACTCGCTACATTTGGATCAAATAGCGAAATTTTTTTCACTCCTCGCTACATTTGTATCGAGTAGCGAAATTTCTTTGGCTACTCGCTACATTTGGATCGAGTAGTGAATTTTTTTTCGCTACTTGCTACATTTGTATCGAGTAGCGAAATTCTTTTCGCTATTCGCTACATTTGTAGTTCTGAAATTTTTTTGCCTACTCGCTGCATTTGTATCGAGTAGCGAATTTTTTTCAATACCAAAACCAAAATGACTCAATGGTAGTAGTAGCAATGAGAGGAATCAGGAAAGGTATAATTGCAGGAATAAAAATAACTCGTAGGCATTGATAATTAAATAAATAATAATTAATATCATTAATATCATTAAATAATAATAAAAAGTTAAGATTTTTTCGGATATTATCATAATATTTACATAGTGGTTTACAGAAGTGGCGATATCTCAACGAAATTATAACTGAGTTAACAGTTGGCACTCGAAGCTTTTCATGAAAAGTACACGCTTCCACGTAAATTAAATATTTGTTTTGGAGAAACTCTATGAGATATTAAAATTTAATTAAATGGAAAAAGTAAAAATCCATCGGGCGAATAGATCGCTGACCGATAATCGCATATTAGTACAGTCGTGCTGTATATTAGAATCGGAAAAAATTAGAAGAAGGCTAGTTTTTTGACAGGTGATTTTGGAAGTGCCGCGAGTGCTAAATCCAAGTTTACCTAAAAATCGGGGTGTAGGGTTTTTTTAAGGGGACGAAGGGGGATGGGGGTGGATTAATGCCAAAGTACAACCGCTACAAGGTCGGCGCCAGGAGACGAAAGGTTCAGAAAAATCTGGCCTTTATTTTTGTCTGCAGCGCCGAAGTCATGGAAGTTCATTTTGGGGGTGAAAAAATGGGGTGAAATTTTTAAAAAATCAGTTTTAATTCGATAACTCTTTAGAAAAAATTCATACCATTTTTGTTCAAATGGGAACGTCGTAGCCATTGAAATGACGCGTCGATTGAGTCTTTGATCATCCCTCTCCGATAATATCTTCAGCCAAAAAATTGTTGAAATATTTTTTAAAAATGGTTTATTGAATAACTCAAAAACAATAGATTTTTCAGGGATGGTTTTAATGTACGAAATGTAAAGAATATTTTTCTCTATATTTTCGATCCTATGGACCACCCTTGAATGTTGCTTTTTTCAACCCCTCCCAGGAGTTGAAAATTCAAAATGAAATTCTGGGAAAGCTATTGACCGAAAATAAAGAGATACGAGTATAGCGCTGTGGACAAAAATGTAGCTGTTTGTTCAAGCTACAAATTGTTCCACGGCGGCGAATTCGTGCGGTCAATAGTTTTCCCAGAATTCCATTTTTTATTTTCAACCCCCGAGAGGGGTTGGAAAAAGCAAATTTTAAGGGTGGTCCATAGAAACAAAAATATAAAGAAAACTATTCTCTACTATTCGTACACTTAAATCATACCCGAAAAATCGATTGTTTTTGAGTCATTCAATAATTTTTTTGAGGGTGAAGACATTATTGAAGAGTAATGATAAAATATTCGATCGACGCATCTTTTCAAGAGCTACAACGTTACCATTTGAACAAAAATTGTACGAATTTATCCTAAGAAGTTATTGAATTAAAACTGATTTTCGAAATTGAAGCAACAAAAAAAACAGAATTTTGAAGAAAAAAAATCCGTGATTTGTTTGCGCATCCCGTTTTGCCCCGGTCTCCCGTATATAAGATGAGCATCGATCTTGATTTTTTTAAATTTCACGTGTCGTTGTGTTGCCTATGATTAACAGTCGGTTATATATAGAGAGAAGAAGGCGAAAAGTGTCTGTGTTCGCGACTACAGTGCTATATCGGTATACCGATTTTTCGTCACAAAATTTCGCTTACTCGATACATTTTCAATACTTTCATACCGAAGTATAGAGTAGCCCGTAGCGAAAAAAAATTCGCTACTCGCTACATTTGTATCGAGTAACGAAAAAATGTTCTCTACTCGATACATTTGTAGCGAGTAGCGAAAAAAATTTCGCTACTCGATACATTTGTAGCGAAAAAAATTCGCTACAGACATTACTGCTATGATGCTTACGCTATAGACATTTTTTTCGCTACTCGATACAAATGTAGCGAGTATCTTTTTTGTATCTCGATACAAAAGTATCGAGGTATGGACATCTCTGCTCTAGTGCCAGTAAAAGAGACGAAAACCCAGCACTTTTGAGCGCAGAATATGAATTTTTGACTGAAAGTAGATGGTTGCATAGTGAAAGTAACCCCAATAAAATGGGGCACCTTAACTCGCCCCAACCCTAAAAAATAGGGGTTGACAACTTAAAAATCGCCGTCTCTCGATAATTAATACCCCGATCAAACAATATTTCAAAGAAAAGTTGTTTGGAATTCTAAAATACGTATAAAGTTATCTGACGTCCAATCCCCTATTTTTGAAAATAGCGGCACATAAAAAACGAAAGCACCACTGACTCAGACAAGGACGCAGCTGTTTTCAAAGATAGGGGGTTGTTGGACGTTAGATAACTTCATACGAATTTTAATATTCCAAACAACTTTTGTTGGAAACCTTTTTTCATCGGGCTATTAATTATCGAAATACGGCACTTTTTGAGTTTCAACCCCTATTTCTTAGGTTAGGGGCGAGTTGAAGGGCAATATTTTATTGGCGTTACTTTCAGTATGCAACCGTCTACCTTCAGTCAAAAATTCATATTCTATGCTAAAAAGTGCTGACTCTCTGACTACTCGTGGACTGACAATACTGACTTCGTCGCGTCTGAATTTCTAACTGTGCTTCGTGCTCCGCGACATTCAATACTCAATGCAATCCTTTCCGTCTAAATGAAAGCTTTGTCACTCCCGCAGGTAGGTAATTAACAAACGCTACTTTCACTAATTGTTTAATATTTTCAAACCTACGTGGGACAAGAACAGAGGATCAACAATAAGAGGGACGGACATGATGGAATTCGAAATTTCGTAGCCACTAGACATTCTAAAAGGTCATTGTGGATTGATAAAGACAGCCTTGCGGCTCCTATTGGCTCATCGATAAAAAATAACAAGCCGAGCATTAAAATAATGAATAATAATTTAAAAATTGATAAATTATAGCAATAGTAATAATTAACCCTAGAAGTACACTCTTGGGTCTCACAGACCCGACCAAATTATGAAAGGTCTAGCACTGCAGGGTCCTTGGCATTACAGATACGGCTGTGTCACGTAAATTCACTTTGGTCCCTCCTGTACCATTTGCCGTTGGGCAGGCCATCAGTTGTCGTTTAGCCAGCGGCGTAGCGTGAGGGGGGGCAGAGGGGGCCATGGCCCCGGGCGGCGCAGATGTTGGGCGGCGGCGGCGAGCGGCACTTAGTTGCGAAAATAGGGTGGGGGGGCGGCAAATTTAGGGTTAGCCCCGGGCGGCAAAAATCCACGCTGCGCGACTGCGTTCAGCTTTTCTATATTGTGAAGGTCGAAAAATAAGCACGAGTCTCCCAGAGACATGTGTGTACGAATCGGGCGAAATTACAAAGTAAGTACATCTTTCTAAGTAAGTTTCTTTTTTTTCCGAATTCGATTTTAAATAAGTCATAATGAATACATATGCACGACTTTATTATAATCTTTCAAAACTAACATTTTTTTATTTATAAGTGAGATTTTACCATGGATGTATTACAGGATACATATACGCGCTGCCCGGTGCATGTAAAGTCGCAGAATTAATATAAAGTAAATAAGTAAATAAGCTGTATAGATAACGACAAACTTGTATTTGTTGATTTTATTATTAGCAGCCGCCATGCTTACTCGCAGTCGAACGCGAAGTAATACAAAAGCAGAATTTCTCGCGAAAAGGAGATTTTCGACGATGAAACCGAAGTGGAAAATAATGCTGTAAAAAATATAACCTATCAGGAGACAGAAAAAGACTAAGAAGACCCCAGGATCATAATTCAGATGCTGTGTCCACCGACTCCGATTCTGACGCCTGAGACGCATACCAAAACCTTATAAATCTACGTTGTTTCTGCTTTTATTCGATGAAATATTGTTATATATATAAAGGGCGTCTCAAAATAACCTGACCTTTTCCATTGCGCGCCATTTTTCTTGTGACGGACATAGAGAACTTATCATTGATAACTGGCATCAGGAAGTATTAAGGTTCAGTCATGGAAAATGACATGGTCGAGCAACGCATAGAAATTGTAAAACTGCACTACAAAAGTGGAGAACATTTTGCAGAGACGGTTCGAAAAGTCTGCAACCTTCCATATTGCGAGCGAAACAATGCAGTTATTGCAGACGAAGTTTCATGGTCGTCTTCGCTGGCGCCGCGGCCATGTGCATTGGCCACCAAGATCGTGCGATTTGACGCCGTTGGACTGCTTTCTTTGGGATTTTCTAGGAGAAAATTATCCACAGGCCATTCCAGAGCTCAAGGAAGCAATTGAACGCACCAATAATGAAATTAGTCCGCAATTATGACAAAATGTTGATGAAAATTTCATCAAAAGAATGAACGTTTGCAAACAGGGACGAGGCGGTCATTTATCGGATATTGTGTTCCACACATAACCTCCATGTTTGTACCTTATATTGAAATTAAAATATTCGTACTCTTCAAATCAATAATACGTTTTATTAAAAAAAAATAATGTCAGGTAATTTTAAGACAGCCTTTACTTTTATGCAATGTATTAAAAAATGCATTCTCAAATATTGGATTTTCACAATAATAATTCGTCAGAATAGAACATACATCGATTGTAACGAAAAATGACACTTCGAAAATCAACCGACTTGATTTCTGGAGGTTTTGTTGATAACAATGAAAAATTCTGTCGCAATATTTTTTGTCTCTAAATTTCACTTCTGCCCTTTCAGAATCCGCACAGAAAATATAAATTCCGTCGATTAGATCCTGAGTAATGAATTTTTAAAAAATGCAAGCCTCGCGCTTCTTTCCTTTCACAAAACTTTTTTATCTGCTCCAACACCTTTCGTAGATAAAAATATGGGCCGGACATAGAATTTTTCTTCACAGGCGCTTTTCTAATATTTTGCTATATCATGAAAAAAAAACCATCTGAATAGATGTAATGTCTAATGTGTGTAACGAATTAGCGAAAAATAGGAGTGTACGCGTAGGGTTAATAAAAAAACGACTGCAAAAGATCGCTACGAAATAACGAACGATAGATCGAAAAACAAAGAGAACAGAATGAAAATTTAAAAAATAAGGATGACGATAAATAATAATAATGATGAATAAAAATAAGGAACCACATACCGGAAAAAAGTAAAAACGAAAAGATGATAATAATACGTAATAATAATAATAATTATTATTATTTTATTTTCATTTTTGATAATAGACTTTATTGCTCCGGGCAACGCACTTCCTCAGTTTGCACTGGGAAACATTCACCTACCCCCGGGGGTTAGGCTCGGTCTTAACCTAGACCGGAACAATAACGCTGGGCGCCACTCGAGGGTTCCGACATCACCGCGGCTGCCACCCCGTCAAAAAGTCGCGCGAAAAGTCCAATATATCGCTCTGCGATAGCCGCTCCCTCAAGCCAGAGAGTGAGCGGCTACCGCAGTCCACAATCGTGTTGCCTGAGTAAACGGAGGGACCCAAGTATGACCGCTTTTTGCATCCGACCCGCTAGCAACCGGACAGCGGGTTTTCAAACCCGTATGCCAGAGAGGCCCGACACAAAAGACTCTTTCATCCCCCCTAGCGCGCCGATAATGAGGACAACGAGAGTCACCCTGAATCCTCGGTGCAAACGACGCAGCTCGGCCAGGAGAGACTGATACTTGAGCCGTTTCTCCTCTTCCTTTCGCGACACGTTCACTTCGACCGGAGCCGAGAACTCAATGACGTATATTGTCTTGTCGTCGAAATCGAAGAGGCCAACATCAGGCTTAGTCGGTTGAAGCGGCCCGATAGTCGGGAACGAGAAGTTCCAATAAATCTTGCACCTCTCGCCCACGACAACGGACTCAATATCTCCTGGTAAATAAGGCGGCACGCGTTCCCGGTCTATCCCATAAGAGTGCCGTAGATGGTAGTACAGCACCCTTAGGGCCGCGTTATGGCGATGGATATAGCCGGAGACTGCATATACCGGGCAGGCCGACAGTAGATGCATTAGTGTCTCCGGCGATTGTTTGCATGCACGACACAAAGCGGTCGACAGAGGCTGACCCATAACGCGACCGCGATGGACCAGGGTGTTGATGACTCCGTCTTGGCAGGCGCAGATAAACCCTTCAGTCTCGGACATCAGTCTAGCTGACCGCAAGGAGGAGAAGGTCAGCTGGGTGGACAGCCCTTGCTCCTCGATGTGGCGAAAAAAACACACCGTGCATGGGTCTGTCCACGTGCTGCCGAGTCAGGACAGTCTTCTCGGCAGCCCTGATTGCCCGCCGACGTCGGGACTTGGGCAACCCAGTGACGGAATCTCTTGGCAAGACGCCACCCCGGCGCCGGCGGAACTCCAAGCCGAGGGTCTCTGCCGCACGATCTGCCGCCTTATAGAGAAAAGCCCCCGCCCCATGAAGCTCATGCTGGTGCACAATCTCCAGGAGCGGGTCCGAGCTCGTTATTACATCGCTTGCTATTCCGAGGACCATGCGGTCATGAAGACACTCCAATCCCGAGAGCCCGGGCCCGCCGCTCTGATGCAACATATAAAGGCGCGGGGTGGAAGGTCGAGGGTGCAGACTCTGCTGGATGTTCATTATTTTGCGTGTGCCAATGTCCAGCGGCTCAAGCTCGTCTCTTCGCCATTTGACGACGCTAAAGGAGTAGAGCAGGACCGGGACAGTGAGAATATTGGTGGCAGTGATCTTATTTTTCCCAGACAGATCTGATTTCCAGACCCGTCTGACACGCCGCCTATACTCGCTTCGGAGGGCCTCCTTGACACCCTCAGCGTCTTGTACAGAGTGCTGATCGATGCCAAGGTACCGATAAGACCGTCCGGCATCTAGATGTTTGAAGACGCTCCCGTCCACCAGCTGAACATCAGCCGCGACACCCTCTGCTCTCCCTTTTCTGAGATGAAGAACAGCGCACTTGTCCAATCCGAAGTCCATTCCCGCCGCCCGCGTGTACGTCGCTACGATGTTCAAGAGGAGCTTAAGCCCCCCCCCACCCCAGGAGCGTATAGCTTGAGGTCATCCATATAAAATAAATGGGTGATCCCTCGCCCACGCTCCCCCCGGGGGGGCACGGGAGAGCACAACTCCCCCGCAATAGCCACCGCCGTGCCAGGCCAACCACCTAGGACGCCGAAAACTAGGATCGAACACCACCCAGTCAGGCCCCCCAGAACCGGTCCCTCTCGGATGGGGACCAAGGATCAGTTGAGAGGGGCACCAGGATAGGATCCACGGCAACGACCACGGCTCGAGATCGGCGCCTCGAGTGGACGGAGGAACTCAAGGAGGACCTCATCCGCTGCTGGAGGGATAGCATACCGTCGCGGTGGGGCTACATGGCGAGGTTGCAGGCCCTGTGGAGCCAAGTGCACCCAGAGCTTGCACACCTCTCGCAACAACATCTGCGAGACCAGGCTGCCCGCTCGCGACGACAAGACTACGATCTCTTGTTACTACCACCAGAGCTGTCCGGCAGGGGCTCTTCCGCGCGTTCCGTGCGGAGCTCTGCCGGGCGGCCTCAAGCTCGAACCCCCCGGCAGTCGGAACCGCCCCGTTGGCGCGTCGATTTGACAGAGGACTGGGGAACAAGGAGGGAGAGAATCACTGGGATATTTTCTCTTCAGCCTGGTTGCCTAGAAGCGGCAAATGAGTCCCTTGCAGCAGCAATTCCTGAGACTGCTGATCTCCTCAGCTTGAACTGGGCTGTGTATCATGCGGCTGTTGAGTCGAAGCCTCAGACACGCAATGATAAGGCGGCGTTCGTGGCTAAGACTCGGCAGCGCGTTGCACAGCTCCAGAATAAGATCAATGAAGCGCGGAGGCAGGCATCCTGTGTTCAATGTGTGTTAGACTTCATTACGGCGGGGAGGGCGTTCACTCCTAAAATCCGAAAAATCAGCTCGGAACTGAAATGCCGTCACCACACATTGAACAAAGCTATCCTTCTTATTGTGAACAGTGCAGCCAGATCGCGCGTAAAAGTTACCCCCTCTCTAGTCTCTTACGCGCCCATCACACAATCATAGTAGCGCGTGTCCGTGAGCAAGCGACGCTCGGACATCTTCGGAAAGAGCCGAGCACGGTCGAAGTTTCCCGATCGCGCCTTCGGCAGCTACACCAATACATGGATGCTGAGCACGTTCATGTGCGGCCAAGCCGAAACGAAGGCTTCGAGGAAAAAAGCCATCTGAGCACGACTCACGCGTGACGTCACCCGACGGCACGCGCGAGGCTTTTAGATGGTATCTATGCTTATTTAGATCTTGATTCTGTGCGTTATTATTGTATACAAAAAAATGTATCGCGCACTCTGATCGCGTATTTTTTTAGTTTATACGTTAATTTAAATATAACAATAAATATAAATTACAACTTATTTTTCTTATATGGAATTGTTTACATTTTACTCACCCCCGTCCTTATGCCAAATAAATTATAATTCATAAAAGTAAGCGGAAATATATTTATATTCGTATTATTATATTAATTCTCATACTTTCATCAAGCGATAAAGCATTATCCCCAAAAACAAGCCAATCATCCATCCGGCCGGGAATCGTAAGTACCAGAGAGTGCACATATTCTACAAGCGATGAGATGGTCCCGTTAGTAGCGTTCCTGGCTTCGGTCCGCAGGGGCCCGTAGTGCAAATTTTTCATAATTTCTCATATTTTAGTCATATTTGAGATTTTCGAAGAAAAAATTATTTAAAACAGATTCGAGTTCTGGTCTATTTCCCAAAAACAATTTTTTTTTCACTGAAAATTCATGATTTCTCATTTTTTTCCCCGGAAATTTCTCTTTTTCCTATGACCTGAGTGAACGGCTGCGGAGATATTCGGAGAGAAGTTAAAGATGAAAAGAAATGAGATTTTCGTAAAAAAAAACTGATTATTATTTTTTTTTCCAGAAATTTTCCTTTTTCCTATTACCTGAGTGAACGGCTGCGAAGATGTCCGGAGAAAATTTAAAGATGAAAAAAATGAGTTTTTCGTAAAAAAAACTTGTTCTTATTTTTTTTCCGGACCTTTTTCTTTTTCCTATTGAGTGAAAGGCTGCGGAGATATTCGGAGAAAAGTTATATATGAAAAAAAAGAGATTTTCGTAAAAAAAACTTATTACATTTTTTTATCCCTCATAATTCTGAGAAATAATGAATTTCTGAAGATTTGACAAACATTATTTTCCTTAAGGGGTAACGGCACTGTAACGGCCTGCCACGAAGCGTTTTCGACAAATAATACTTGGGGTAATTATTAAGCATATTCAATATATGCTTAATAATTACCCCGCGTATTAATTGTCTAAAACGCTTACAATATTAAAAAATGGCGACACTGCAGCAATTCTTCCGAAGCATGTCGAACCTCTGCGGCACGCAGTATAACTGTGCCAATTTTATTCTCAAAAAAAAATATTTGTTTTATTAAGTCTAAATGAACATTTTTAGTCAAATACTCGGCAATTACTCAAAAATCAATATTTCTAAAATCCCCTACGTGGTTCACTAGCTACACTCATCTAGATTTAATAAAAAAATATATTTTGTCCAGATTAAAATTGGCACAAGTTATACTACGTGCCGCAGAGCACCTTAAGTTCAACATGCCTCGGAAGAATTTGCTGCAGTGTCACCATTTTGTAATATTTTCCCATACATTTTTTTTGCAATATACTTTCGTCAAGCGATAAAGCATTATGATGCTTTATCGCTTGATTAAACTATATGAGCGGAAATATATTTATATTCGTACTATTATATTCATGCAGTAACTAATCAAATAAGAATTAATAGTAATAATAATTAAAAAAAAAAAGTACTCAGCTCGGGGAACGATCCCGCGCCCCTGCGGACCGAAGCCAGGAACGCTACCAACGGGACCATCTCATCGCTTGTAGAATATGTGCACTTTCTGGTACTTACGATTCGCGGCCGGATGGATGATTGGCTTGTTTTTGGGGATAATGCTTTATCGCTCGATGAAAGTATGAGAATTAATATATTAATACGAATATAAATATATTTCCGCTTACTTCTATGAATTATAATTTATTTGGCATAAGGACGGGTGTGAGTAAAGTGTAAACAATTTCATATAAGATAAATAAGTTGTAATTTAGATTTATTATTATATTTAAATTAACGTATAAACTAAAAAAAATAAGCGATCAGAGTGCGCGATACATTTTTTGTATACATTGATAACGCACAGAATCAAGAGCCAAATAAGCATTGAAATCATCTAAAAGCCTCGCGCGTGCCGTCGGGTGACGTCACGCGCGAGTCGTGCTCAGATTGCTTTTTTCCTCGAAGCCTTCGTTTCGGCTTCGCCGCACATGAACGTGCTCGGCGTCCATGTATTGGTGTAGCTGCCGAAGGCGCGGTCGGGAAACTTCGACCGTGCTCGGCTCTTTCCGAAGATGTTCGAGCGTCGCTCGCTCACGGACACGCGCTACTATGATTGTGTGATGGGCGCGTAAGAGACTAGAGAGGGGGTAACTTGTACGCGCGATCTGGCTGCACTGATTGTGAGGGAACGCTACGCGGAGAAGGTCCGGAACCTGGGGGTTGCGAAGCAATCCCTAGAGAGGCGGCTGGGTCGGGCGTTAGACAACGCCCTCTTCCGTTCTGACCCGGGCCGCTGGTTCCAACCACCTACGCCTGCCCCCGACACAGCGCCAACAGCTGTTCAGGTAGAGCGGTTTTGGGGAAAACTGTATAGCGAGGAGGGTCATTTTGATGAAAGCACTCCAGCTCTGGGGCGGTTCGACGCGTTTTGCCGGCAACAGCCGAGTCAGCGTGGCGACTGTCTTCCAGTCACGCGGGGTGAGGTGGAGAAAGCGGCGAGTAGCATGAGGAACCACGCCGCTCCCGGACCAGATGGGATTAACATCTTCTGGTGGAAGAAATTCACGTGCACCCATACCCATCTGGCCCGCATCTTCTCGTCATTCATCGATGGGACGGTGCCCGTCCCTGCGTGGCTGACAGAGGGAAGGACGGTGTTACTCCACAAAAAGGGGATTTGTCTCGTCCGGAGAACTACCGCCCGATAACGTGTCTGAATGCGCTCTGTAAGATCTTCACAAAGATACTTTATGAGCGTGTTCTGCGCGAGATCGAGCCTGCATGGCGGGAGATATACGAACAAAGGGGATCCAAGAGAGGGCGGGAGGTTGTAAGGAGAACCTGCTGGTGGACCGCTGCATTACGCAAGACGCGGTCCAGCACAAGCGTAACCTCCCAGTTTCAGATGGATCTGGAAATCAGATCTGTCTGGGAAAAATAAGATCACTGCCACCAATATGCTCGCTGTCCCGGTCCTGCTCTACGCCTTTAGCGTCGTTAAATGGTGTAGAGACAAGCTTAAACAGCTGGACATCGGCACACGCAAAATAATGAACATCCAGCGGAGTCTGCACCCTCGATCTCCCAGCCCGCGGCTTTATATGCTGCGTCAGAGCGGCGGGCGTGGGCTCTTAGGATTGGAGCGTCTTCATGACCGCATGGTCCTCGGAATAGCAAGCGATGTAATAACAAGCTCGGACCCGCTCCTGGAGATTGTGCACCAGCATGAGCTTCATAGGGCGGGGGCTTTTCTTTATAAGGCGGCAGATCGTGCGGCAGAGACCCTCGGCTTGGAGTTCCGCCGGCGCCGGCGTGGCGCCTTGCCAACAGACTCCGTCGCTCGGTTGCCCAAGTCCCGACGTCGGCGGGCAATCAGGGCTGCCGAGCAGACTGTCCTGACTCGGCAGCACGTGGGCAGACCCATGCATGGTGTGTTTTTTCGCCACATCGAGGAACAAGGGCTGTTCACCCATCTGACCTTTTCCTCCTTGCGGTCAGCTGGACGCATGTCCGATACCGAAAGGTTTATCTGCGCCTGCCAAGACGGAGTCAGCAACACCCTGGTCTATCGCAGTCACGTTTTGGGTCAGCATATGCCGACCACTTTGTGTCGTGCATGCAAACAATCGCCGGAGACACTAATGCATCTACTGTCGGTCTGCCCGGTATATGCAGTCTCCGGCTATATCCATCGCCATAAGGCGGCCCTAAGAGTGTTATACTACCATCTACGGCACTCTTATGGGATAGACCGGGAGCCCGTGCCGCCTTATTTACCAGGAGATATTGAGTCCGTTGTCGTGGGCGAGAGGTGCAAGATTTATTGGAACTTCTCATTCGCGACCATCGGGCCGCTTCAAGCGATTAAGCCTGATGTTGGCCTCTTCGATTTCGACGACAAGACAATATACGTCATTGAGTTCTCGGCTCCGGCCGAAGTGAACGTGTCGCGAAAGGAAGAGGAGAAACGGCTCAAGTATCAGTCTCTCCTGGCCGAGCTGCGTCGTTTGCACCGAGGATTCAGGGTGACTCTCGTTGTCCTCATCATCGGCGCGCTAGGGGGGATAAAAGAGTCTTTTGTGTCGGGCCTTTCTGGCATACCGGTTTGCAAACCCGGTGTCCGGTTGCTAGCGGGTCGGATGCAGAAGGCGGTCATACTTGGATCCCTCCGTTTACTCAGGCAACACGATTGTGGACTGCGGTAGCCGCTCACCCTCTGGCTTGAGGGAGCGGCTATCGCAGAGCGATATAAATTGGACTTTTCGCGCGACTGCCGCCCAGCGTTATTGTTCTGGTCTAGATTAAGACCGAGCCTAACCCCCGGGGGTAGGTGAATGTTTCCCAGTACAATCTGAGGAAGTGCGTTGCCCGGAGCAATAGTATATTTTAAAAAATAATTATTATTATAATTATAATAATAATAAATATAGACAACTAAGCTCACATGCCAAAATGATACAGTTATTGGAACAACAAAATCAGGAATTCCGAACGTCATAGAATTTCAAATTCTCCTCTAAAGAAAATATTACGATACTTTGATGTGAGCACGAAAAAAAAAATCCCAAGCATCCAATGATTTCTTGCGTACACTTTCATACACTCGCGATCATTGTTGAGTTGTGTATATACGTGACATCGGCTTGCCAGGCGGCTTTGAAGGATTCGCGAAAAGTAAAAGTTTGAAAACAAAAGTTGTTCGGCGTTTGGACTGCTCGGGATGCCGAGCTTATGATTCCCGCGTGGTCGAGAGAGAAGAAGAACAGAGGCGAAACGAATAGGCGCTTAATTAACTCGCCCGCGCCTTCGTCGGAACCTCATCCTTCCGCCTCGATTCTCATACCGCAATGAAATTTTCGAAGCCTGCCCTTACCGCGCTCGCATCCCCGGGCGAGAGATTTTATTCGCCGCACGATTTTATGCCCGATATAGAGCCGAAATACATCTGTAACAGTTTGGCACGGATCCAAGTGTACGCGAACCGAGTAGATGGATATACGAGAGCGCGGGCGGAGGAACGAGGATTACGCATCAGTCAAACATCCGATTCGTTTTTCGCATAACGACCGCATTCCGTTTGTTTGCGTCGGGCTATTATGCTGTAAGGCTTACCTAATCGAGTGAGTATAAATAACTTTGATTGCACGGGCAATATCGCGGTAGTTGGATACCCCTAGTAGGCAAATTCTTTGAAGTCGCCAACGATTTTCGTCGCGCTGCAAAGTTAGCCGTTTACCTAGCAGGTACTTAGGTGTGTACGTAGCAGGTACTAATGGCTATTAGTCTTGCGGATAAATACTTGAAAATTGTCCAAGAAATTTATTTATGTATATAAAATAATTTTAAAAAATAATCAATCCAATGATAAGTAGGGATAATATAAAATTAAAAAGAAACGACATATCGAAGTCATTTTTGAAAATGGAAATCAATCCCGAGAAATTGTACTGTTATGTTGGTACATGAAATCGAGAATTCTGAGACTCAAACAATGTCGAATGCTCCCAAAAAGAAAATATTACGGTACTCTCATTTCCGAAATATACAGGGTGAACAACTACTCGCAGTAGAAATATTTTCTAACCTATCGGAGTTAGGAGAAAACTTTTCGTACAAAAGTTGCATAGTTCGTAAGGGGTCATCGAGTGGTGGCTGCAAGGTTCATCCAGGTAGCGGCACTTTGGAGATTTGAAGGTCACCTCCATTTAAAAAAATGGGACTACTATTTTTCTCAGAATTTTATCAAGGAACTAATAATTCAGACCCCAAATTTCAAGATGATCAATCAAGATTTTGCATAAAATGGATAAAACGGGAATTTCAAGGCCTATAATTGATTTTAAAAACTGTGCAAACACTGATTCCTCTAAAAGGTGCTCATATCGATGGCCACCGCTTTCAATGCACGCTTGCAAGTTGATTCTCATCGATTGCATTGTCTTATTAATCATGCCAGTCTGTATCAATGAACATGCTCTAATTGAGTTTTCAATAGCTTAAGGCTAAGCAAAATCCAGGTAAGTTATACGACTTTTAAAGCCTGTTCGTTAATACAGACTGACGTGATTAATGTGACAATACAATCAATACGAATCAAATAATAAGTGTGCATTGGCAGCCCCGAATCTACGATTTTTCCGGGGCAAAAACTTTACATTGGCGCCCCATCCCCACCAGCATTCATGATTAATGACACATTCAAAAAATCTATTTTTGCCGTTTTCTACAGTTTATACTTTCAAGAATATCCTGTAAAATTTTCAAAGCCGTATCTCTATCATTTTATCTTGCAAAAATCGATAGTTAAATCTTTAAACGCGTTTTTCTCGAAATGAGATTTTTCAAATTGGCTCGCATTGTAACTCAAAGAGCAATTATCCGATGGACTTGAAATTTGAACTGAGTACTCTTGGATATATTTACTTAACAACGACGTACGGTATTTTTCATTGGATGGAAATTCACAATTTGGCATTGAAAAAAAATGACCATTTTATAGGCAAGAAAACAGACTTTCTTAATAACTTCGCCATTTTGTTAGATTTTGATATTTTTTCGAAAATCCTACGTCATTGTACAAAAAATACCGTCCAGCTCAACGACATTTTTTCCTTTTTCGGTTTTAGCTACTCAATCGGCCGGAATCATGTCAGCAGTGGAGGAACTTTCTTTTGCGCTTCCGAAGGCAGCGCATAAGTCGCTTGGAACTCAATATTTTTCTATGAAAAAATTATGTAATATAGGTCAAATATAGCCAAATATATTCTCAATTTTCCGAAACATTTAATTAAGTACTTTTCTTCCAAAAAATTCCCTGAAATCACCCAAATTTTCCGCGTTCACTCTGTTATAGCCCCTTAAATAAATTTGCTCTCGTTATTACCTATTTGCTAATAACTTTTCCTGATGTGTGACATTAATATAGAATATATACAATCAGCGTAGTCAACGCACAAGCCAGACTATACACACACCTTCAGTCTTTAGGTCCCGGCAAATGTTACTACCTAATCTTGTTACAGCTTTACACGTCGAGCTTTCCTTTCCGCAAAAGAATCTATCACCTCATCAAAGTTCGTCTCATAGGCAGTTTTATTTTTGATGGCTAGGATCGCGAGGCCATCAAAACTCACTCTTACTAAAGCGCCCTGGATCCTAGGCACTTTAAATAAACAAGTTTTTTTTAACACATGAATGTGGCGCGCCCTTAAATTACCCCCAGGTACTGGGCAGGTACCCAGGTACCCAGGTACCCAGGGCAGGTGCCCCCCCCCCTTCCCCCCGCAGATCCGGGCTGTGCATTGGAAGTGGTGGCCATCACTCTGAGCACCTTTTATGGGAGTAAGTTATTGCGCCGTTTTTTCAATCGGTTCAGGGCTAAAAACATTGACATTTATTTTTTATCGATTTTTTATACTTTTGTATCTTGATCGATCATCTTAACCCTAGGTCCGTACACATGGGTACCCCAAATCCCACATCATTTTGGGACCCTGGCGTTCCGGCACTTTGGGTTGCCACGTGAAAATATCGATCGCATTAGCTCTAGACTGTCTAGAGCAGGTTCGTGTAGGAATAACCTTCAGTTATAGTTGGGACGTGACGTAATGAACATTATTCGAGAGCCTGGGGTTAGCGTAACCCCACACTTTTTGCGATGTTTTGCTCTGTGTAAGTATATCATTATTTCCATCGTTTTTGTTATTTATTCTTATAGCATCTGTGTGGTATCAACAGAAATTACATTATGAACGTTTTTATACTATTCTGATTTTTTATTAGAAAAAAGCCATGGTGACGAGGTCGCGAGTACGAAAGGCGGAGGAGCTCCGGAGGATGCTGCAGGCGCACAACAATGAAGAGGAACCTTAGGACAACGACTTTACTGATAGTGAATCAGACCATGCAGAAGACGTGGAGGGTTCTGATGAAGATTCTTTAGGATGACGAGATTCTGCCCGTGACGGTGCAGACAGCGACGATGACATGATCGCACGAGAAGCGGAGAGAATAATAATGCGTCGTACATCCCAATCTGCTCTCGGCAGTACTCTGAGCAAATTTCTTTACGGGAAAAACCGATACTAATGTTCACTCAACCCTCCTGCTCCTCGCTCTCGCATACATCTGCTCATAAGATGAATAGGCCGTGTGGCGTCAGGGCCGGAGTCAGTGTAAGGAACGAAGTTGTAGCGTGGTATGTTTTGTCACCTGACGAAACCTTCAATTCCGATTCCCGCGTTGCCAAAATCATCGCTCGATGCAGTGCTCTAGAAGCGCACCGAACTGAATTTACAACGACCAAATCTACATTTCTGCATTTATTACTACAGTATACGTTTCTTTTGTTTTCGTTTCTAATATCCCATGTCAAACTACCTGTATGCGATTTTTTAAGTATTATTATGTAAACCCCGTTCTATGTCCTGTACCTTGAGCACAATGTATTATTTTTTAAATAATTTCGCGTATAATCAGCTCAATATCCTTTAATATGTTTTTTTTTAAACTAGAAAACACTATTTTTTTACATAAAATCATTTTTAAACATTCATCTACACTTTTTCCCACAAGAAACCACGCCGAAACATATTCAAATTGGTTGAACCCTGCGTGTGTACACTACATTTTTCGAGACACGGTGTGTGCACTGGGTCTTTTAGGAAACAGTCGGGTTTTCAACGTTTTCTAGGCTTTCAAAAAATCTGGAAAAATTCTGGGTTACTTTTTGAAGTGTCTCCTACATGGCCCAGATGTTGCCGAAGTCAAAAGTTCAAAACCGTTGTTTACAAAAATCGAAGAACAGTCGAAAAAGCGGAAAAACGGAATTTTGTTAAAAAAATTATTTACTCTACAATGAACAAATCTTTTTTAAAAACGTCGAGAATATTTTACGGATTCAGGCATGTCATAATAAACGGAACGGTAATTATTTGGCACAAAATGAGTTGTTATTGTTGCAAATACAAAAATTATGAAATATTAATAATAATTAGTGACAAAAAAGGAATTTACAGTGCGCAATTGTGACAAAAGTGCGTTCGATGATCATCGCAAACCGGCGTTTCGCACGATGCACAAGAATACGTTGTTTTTTTTGTTTTCTTCATGAACCTCTTCTCCATCGGCTTCATTTGAACTATCTTCATTGTAAAACACGTCAGGGCGACCGTCGCGTAAATTGTACATAGTCTGAGATGCACTTCTTTCGCCCATCTTCAAAACCTGTTCGAACAAAAATACTTATTTCAGTGAAAAGCATGGACTAATAAAAAAAACCGAAAAAGCAAGAAAGTAAAAAATCAAGAAATAATATAGCAAAACTTTATTTCCTATAAAAATATGGAAAAATAACAGACTTTTGAGAAAAAAAAAATGTTTTGTTCTTGAAATAAAAGTTCGCGAAAACTAGACAAAACAGCAAAATTATATAAAACATTTATTTTAGCCATGAAAAGACTGGAAAGTTACGAGGAAAGCAGAAAAAACTGACTTCACTTACCTTCGAAAATGCTGACGCCGTATACATTGACCTTTTTAGGGACAGGACACAACTTGCACTGGTTGACGTTTACAAATAAACTGCAAGACCACGGCATCCCTTGGGCCTTTAGTCCCCACTGCTACCTATATTTTTCGGGCGGGCTGGTGGTAGGCGAAGCCCGCCCTCTATTCATGAGAGGGAAATTTGAGTTTAAAATTTCGACTGTTCCTTCAAAGACCCAGTGTACACACGCAGGGTAAAAAAGTGCCATCTTTGCCGCTTGTGAAATTCTTCAAGAACTTCGAATTTTTTGTTTATCATTTTTTTAAGCTTGGTCCATGCGGTCTTTTTCAAGAATCGACGAAAAAATTGTCCAACATATACGTACAAAGAGTGTGATGATTTTTAAAATTATTTTTAGTGTGATATGCTAAAATATTTTTCTTGCTTTGTTCAATCCCAATTTCATAGCGAAACATTTATATTAGGTTTTTCTCGCAAAACCTATTTCATTCGTTAGTTTTTGAGCGTTGGATTAAAAAAAAAATATCTGCGACAAAAGTTCATTAGCAGCGTTGATTTGAAGTGCTGGGGTGTGCGTAAACGCAGTGTAGCTTATTTGTTTTGTACAGATAGTGTAGGGTTCTAGGGTTAAATTTTGGTCAATGAACTGTATTTTAGTACCTTGGTGAAATTATAAAAAAAGTAGTGGTACCATTTTGTGAAAATGGAAGTGATCTTGAAATCTCCGAAACGCCTCCATCCGGATGAACGACGTAGCGACCACTCGATGACCCCATTCGAACTGTGCAACTTTTATGGAAAAAGTTTTCTCCTAAGTCTGATAGGTAAACAAATATTTCTACTGCTAATAATTGCAGCCTCACCGGGTATGATATGGGAAAAGAATTCCAGCCCGTTCTATCGATGCATTATTGTCTATCAGAACATCTGAATATCTGGTGTTCTCACCTTACATTTTCTCTTTCGATTTTGGAAATTTTGTCTGCCTGCCTGATCGAATGAAAATAGCTGCAGCTTTTTTCCCTGAAGCTTTGTTGTATGACAATAAACGCTTCCAGCAAATCCCTCCCCTTTGTTTCATCCAAATCCGTCAACTGGAATCTTAGAAAATGGGGTTTTCCTTTTGACAGATTATTGACGCGCGACATCGTACACCATTTATAAAGAAACTCTTCATTGAACACTTCAATAGAGTAGTTTCATCAGCTTTAATCTTTACCTAACTCAGTTTTTTTGTATTTCTTTCTGGTAAGATGATTGTAACTATCTATCAAGCCATATAGACATACGATATTGAAGTTTTTTATCGTTGGAGCACAATGCGGGTTTAGTAGCCCGAACATTTCTGTGGCAAATTTGAGCTACAAAAATCATTCAAACATTTTTTAGGATCCTTATCAGAAATCAATAGCCCAACTTTGCAAGGCAAGATTTTGGGTGATGAAGAAAATGAAGAAATAAAAATTGAAAAAGAACTTTCGTTGTATTCCAATGATGCAAACTTCAACATCGTATATGAAGCAGGTTTTTCAGTTATATACAAAATGTGTCTCTTTTCTATATAGATTACATTTTTATAGATTAATTTTCTAGATCAATTATTGTTTAGATCCGTTTTAATTAGTTTCTAATTACATAGATTTATCTAATTTTTTATCTATATGAAATCGTGTTTTTAATAACGGCCTTAAGAAGTTTCGAGACTAAAATCGAAGTGCTTGTAGGAGATTGAAATTCACATCATCAAGAGATTAGTTTAGGATGCATTAACTATCCAAAAATGAATCCGTTTCATAATATAGATTCGGAGATTTTTTGTTTTCTAGTTGAACCTTTGTCCATTTGGTAATATACATGACACCCCGTGAGCATTAGTGATAGGACTGTTGGGGCTAAAATAATACTTCGTTCTTGGCGTAGGGATCTTGACGAGCCCACCGCCCGGGAGTGCGTTCAGCGCTCTCGCAATAGCCACCGGTGTGCAGGGCTAACCACCAGGCATGTCGAGAACACGCATGAACACACAAAGCACAAACATCTACACAACCACGCCCGAGGGACATACCGGTGATGCGAATGATCAGGCGACCCTGTAAACGGGCTATCCTGAGAAAGCGAATGCTCGGGGTCCCCTATAAACGGGGTCCATCGAAAAGCGAATGTTCGGGATCCCTATAAACGGGCTCCCCCGAAAATCGAATGGGAGTGAGTGTGCATATGAATGTCGGAGGGCTCAAGTTTTGAGCACCTCCTGTATGGCTACTGGATGAATGCGAGTAAATAAACCGGTACATGTCACAAAGGCGGACACTCACTAGCACACACACTTAAGATATTCCTTTCACGAACCCAAATATTTTACACTTAACTGATTTTCGTCTATAATGAAGTAAAAATACATCCCAGTATACTGGTAAAATTTAAATCCAAGTTACCGAACCTTTAACGAAAAATTACGGCCCTAAAAATCGTCTCATTTATACGGCGCTTTATGTACATGTCACGCTGCCCACATTTCTATCTAATAATTGATGCACTAAATAACTCTAGATGCCTGATAAAACTGCTCACAGGTGTAAAAAAAGTCTAAAGATTCCGTAACGACAATAAAAACAGAGATTCACCGACCGTTTAAAGAAAATATTAATGTTAAAACCTGGAAAAATGTGACTAGCAGAAGAATTTTTGCAGCTGGGACGTTTCAAATAAATCTAAAAATGTCTCAATCTGATAAATTCGCGCAAAATTTTTTATTGTAGTTTATCGTTGTGTATAACAATCGTTTGTAACTTATTTTTTTATTAAGCGCAATTGTAATTTACCGATGATTCAGAAGGCCCTGCTTATGCCCCCACAAAATACGGCCCTCCGCGAAAGGAATACCTTAACACCGGGGGACGGCACTGGGACTCCCCCGCCATCCTCCGCGGCAGGCGGCCTCGGCGCGGACAGCCAGAGGGTACGGCGAGGATAAACCAGGCTCGATGCTCCTGAGCTGCTGGATAGTACAGGGGCCCGGGTCCTCCTAGCCAGGTGGACCTGGCTGCCCCATCAGCCAGAGTATAATCCCCATACTGTTGAAATGCCGGGTGGCGCCCGGAACGGGCCCTGCAGCAGTAGAGGGGCGGGCCTCGATGAGGCCACTGGTGTCCTCTCTGGGGCGGCCGGTGGCGGGGATATGTCGGCAGGGCCGGTCTGCGGTGCCTTTATCCCAAAGCACACTGACATACACAAACAACAGGGAGTGAGAGAGAAAATGGAAAAATGGCAGCACAAACAAAAGGAAACACGATTAACGCATCAAGAGAAATAGCGCCCCCAATCCCGACAACAACAACGACAAAGACAAAGACGCAGACAGGAGAACCAACGGACGAACGAACGGGACAAAAGACAGGCGAAGACAAGACTGACAGAAGCAGACATTTGCTGGAGGTTCACACGAGCCGGACGAGACGCAGTAGCGTTTCCAGCAATGCGAGCCTTGCGAGCTTTAAGAGCGCAACAGGCGGTAGCTTCCTGACAAACGTGACGACAAACTGTGTAACATAACCGATTGGAAACTCCCGCTTTCTGTCGCTATATAAGAGAATGTTGCCTTAATGATCGCGTCGCGAAAATGCGAAGGAGTCGTGAGGTCTAGGGGAGGGGATCATTATTCGTACTCGGACGATATCGAGAGTACCGTGCAAGTCTCTTTCCCTTTCGTCCCGGGACCCTCGACCAGACGACATCGGTAGTCCTCCTTCATCGCGCGGTCGTATTGTCCAAAGGGAAGAGAGTTCGAAAGAGCCGATCGTCATCGCGGGGGTACGCCTGGCCAGCTACCTCACCAATTTGTCATCCCGTGTAGATACAATATATCTGTCTACGCCCCGGGACATAGGAAAGAGTCACCGAGGGATACTATCGCCGACCGAAAGATAAGTGCTACGCGATTATTATAAAAGACAATGAACAAGGATAACGAGAGCGACATTTTGTGAATTAGTCGACATGTGGCCCTGTGGGTCATAGAATGGTAAAGATTATGTGTGACAATTGAAATAAGATTATACGACTGATCAGGCGAGCGAAATATTGCGAATACGACGTCAATTGGCCCGGTGGGGCAGAAAATGTACATGTTATATGAGATAAATTAAAATACAATTTTACTGTCTGGAAATGCAGACGATCGAGGAGCTTAAGGACCATCTGCGGATAATCCTCAAGCGAGTCAGAATCATGCAGGAAAAGACAAACGTACAAAAAAACGTGAACAAAGAAACAAAAGACGGCATTAAAATCATCACGGAGGTTTCTGAGATCGCCCTGGGCAAATGTAAAAGGCTCAGGAAACTAAGGTCAGCCAGACAGGACGAAAAGACGAAACCGCACCCAACGCCGAAACGGAAACGTGACGAGTCCGACGCCAGCCCTCCCCAACAGCCGGTGAAAAGCCCGACGACGACTGACGATACGCAACCGCCACAAGGGAGCTGGCAAGTACAAACGAGCAAAAAGAACCGGAAGAAAAAAACAGGACAGAACAAGCAGACGAACGAGGACAATAAAGTGGACAGACAGGACAGACCGCGCCCCATGCCTCGGGGGACGGCCATCCTTGTCAAACCACAACACGGCATGACCTACGCAAACTTACTGCGACAGGTCAAGACGAAGGTAGACCCCGCGACGGACAACGTGACGGTGAGGGGCTACCGCAAGACAGAGGACGGAGGACTGCTGTTTAAACTGCAGGCGGGACGAGAGAGAAGCCGAAACTTCCAGCGCTCACTCCAAAGCGCAATCGGTCAGGGGGGCGCATCCGGGCCACGATTCCCAGTACATCGCTGGAGATCATGGACCTGGACTGCGTCACGAATCCCGAGGAGGTCGCGGCGATCCTCAAACAAAAGACGGAACAGGAAGGGGACCTGAAGGTGAACAGATCCGGACAGATCCAACAGATCCGTTCGGCCCAACAGATCCGGACAGTGCATGGCGGTGTACGAGCTAGAATCGCAGAAAGCCATGCACTTGCTCGAACGACAGCGACGTAAGATCGGGTGGGTCAATTGCCGCATCCGACTCAGGACGACAGTACTAATGTGCTACCGGTGCCTTGGCTACGGACACACGAGACGGAACTGCAAAGGACCAGACAGGACGGACTGCTGCTGGAAGTGCGGGGTGGGGGCCACGTAGGCAAGACGTGCCAAAAAACTGGAGGTGGCGCATCAGCCGGGCACCGGTTCGTGCGCTGTCTTCAGGGCCGCACTGGAAGAGAGCAGGAACAAGACCATGACATGACGAAGGTCCTCCAGGGAAACCTGAACCGAAGTCAGACGGCACAGCCACTGTTACCGCAAATGGCTGACGAACTTGACGCGACGATACTGATGCTATCCGAACAATACCGAGATGAGACAACACCGACGTGGCTCTCCAACACCAGCGACACCGCCACCGTCTGGGCTAGGGGGGATGCCGCTTCCCGGATATCTTCTTGCGGGGTGGCAGACGACTTTGTCTGGGCAACGGTAGGCGCTTTGACATATGTCAGCGTGTACCTAACGCCAAACTGCACCGTCGGGGGGTTCGGGGAGAGGGTGTCTTCCCTCGAGAATGAGCTACGGCTTCTACAAGGGCCCGTAGTCGTCGCAGGCGACTTTTACTCTAGAGCGATCGAGTGGGGAATGACCATGACGAACAAACGGGGACGGCTCCTGCTGGAGATGGCCGCGAGGCTGGACCTGGCAGTGGCCAATACGGGAAACACGCCAACGTACAGAAGACCGGGCTTCGGGGACTCCATTCCCGACGTGACGCTGACGTCGGACCGAACCCTCTCACAGATAAGGTACTGGCGGGTGGTCAAGGGCTACAAGGCCAGCGACCACCAGTGCATAGTCTTTGATATGGGAGGCGACGAGACGACGAAACTCGTCCAGCGGCTCTGCAAGGACACGATGCCACAGAAACGCTACGGACGAAACCGACAACAAAAATACTGGTGGACGGACAAAATCGCGAAACTGCGGAGGGCCTGCTTCACCTGTAGGAGGAAACTCACTCGGACGAGAGGCAACCCGAAGCAAGACGCATCAAACAGCTTACAGGACGGTACGGAAAAAACTGACGACGACGGTCAAGGACACAAAACGGAAGCTTTGAAGGGAACTGTGCCACGAGGTGGATCGGCACCCCGGGGGAACCGGCTACAAGCTAGTAACCGGTAGACTCGGGGCTCGGACGCCAACCGGCGCGATGGACCCTGCAACGACACGGACGATCATCGACGGACTTTTTCCAACACACGAGCGAGAACGGAGACGGAAGATGACGACGAACCTGGGGACATACCACTCTTCTCCGAGGAGGAGCTCGCGAGAGCGACCGCCTCCATGAAGGTCGAAAAGAACCCAGGACCGGACGGCATTCCGGGGGAGATTCTGCGGCTGATGGGCAACCTGAGGCCGCGGGTCCTCTTGGACATGTACAATACATGCTTGGCCCTTTCGGTGAGTAGTGGAAGAAAGCGAGGCTGGTACTCATTGCCAAAGGCAAGGGGGACCCACACTCGCCGTCGGCCTGCGCCCGCTGAGTTTACTCGACACGCCAGGAAAACTGTACGAACAATTGATAAGACCCAGACTTACGGACGCAATCGCAGCCGCTGGAGGCTTATTGGGCAGATAATACGGCTTCAGGAAGGGACGATCGACAATTGGATGAATCCAAGACATCGTGACAACCTTCCAACGGACTCAACAGTACTGCCATGAGGCTCGCCCGATGGTGCTACTAGCGACGCTGGACGTATAGAACGCCTTCAACTCGGCGAGGTGGGCGGACATCCTGGAAGCGCTGAGAGGCGTTTTTGGGGTCCCGCCGTACCTACTCCGAGTGCTGAGCGACTACTTACGAAACAGATGTATTACGTACGAAACGACGGACGGACGAGAAACCCGGACGAACACGGCGGGGGTTGCCCAGGGATCAATTCTCGGACCGGACTTTTGGAATGGGGTATACGACAATTTGCTGCGGCTGGAAATGCCACCGAAGACTTTCTTAGTCGCTCACACCGACGACGTAGCAGCTGTGATCGTCGAACGTGATCCGTCTCTGGCCGAGCTACGACTTAAGACGGAATGATACCTCTTCGCGGTCGGTATGGTAGAACAATTGTAGGTACCCAACAATCTCTGAAACGGCTCTTCAGATCCCGTCGAAACTTTGCCAAACGACGTCAAAAAGATAGACGAACAGCTGTCTGCCCCTCAAATTTTCTGGGTTTGAGAAAAAAAACAGATTGACTTATGATATGCCAATCTACATTTTTCTCATACCCTCTGACGTTAGATGAGAGTCCGGCACACGGGCGACGACGCTGTTGCGGGTTTTAAGAGGCAACTCCTAACCCCTGGCGCAGTGGAGAGCCCCATAATCTTTAAAACATTTTCCCCCTTTTTACCACGATAAAAACATTTTTTTTAATGATAATACTTCGTTTATAATTTAAAAACTGAGAAAACTGTGATTATAGTGTTGGGACTGTCGTGTCAAAAAATTAAGCGGTTTCTCTACTTTGTTAATTAATAATATTCGAAAAAGAAAAAAAAGAGTGCCGAAACGTAAAGAAAAACACCGTTTATTTCCATCGCTAACCTTGGAAAACCTCATTGGCCGGACCGAAGCCGAATCCTCAATGATTAACGAGTTATCTACACGGCCGCACACATCTTTGATTCATTTTATAAATAATCCTACACTGAAAGAAATGTATGGTGTTATCAACCATATTTTCACTATATTTTATATTTCCCTGAGAGGACAATAATATTTTATAGACATAGTTACGCCAAAAGTATAGCACTGCTTATTGATATTTTTGCAGTTGCGTGACTTATGCACATATGTTAACTGCAACCAAAATTTTTCCAAACATACGCTTATTCTTCAATGCTATGTAATATAGGAGGTTTTCATAAAATGGATATTCCCTGATACTATCAAAAACTGAATTCCCCGAGATTCTCATAGTGAACTGAAATAATATACATTGATTAAAAATGTTGCCTGTAATTTGCGACGATGTTTATAGTGATTTGTTTAAAAGATACGACCTGCTATATACGTATTCGGCGTGTTATTCAAGTGTTGGTACAAGGCATCAATGCCCGTCTACTGAATGCATAGAACATTTCATAAATCCAAAATAAAATAAAATACGCAACTTTGAGTCCTACCTCGATGGATTTTTATTATAATTCGCCATTTTCCTAACCTCCTGGAATGATTTATTTTTAAGAAAATATTTCGCCCAATCGAAATCGAACCTAGAACCTAACTGCATACCTTCTGCCCATCCTACGAACGCTGGCACTACGCTACCGAATACTTTTGGCATCTTTAGCACAGATATGGCATAAAAGACCAAAGTAATTCCGACTGTACTTCCGAATAGCTGTTATCTGCGATTTAGGTAAATTTTGCACACATCTTTTTTTTATCATATAAGTCACTGTTTAAATGAATTTTTGGCGCTTTACAATAGTTTTGTACCATATAATAGTGATTCAAATCATATTATGTGATACGACCTGCTAAATGCATAGTAATGTGTGTCCTACATTAACACAAGGTGAACTACAAGGAGTAGTGTTGAACTGATATTCTATTTTTGCAATACAACAAACATAGTATGTAACAGTTTGCGAGACATGCGTAGTTCTTGAAACTATTAAGCTGCGATGGATCGAACTGTAAATCATTTTCGTCTCCGCGTATAAGGAAATTTTACTATAATTTTTTTCAGGTAGTCACTTTTCATAAATTCTTCTAACAAATTATACTCGTAAAACCTCAATGTTAACGACATGAATTGTACAAACTTGAAAAGAATAGTAGAAGTTTAACTGAACAAAATTCAACGTATAGTATACAACATTAGTATTTGTACGCCGATTTTGTTATAGCACTGAATTAACCATATATATATTGTCAAGCCTTTTACGATACTGATTAATCATTTCGAGGATAATAGATATTCAAACATGCCACCCAAGTCGCATGTTCAGGTATACTTTTCGCTTTAGTCATGTTAACCATATTATGATCGCAGTCTCAATAAACTATAATAAATTTTACTATCCCCTCTTTTACAATGGGCGTTTGTGTTAAATACCATGGACTGTTCCCTCAGTGTAATATTGGGTTAATCAATTACTTCTTTACTGAATATAATATGATATATAGTCCGTAGCCACCGCACTCCCTTTGAGGTCACACACTCACCACACTGGTGCAAATTTGCACTTCGACTTTTCAAAACTTTTTATTTCATCGATGAATGTATGGAATTAATCTTACAACGAGACTTTTTAGGAGTAAGGCTTCTACCAATCCTTAGTAATCGATTACAATCATGAATAAAATTGAAAAATAAGGTTTTATTATAGAAAAATGGCCAAATTGAAGGAAGAAATTTTGAAAACCTGTTTTGTTTGTTTGTTTAAATGCCATTTAAATGCTAATTAAGATATCGGCATGGTTCTTGCGCGGAATGAAAGATAATAAGTCATATTTTAAGGAAAAAAATAGTCCGGAATGGTTGTAAGAAATTAAAGATTTTTTCAGCGTGCCTGAAAATGAGGTAATTTTTTAGGGGAAAAAAACGTCTAAGACGGTATTTTCGAAGGCATTTTTTAATTTTCATTCAACGAAATGCTTAAATTTTAGACGAAATAGTATACTAGTACAATAGTAGTATAAAATAGTATACAAATACTTCAATTGTTGTGCGCAGCGCATTCGAAGCATACACCTGACCGATGATCGTCGCAGATTCGTTGCCGGCAGGTATGGCATCTCATGCGCGTGTGCTTCACGTTGTCTTTGTCGCAAAGTGCACACCGAGCACGAGATTCATCTCAAATAATTTCTTGGCCACTCACTGGTGGTGGATCCCCTTTTAAAATTTTTAAAATGAGGCGTTTATAGAAACGCGCAAGGTGCAGCTCTCCAACCGTCGTCTCAACTGTGGCTCTATCAAGCTGTAAGCTAGACTTTTCAAAAAATGGTACCGATTTAGTTTTTCATTTCTATCAATCGCATTGTAGAGGATACAAGTATTGATTGATGCTTGATTCAACATCTTCGTTTTCTTCGTCGCCATCGAGCGTCTCGACTAATGTAGAATTACTGGGTAGCGAATATATTTTTCGTTGTGCCATCCTGCATAAAAAATAATTGTTATTATTATACTAAAATCGTATTTTAGCAAAAAAATATAATGTTGACGATAGAAACCCGTTTTTATAACATGTATACATGTCATTGTAGATCTATACATTATAGTACATCTACATTATGATAACATGTGATGTTATTCAAGTAATTATGATTATTTTTTGTAAATATTTAATGTCAACGATATTCTACTCGATTATGGCCTGATAAACACGATTTCAAAATTAGAACAGATCTCACTGAATGAACGTTGTCACCGCACTGGTGCAAATACGCACCTTTTCGACGTTCTGGTGTTCTTTCTTCGGAGACAAGTTTCCGACTGGCAACGCTGCTCTGCTCGACGGAAGCGTATGCCCATAGACATATTTGTCGTGGAGGGGACAGGCCGCTAGGCCACGCAGGTAGAAAGTTCTAGACACTTGAAATTTTCGTGGGTGCAAATTTGCACCAGTGTGGTGTCTACGGGATAATACTATACGTATATCCCTGGAAACTCCATTAGGTTTTGATTTTATAGAATGCAGAGTCAGATGAGTTCTCGCTCCTTTTTTTTGTCCCTCTCACTCTCTCTTACCTATCTCTCAACAATACCTGTTTCTCCGTCTCCGGAAAGTCACGTGTAGAAAATTGCACTGCAAGCCTGAGGTGCTCGCATAATGTACTACAAGTTTTGTATGGAAGCTCCAGGAGAGGCTGGCTGAACGATGAAGCACAACGCGCGAGTCTATAGGGAAAAGCACTTGCAACCTGTGGGCTGTAGGTGTACATACGTATAATATTCCGTTGAGAAAAAAAATGAGACCCCGGAAGAGAATAAAAGAGAAGAGAAACGAGACGAAGCGATGAAATATCCCGTGAAAGAAATTGTACGCGAACGACGCAAAAGCTTGGAGGAATAATGCGTACCGTGAAGCGAACGGTGCTCTGTACACTGTATGCAGCATCGAGTAAATAGCTTATTGATGCGTGTGGGAAACAAATGCGAATTAGCATATATCCGGATAGAAGCTCGCTGTATGCATTTGTCCCGTGAGAGCTCGAGTACGCCAACAGATGCGTTTCCTTCATTTCCACGCTGATAAAAAAAAACGCGGAGCTCCATATTAACCCTTGCTCCAGTATTAGCGTTAATCCGGTATTGTTTGCTTCGATTTCCCGCTGCTGCGATGCGATCGGTTGTTTTTTTTTGTTTTTCTTCTTAATTTCGATTTCCGATGGGGATTGTTGGCTGTCACGGTGAATTTCATGCATGAAATGATAAAACGTAAAAGAAAACACCTTAACTTAACTTCAACTAGATTCATCTGATCGATTACGGACGTAAAAATATCATACTGATATCAAATTTTGACCATAGCCGGCTATGGCCAAAGTTACATGGAATTCGGCTGAAAATTGAAAAATTATTTAATTTTGCACTTTCGTAAAAGATCTTCGTGACCAGGAAAAAATAATTCAGCCCTATTTTCCTCTTCGCTGAAATCTAATTCCCTTCGAATCACCTGGTACTCGTGCACTTTTCGAGCTTGCAATTTTTATGTTCCGTAAGTTCCTACCTTGTTAAATTCGCTGACGGTCTTTCGCCGTATAGATATGCTCACAGTGATCCGGCAATCTTCAAGATATACGACGCTCTCGTTTATTTATAGTCGAAGCGATGCAATTTTAATAATCATTATTTATAAACGAATAGAGCTATCCTCGTGTCTAGCGTACGAATACTTTATTTTTCTTCGATTCGCAAGGATCGGGGAAATGTGCAGCAATTTTTTGTCACTTCTGTTAGAAGTATCGAAAAAAAAATTGAAACATGACGAATAGCCGAAGTCTCCTTGAGGCTTGAGGGATTACATCTACCTACAGAAGTGAAAAAGTAGACTTTCCTTTTTCGCATTTTCTAAAAGTTTCAGGTGTTAAGAAGTCTTCCCACTTGAGACGTTAAAAAAAGCTATTTTCGTGATTTTTTTTTATAGGTTCATATTATAGATATTGATATAAAAGTTGTTACACTTAATAAATACACATTCGAGATACATAAGAAAAGGTTTTTATGTATTTATGTAACCCAAACAAGCTTTAAACGCGTTTTTCTCGAAACAACGTTTTTCGACGGCTTGTTGATAAAATCTTCGAAGCTACCGACCGATCTTTATGAAATTTTAACCACATATTCTTTACAGCTATAGCTATAGCGTATATCAAGAATTTTTTCAGTTTTGATATTTACTATTTTTGCCAAAAAACGGTGACAAAGACACGTTTTGTTTTTGTTTTTTCGAATAATGTCCGCCATTTTGTTATTTTTGGATATAGCAAAAATCGTATGATATGCGCTATAGTCATGGACATACTGAAACTAAAAGGGTTTGAATTTTTTCTTTCACATGATCCATCTCCGAGATTTCATCAACAGCGCAGACCTACAATTTTTTAAGACATTTTTCTAACTACCATGTTCGTCTATAAATAGTGACTTAAATTAGTAAAAAAAAATGTTTGATTCATTTCGAAAGTGTATGTATTAAGTGTAACAACTTTTATATCAGTATCAATAATATGAACCTATCAAAAAAAATCGTGAATATAGCAGTTTTTAGCGTCAAAAGTGAGAAAACCCCTGGAAAATATACCCCATAAATTTCATATCAACATCTTCAAAATTGGCGTAGTTATAGAATTCTAAGTAAAGCACGGTCGAGCCTTCGGGTTTCGCTACCTGACGTGGCGCACACGGCATTCAGCATTCCAGCTGTCCTCTCAATCTACTTTATGTGTGCTGTTGATCACAACAATATGGTCTCTTGAAGTTGTCATTGCCACTGAGGGCACGTTATATGGCCCTGAAATTTATGACAAAAGGTAAGGTTCAAACATTCTTCACTTAAAAATAGCAGAACCATACGTCGAACTTTGGACGCCTTTTCCTCAAAATACTGTTCTCGAAGTCGGTGGACATCATATCTCAGGAGCCACTCAATGGATTGTTTTTAAATTCACAAGAACAACACGGTGAGAAACTTCCAGAAATCGTCAAAAATCGAACTTCATTTTTATTAGTTGCGTAAAAACGTCGGCTTTTTCATAGATTTTTAATGCTCAAGACTCAAATCGTCGCCACGTTTTTAAAAACGATTTTGAAAATGTGCAGTTCTCGATGACTGGTATTTATTCTTAACTTGAATAACCTGCTTGGTATTTTGATTGCAGATGGACTGTTTCAGCTGGAAAGTGTCTACCCCCGAACGTCGCGAAAAAGTGCATCATCTGCCGACGGCCATGTCTCCCCCCCTGATGATTTTTTTAAGGGCTCTTAATACTGCATTTAATGTCTACCAATCGTTTGTCATAAAAATAAATCCCAATGAAAATATCTTTTTGGGCCTGTAGGCGGATGTAGCCCCTTAAATTTCACACTCTGAACACGGCTCCTCATCGACCATATTAATATAAGAATTCTTCGAATTTATCGACGATCTTTACCCCATCACTATATTCGTTCATATTCGATAGAATTTCGCACTTTACACAGCTGTACTTTGATTTTCCTCGATCGATGGAGTGTAAAGCAAAAGAAATCCAACTTCCGGACTACCCAGGTGTATCGCTGTGGTGTGGCTGTAAGCAGACCAGAAATTGAAATGGTCAAGGGCTAGAAGGGAAAAAGGATGAGAGTGTCAAAGAGAAAGGGGAAGGAAGAAGGTGAAAAAGGTTTGGTCGATAGGGTGACGATGTGGAGGACCCGGATCAGAGGAAAAACTCGTCAAACGGAAATTACACGATAGCATACAGGGTCAAAATGGCAATCGTTCCTACCTCGTTCATTCGTGATACCCTAGCCTTCCACTTTGTACCCGTAGCTTTGTATTAGCTCGCTCTCTCAAGCTGTAACTTTTGCACGCTGCGGCTCTCTCTCTCTCTCTCTCTCTCATTGTTACGTTTCCAATATGTCTGAAGGGAAACACCGACATACTTGCAATGCTCCTGTGTCCTCGGGTGGGGGTCAAAATGTCGAATGACCAAGTATAGAACGACAAAGATTTCGAAACGATAGAATTATGTACTCTCAAAATAACGAAGGGTAAATTATTCAAAATTTTAACCTTTGACCGATGAGGAAATCGAATAACTATTACACCGAAGAATAATTTATTCGAGAGCTCATTTATTCGAGAACATATATTCAGATAGTCTGCAGTTTGAGTCATACAAATACAGATTCGAACAATCTACAACATTCATATCTCCAAAATAGAAAAAAGTGAGTATCTAATATTGGTAATATCGTCTATAGCAAAAAACCATATATCGAGACTAAAAACATCGAATGTGTAAATCTTAGAAACGCAAACGATCGATGGTCCGAAATGGCGAATACACTAACGCCATCTGCCATCTTCATTCTGAAGCGCAAGTAGTATTGCTCGATCCAAAGTTTTTGCTATCCGGACCGTTCGCCATTTTGGCTATCGCTATTTTAACTGAACCACTTTTCGGTCCTTCGCTTCAATGAATTCAAAAATGTAAACTGTCGTAATATTTACAATTCGATGATTTGACGTCTCGAATTGTTTGGTGTATATATACAGGCAAATCGATATTATATCTCTCATTATTTTGTTAAATCTGATATTTGTTTTCACTATAAATCAACTTCGAGATTTTTGTATTCACAATTTCGATTAACTATTTTACAGACTATCATAAGATTGATCTATCTATATTGGAACGTTCGTCATTACTGAATTCGAAATTTCGGCCTTTCTGAATATTGATCGTTTCAATTTCCGATCTCCACCCAGACTCGCAATATCTGACGTCACTGCAAAAATGTACTCATAGCCAAATAATACCAAAATTTTCAGTAACCTTTTTACAGACCTTTTGTGCAATAACATGATCAACTTTTCATCTTACAAATTGCACAAAACACCGGTGATGGTTACTCTCGATCGCAACCCTGTCGATGTTTCTGCTGCAACGATTGCGCTTGCTTAAAACAAAACAGGAAAGATGTTTTGATCCTTTTGCGAGTTGAGCTGGTCATTGAAAAGGATCCAATGAAGAGAACCAGTAAAGTTTGCAGCAATCTACCCTTAGGGGGTTACAGTACGGTAAGCGCCCAAAAATTGGTGAATATTTTGGTAATTAATTGTAAAATGAATGCACATGTGTTTTACTCTATTCTCATTTGCCAAACTTTTTACTCTATAAATATAAACAAGAATAGCCGTAAAATGTCGATTGAGTAGAGTGAGCTGACACAAAACGGTGGGCATTTTGATAATTTGTTGTTCGAAAAATACTAATCCGAACTACTTTATTTTTAATACATGTTAGTACACCATAAAAAAAGATCTGTGAAATTGAAATAAATGTATTGGGATGTTGAATAAATTCTCGCTGTTTTCCGTGAATAGTAATACTTAATTTTTTTTAATCGTTCCTATTGCTTTCAAACATTTCGAAACTGGTGTGTGATCAACTTCCAATGATTCTGCAAGTTCAGCTAACGGCTGCCATAAGTTTCATGAAGTAATGCCTTCACTTCAACACATCAAAATCATTATTTTTGAAGTGTCTAAACCAATATCTGCATGTTGTTGCTGACAGAGCATAGTCGCTGTAAGGCTCAACAAGAATTATGTGTGCTTCAGCTGCAGCTTTTGAAAAATTAAGTAGTCCAGTAACATTCCCCGCAAATACACTTTTTTGACACGAAATTTGACATGTTTAAAAGTTGTTTACACTTCGGCGAAATGGCATACACTGAATGCCGAGCTTGCTTATAGTGCTTGCGTTACCATCTTAAACTACGCGCACAGGTTGAGTGCAGGTATTATAAACTCACACAAAATATTGTCGTTTTAGATTAACTATTTTTTTAAATTGTATCTGCTACGGAGAACGCCTCGCTAATTGTAGCTTCCATGTACAGGGATTTCCCCTTTTTACATTTCCCACTATTTTTTCCAATCCACATCCCTAATCGATCCCCACCTTGCGGCCGCAGCCGACTTCCCCCACTGTATCGCATTCACCATGACATTTTCTGTCATGGGTATAGGGAAACTGCGGAAAACCTATACCAATACAGCCGGTCACGAGTTCTCTTCCCAGCCTCGGAGCTAGTCGCGTTTCGTCGAGAAATAGCTCACAGGCTACAGCTATACACACCCGACACACACACGTACCGGTCCGTGTGCGCGACATCTGTGTAGTACTGGAGCTACGTCACGCCTGTGTTTTATTTCTCTCCGAAACTACAAGACGCTGATTCGAACCCGCGACCTCCCGATGTGTTGATTTCAGAGCCAAGCACGCTAACGATCAGACCAATACATCGGTTTGTTTTAGATTAACTATGCTACATTTTTAGCCAGCAGTTTTATTGATTCAGTATTTGATGATTTCATTATCAGATGTTTTTTCAGTCGACTTTCTTTGTTACACCTCGCGTTTACGCTTCCGCTGTAGCTCTTGTTCGTAACGTCCTTTTCAATAATGATAATAATACTTATTTTATTTTATAAAGTTGGCGACCTCCTTTTTAAGGAACCGACGCGCCGCCTTTCGGCCATCTTTAAAGCGTACGAAGTCGTCATCACAGGTTTGGAAACGCCAGCGTCTTTTTAGTGGTGGGGGTTGGTCGCGTACTGAAGACATTTTTATATACGGAGTCGCCACTAGAGTTGCTGCGGTTGGGTTACCCGCATAGACGCGAGGCGGTGGTTGCGGGGGAGGGATCTCTCTGTCTCAATCTTACTTCCGCATAGCCACAACTCGTCGCTGTCATCGGATTCGCAAATGAACATAACTTGAAAACCCGAGAAATTAGAGAGAAAACCTCGTATGTATTGCTTGACAGATTATTAAATACAATGACAATGTGGTGTGTGGTGCCAAATTGCAAAACTGGTAGCAAAACTGAGAAATCTTTTTAAATCGTTTATTTTTGTCGGACTCGCTTAGATTTCGAAGATTTAAATTTCGATTGCCATTAATTGCATATTTTTCCGCGTATATTTATTCCGAAATATCTTTTCCACGTGCTACAAATTCGCCATTATAATAAATAGGTGGGTATGCCGCATCGTCATCGGAAGCGCTTTCGATTTCTTGACGATGTTTGTGGAGGTTCAAGTGACGAGCATCGAGTGACGAAAAGACGACAAGGCGTTCGGAGAAGAAACTACCCCGGTGGTAGTGCGTGGTGCATGGTCCACGAGTGTATTGTGTTGCAAAAAGGCCTAGAAAAAGTAGAGTGGGAGACGTATACGTCTCGTGTCACGAATTTAAGGGATCATTGGTTTGAGAAAGACGAATTTCGAATAGGGTCTGCGTAATACACCTCACTGGCACGGCTATCCGGTGATTTCACTTTGTACCCAATATTTTATTATATCGAAATACAAATAAATCGTGTAAGCCGTGTCACTGCGGCAATCAGTGAGATAGACATTGTTCTCCAATTCATTAACGGAATTCCTGGCTCTTCCTATTTTCTTTACATCTGATATGCATAAGTACGGAGATGAAATCGCGGCGAAAATCCGTGAGTGAGACTGAGACAGAGATCCCTCTCGCGCAACCGCCGTCCCTCGTCTGTGCGGGTAACCCTACCGCAGCGCTGCTAGTGGCCACTACATAATTAAAAATGTCTTCAGTAAGAGATCTACCCCTGGCACTGGAGTTTCCACACCTGTATGAAAGACCGTGGTCGCCATCCACGTGTGGGTTCCTTGCCTGAAATCCGTCACAAGAAGTGGTAATAACCCACTATTTATTAATATATCTGTTTTACATTTCTGTTCAAACGACGATGCTTTTTGTTCGGACGGCTTCGCTATGTATTATTTATCAATTCGCTCTTCAAGTTTGCCATCCTTGCTTGTCGGCAAGTAGGGGAGGCTGGGGTCAATTGGAACGTTTTTTGAGAAAATCGGTTAGTGTGACTTCGTTTTATACCTTGTCTGTTTGATAATGGGCTTAAACTATAGCTAGATTATCTGGCTATATGATAGCATTATTGATTTTCCTTATAATATGCCCTGAACTTAGGCAGAAGCTATTTAAAAACTTTTGGAAAACGTTTCATTTGACCCTGTGTCGGAGTCAATCGAAACGGTGCCTGGGGACAGTTAAAACAGGTGTTTTCAGCTGATTGAACTGATGTTTCTACCAAACCTAGGTACTGTTAATGATGTGTATGAAGTGATAAAGTATGTTTGTTGTGATTAAAATACACTTTTAATTAAAATAATCGGTTTTATTGCTTTTCATTCCAGTTTTGGTATCACCGAACGCATATTGAAGTGCTCCAATATTATTTTACTTATCTAGTTTTAATTTACTAAAGATAATCAGTCAGAGAATAGTTTTTGTTACTAGCGAGGTACTCAATGAGACCGACTTATTTAAAAACAACAGTATTAAAAGTTTTTATCTAATATTTATCAACTTCTAAGAAATCAACAAAGACCTCGTAATAAATTCTTTTTTGGTTATAGTTATTTATTACATTTATTTATTTTGCCTAAGGCCACATTTTGTTTGTCTCCGCTGGACCCTTCTCGCGACAAAGTGGGCTAATAATTTAAGGCTACGTTTACAAATTCCTGGCCTTTTCGGGCAACCTCCCCTCTCATTCCTACACACAGTTTACATGTAAATACAATTACGAATTGACGTTTTCCGGCGCGCTAGACCCGAGAAACTTTTCACGTTATTTAACAGGGAATCGACGTTTTTCCGGCACGCCTACCACGAATCATATTTCACAACAGTATTTCGACAACGGGGAGCCAACAGGAAATTCCTCCCGTCATCCCTTCTCCCCAATCCAATTCGCCACAAATTTTCTCTTGCTCGTTGCTCGCGCCAGCGATCACGCCCTCGGCTGATGGGCTATCGATTTCACTTGTTTTCAGGTACTTACAGTCTTTATTCGCTAGTCTTTTGCATTTTCTCACTGGGATTCTCGTTGGTTCGCGCGCTCGTCCCGTCGTCTTTCGGCGTCGCGACGCGTTCAACATGGCGGAGTCAGCGTGGACTTGACGGGTGGCGTGTCAAAGATGACGGCCCCGGCGTGGACTCGACGTGGATTCGATCTCTCGTCGTTAATGCCCGACCGGGCGTTGGGTTGACGTCTTCCTGGGTACCACCTGCCCTCTTTTCGTCCAAAGGCAAATCCCGGTTGCTCGCGTAGATGAGGCGACTGCGTGCCCGTCTACGGCGGCCCACGTGGCGTTCGCCCGCTCTCTTTGCGCGGAGATAACGCTCGAGTCTCGAGAGTCTCCGAGGGAAAAGTCAGCCCGTCTTTGACGCTCAGGTGATTCCTGAGGAAGAAGAGGGCTGCCGTCCCTGCGTGGCGAGGACGATGGCCCGATATTTCGGGATGATGGAGGTTCGTTTTTGCCCGAGGCACTTCTTCTTGCCCGCCGGACGTACGCTCGTGATGGCTGTTCTATCGAGAGAGAAAGAGTGAGTGAGCTCGAGTGTGTATGCTCGTCTTCCTCGTCGTACGTGGCCAACCCGATCTTCTCGCCTAGGGAAACCACCGACCCGCGCGGCAACTTCAGGGAGTATCCACGAACTGCGTTTTGTGGCGCGAAATTCAAATCCGGGGGTTTTGACAGAACCGGTCACTACAACCTAAGTAGTAGAGCTAGAGCGGTTCTAACTCAGGGATCTCAGGGGGGAGCGGGGCGGGGGAGTCGAGCGCGGGGAAGCCGGGGTATGCATGACGGAGGGGGGGGGGGATCCTGCATGTGGCAGCCGAGTGCGGGGTTCCGGCGGAGGGAAAGGGGAGGGGTGTTAGAGAGTGGGGAGGCTAGTTTTTGGTGACGATGTCTTCCCGGCGATAGCTGGACCCGCGGGCGAGAGGGGGAAGCCGCTGTCGACTCTGTGGGGGAGGGGGCATCATAGAGTCGCGGGTCCTTGAAAACCCATAAAATCCGATAATTTATTATCAACATTATAGATGTAAGCGGAGCATTTTTGTCTAGACTATTCACAGGAGTTTATATATATATATAAAAAAAACAACTTAGACAAATGTGTGCATGTGTGTGTGTGTGTGTGTGTGGGAAACTTCCATTTATGGCTAGGAAAATTTTCGAGAGTGAGATAACGATAGTTCCCATATGAAGGGTTACCCTTCAAAGCCCATAAAATGCTTTATTTATTGCATGCAGCTGCAGCGTTATTCCACAACAAGTTTCAACCCGTCGAGGTTTCATTCCACAAGATTACGTCAAGATGTTCACATGTGCGAGTATGTACGCAGTGCATCCGGCCAAGCACCCCCTGGATTTGACCAAAAACGAGCTCGAACAGGTTCCAAAGATCTTGCTCCTAAAGTATTGGGGTAACTTTATTGGTTTACTGTGGGATCGTTTGCCGGAGCATCATCGGAACGATAGTGAAGTGATATCGTATCTTCCATGCATGGAGCATTATAATACGCCACAGATGAAGGACCACATTGATGGTCCCCCACCCCAACGTCGGGACTGTGAAAAGTGTTGCGAGGGGGGAAATTCTCTACGTGCGGGGTTCTTCGAACGTGTTTGAACCTGTTACACATGCCTATGATTGGATAAGTGGGGAAAAGTTTTTAAAATCTGAGTGGAGGGGTTACGAGGGAGCTTATGATTTCGTGGACCAAGCTCAGACTGCACTATTCCACCGCACCATCAACTTCTCCGAAAAGAACTTTGAAAAAGAGTGAAAATGGATCTCTCAAATATCAACAAAGTCAGCCTGATGGCGGAATTCCTCCCAACGAAGAAGCTGTCAGAACTCCACGTCCATTCGGATTATCAAATCACGGACATGAGAGCTGTACAGACCAAGTTTGGAAAACGCTACATCGTGGACGTTGCAAATGAGTTTGCCGTCTTCTTGCCAGCGCGGCTGGTAAAGGCCTTCGATCAAGATCTGAAAATGTTCGAGAGCATGTTGCAACTGGCGCGCAATGGTCAACTCTACATGAAGTACATTAGTGGAAAATAAAACAGCGTCGAGTTCCATCGAGTCTGAGTATGGTGGAAAAGAACGCTGAAGTGAAGGCCCGGTGGAAACAACGAGTTCAACAGCAGCCAGCATCATCACCATCGTAGAGTGCAAGGACTGTTTGCATCACAGTCATCATCATCGTAGAGTTTACGACGCTCGAGTCTGAGTAAGGTGGAAAAGAACGCTCGTGATGGCGCGGTGGAAACAACGAGTTCAGCGGCAGCTGGCATCGTCACCATCGTAGAGTGCAAGGACTGTTTGCATCACAGTCATCATCGTAGAGTTTTCAACGCTTGATGCTATGTAAAAATGTACAAAAAAAGTTCTTCATCGAATATAATGTAAAAAAAAAAAAAAATTGTCGTCAAACTGTATTCGCCGTAGATATAGGAAATAAATGGAGAACGATATTTGTTCGTAATGTTTTTATTCATTTAAAAAAAAATCCCTCGCTCACACAACGCTTCGTACACAGAGAGCCAGCTTTTCAACGACTTTACATTCGCTTTGGCGCAATTGTATTTTGTATTGAAGGAATGATGGGGACATTTAACGTTTGCGATTTTCGGCAACTTCTGCAGCGATGGACAGTCCAGAGTCTCCAGATCGATGACGTTTGTTGCTGAATCCGTGAATCTCGATAGCCATGTGCACTTCTCGAATCCCTTGGCATAGATCGTAGGAGCTCCTTCCAAGATTCCTCGAATTGTCGTTCTAGCTGCCTCGTATGGTATGCCCATGTGTTCCCATCGTATTCCATGATAATTGCGTTCCAGCCACTTGTTTGTCATTTTGTACTTGGCCGGTAAAGCGTCCCAGGCGAATGGTGCATCGAAGAAGAATGTCAGCGGTTCAGCGTTCTTCTCATGGAGTTTGACGATGGACATCTCCTTTAGGACAAATTCGTTGACGGGTCTCTTGAACCCTTGCACGTCGACGATAAGCTCCATGATGACTGATGTGGGCGCGGATCATTTGCATGATTTTATACCAATTTTTTAACCCCACCACTGATTGGATTGTACTCGACAATACGATCATGGAGTATCATGCAGTACGCTGAAGTTTGCGATGGAATATTGTTTTTCAATTCAAACTCAAGGCGCACATCAACAGGACCGGACTTGAGCGAATCGTTTTGTTTTGAGCAGTCAATGACAACGAGGGGGGCTTTTTCTAAAAATTCCATCCTACTCAGCCATGGTTCAGCCTCTTTGTTGTAATAGGTCGGCTGAAAGTTTGCATACATCTCGTAGAGAAGAGCATATTGATTTTTGTCAATGTTCAAATTTAAATTTCCATATGGATAACATTGCGAGTTGAGGTATAGCTTGACGTCGCTCAGGTTACAATGATCAAAGTGGCTCGCATTGTGTTGTTTCTTATTTTTCCGATCCGTCTGCAACGCGAGTATGACATATCGTGGCTTCTCCAGCTGATTCGAAGTTTTCACAGACCACACGTGCTTGGAGGTGGCAGGCAGCAATGGATATTCATACAGTTCCCATGTTCGGAAACTCATGGAGATTGGTGCGTCTTTGGCGAGAAACTTTAACAGTTGAATTTTTCGCTGATCCGAGACTGTCACATACGGCACGAGCCATTCTATTTTATGCAATACGAGTTTGTAGTCGTCAGGCGCTGTTTGTACAATGGCATTGTCGTCGGTCTTTGATCGCGTGAGAATCAACTCGTGCTTGGCATTTACGACAATTTTCCGATAATCTTCGGCAAATCCGAGGAGCATGCTGAGCGGAATGCACACATCAAAGTTTCCCGATACATATACAATCTGCTTGGTCTCTTCGACATCGAGCCATCCAGTGTTCTCGAGCATAGAACTTTTGGCCGGTGAGAGAGATGAATATCCCTTAATTACACTCGTAATGCCGACATTCTTATTACGATCGATTTCTATGGCATTCAGCTCATATCGCACTTCCTCAAACAAATGACAAATGGCATTGTTGACGAGACTTGTAGCAGTGGTTGGCGCCCCATCACGCTTGGATAATTTTCCACATATGTGTAGCGAACTCTTGCTTGGCAGGATGGAAAGGTCTTGATGTTGGATGGCAATACGGATTTCATCGCTGTTATTGAAGGTTGAAGATGCATATGGCTGATCAGCGTGAATCTCACAATGGATGATGGATTCATCAAAGACCACGGGTGTCTGAATGTTTACGATTTCTTCTTCCATTTTACGCAACAGATGCACAGAGCACAGACTAAATAATTTTTTACACGCTTTCGCCACGCACTTTGAGACCCAAACTCTTCAAGAGTAGCACGTTTTGAGGTGTTAGCACTTTGGGCGCTGGCCGACGACTGATTGTTTTTATCCATGACCGTTTATTGTTATTGGAAGATCTGTTGAAAACAATGCCCATCACGACTTTATATGCAGGCGTATGGTGATTACTTCACCGCGGAAATTTACCAAATCACCGTCTTGATCCACTATGCGAAGCTGTATCGTGTCAATCGTTCGGCTCGTGATTGGCAGATAAATTACGTGGGAGGGAACTTCAATGATCTTATAGCCCGGTGGCACAGATGGAAAAAATTCGTGAATTGTGTGTACTTTTTGTCCGTTAATATAGGCGCCAGCGGTAATGTTGCACTCAACGCGTAGGGCGTTCACTTTGAGAATGGCTACTGGAAGATCGGATTCGTGTCTTTTATTGGCTTCCAATTTGCGTGCGGTGAAGCCTAGTAGATGACCAATAGAATCTTTTGGTTCAAAATTGACATCACGATCACACTCGATCTCACTGCGTAGCGTGTTATTGATGGGTTTAATGCTGATGCTGATGTTTTTACGCGCGAGCTCTGCTTGTACAAACGTCTCAATATCCTCTATTTCATAACTGCCCGTAGGTATCGTCAACACTTCATCTCCCACGTAAAGTTTATCATGGTCAACGTCGATATTTGGAATAGAGTTGAAGGTTAACAATTCAACGAGACCGAGGGTATAACTTTTGTGTGACGAGAGTTCGATGGGGGGAAAGTACTGCGCCTCGAGTATGGACGATGAGCCAGATATGGTCAATGTTAAACTTTCGTCCATGATGCTGGTAAATTAACAACTGAATTCGCCACGTCATTTCCCTCCTATATATAGTGTATATTTGTCTTTGTGCTGCAGCTGCCGACAAAGAAACTTGAGGCACAAATGTCCACATTCAATCGTATCATATTCCTGATATCCCTTATAATTATAATTTACGCTACCGACACGGAAATATCTCATGAGCTCGGATGGTGGTGGAAGATTGCCGAAACTATCAAAGTACATGACTTTCGATCCGGTCTTTTTGTAAGCGACCCAATGCGTGCCAGGACCGACATTTTCATCCAAATTTACAATTGCTGCTTCACATTTGAGAGGTCCGCTCGCAGGCAATGTGTCGCGCATGTAAACTCCGCGAAAATGTGGAATCTTTAGGATTTTTGCATATTTAAGTAGGTCGCGGTCGGTGAGGGGTCGGTGAGGTAGCGTAACTTCTAGTTTTTTGGCGTGATATGAAGGCCCAATCCTTGCTTATATGGTTTCAGATGTAGACCCCGACCTAATGCAATTGCTTCAATTGTCCGATTATGACGCTTACTTTCATCCAATTCACGTTTAGCTGCTTGAGCAGCATTTACGGCTTTAGCTATACTAGCCGCACCACCCGACAAAGCACCCGCAGCGCTAAGACCAGCAAAAATGGGCACGAGGAAGGGCAATAAACCACCAATTTTACGGGGTACAGGTAGAACCCGAGGTGTGCGCACTTTACCACCTTGCAACTTTACAGCTGCACGAGCACCCTTTAAAGCTGATTTGATAATCTTATGCGGATCATTACTTTGAATCATTGTCTTCTTTGCAGCGCCAATTATCTTTTTCAAACAAACGCCACCCTTGCGGGCCTTCATTCCCATGCCAAATTTTCTCTTTGTCTTCATAATATTTGCCACACCCCAAGCACTGGCTTTTTCACCGATACTAGCGTCTCTCGCGGTAACACGTTGCCTAGGCCGTTCAGCCAACACTTTATCCGCCAAATGTCTCGCCTCAAGATTATCCGGATTTTTCGAATACGCAATATCGTGTTGTTTGCAAGCCGTATCCAATGGATTAATGCCCGGATCACCACGAGCAAGGCGCTTGGCCAACTTTGTGCCTGGTCCACAATACTGATATCCAGGCAAATGTAGTTCAACGGGGAGTTTGTTGATTAGGCGGTTGACCAAACCTTTACCACTCTTCCTATGCACAATCATGTCTAAAGACAATACGCGACTGACGGATAATCCCTATAAGAAGCCTATTTATATGATTTCGCCGTTAGTCGTGTGTGAGATGACGTCCAGGAAGCAAACTATCGGAGGCGGACTTCCCGTGATAAATTTCGACGAGTTTGTCGAAGACCGTGGAGGGAAAAAGAAACGCCATGGGAATTTATTGCCGGATAGCATACGTGCACTGTTTTGCGGTCCATCGAATTGTGGGAAAACCAACGCTTTGCTCACTCGCATCATCCATCCGAATGGTTTGAGATTTGAGAATATTTACTTGTATTCCAAATCGCTCAAGCAGCCAAAGTATAAGTTGCTCGAACAATTACTCGAACCTGTGAGCGGAGTTGAATATCATCCATTCGAGGCGCATGAACACGTGATAGCACCAAGTGATGCACGACCCAACTCTATATTCATCTTTGATGATATAGCATGCGAAAAGCAGGATAATGTTCGGGCTTTCTTTTCCATGGGACGACATGAGATTGTTGACAGTTTTTATCTTTGTCAGACGTACACTCGTATTCCCAAACATCTCGTGAGGGATAATGCAAATTTCGTGGTGCTTTTCAAGCAGGACGATATGAATCTCAAGCACGTGTACAATGACCATGTTAATACGGATATGACTTATACGTGCTTTAAAAACATGTGCGTGAAATGCTGGAATTCTGACAAGTATGCATTTATCATGACAAGGTTTTGATTATTTTCTCACTATTGATAAATGACTCATCGCTGGTAGTTGAAGAGACAGTATTACGCATGCCGTGGTAGTGACAACATGAAGAGCGAACAATTGTTGCGTGAAAAGGATGTGTTGCGTGAAATTGCCAAGGCGAGCGATGCAATCAGACGAAAGCATCGAATGATGAAAATTGGGAAAGATAACGATCAGCAGAGAATGCAGGATGTCTTTAAGCCTATAGTGGGGCCATTGGAGAAATTGGTGTCGTATAAAAACGGTGAGGTGGTGGCGGTGAAGGAGGAAATTAAGGATGAAAAAGTGGGAGATAATGTTGAAGAAGAAAAAGAAGATGCATTAAATAGTGTGAAAAATCAAAATGCGGCACATGATTCCTTGAAGAGTGAAACACAAGATTCGTTTAAATTGATATATGAGGATGACGATGACTCGCAAAATGTCGATGAGCTGATCAGCGAATATCTCCTGTTATTACAAACAAATAGAAAGGCAACCTTGGATGTATTATACGGTGTACGAAATCTCGCTAACAACAAATTAATGATTGGCAATTCTCCGATAATTTTCGACTCTCAACACATTCGTGTGGGAGATGCGAGTTATGCGAAAACTGTTGGATTAACGGAGCTGTTGTTTAAAAAAGTGCCTAATGTTGAAACTCTCACACCGGACGATTTGAAAAACTACGAAAAAATTGTAATCTCGACGAATGCGCACAAAAAATTGTATAAGCCTAGTGAGGCTATACGACGTAACACCAGCCACAAATTTAACACATATATCGCAAATATAGTCGATCATCATGTGGGACAGGGTATGCCAAAGTATAAGCTAGCTAGAAAAAACACCCAATTGGACTATATTTATTGGGATAATCCGAACGAGCTAGTGGATCGTCTTCGCTTACTTCTGGCATCCCAAGCAGCCGGAAATTCATCACATGCGAATGAAATTATATCGATTATTGAGGAATTGCGTGAAGCTGAAATCATTTATTAACTCGACATCGGGGAATTCACGCATTCTCATCATGAGTGTCGATGTGTTTGGACGTCATTCAAGTAGGAGTGTACTCCACAGTAAGCAAGGGCCTCCAGGTCGACCCGGGATTGGCTTTAGAATTACCGCAGATGGTCATTATGACTTGGGGCAGAAACGATTGTGTAACATTGCAAATCCGGAAGGAGAAGATGACGCCATCACTCTAAGTGCGTTACAAAAGAAATCTCGAACTATCATTAAGAACATACGCAAAGAAATGAATGAGAGTAGTCACTTGTTGGTTAATGGACTTGAAGCTACGATACGAGACATTGCGAGGACACTCGAGGCCGATGTCAAAGCTCTACAAGATTTGGTGATTCGTAATTCAAACGTCATTGCTGAATTGGACGCACGACTGAGTGGACTGGAAAATGAACGAAAAAAGGGACGCTCTCGTGCTGGAGCTACATAAGCCTGCTCGACGAAACTATCCGCGTCGACATGTGGACATCCGTGGCTTGGACGAGACCTGGCAGGCTGATCTCGTCGATATGTCATCATACGCGCGTCGCAACTCCAAACACAAATTTCTCCTCACCGTCATCGATACCTTCTCGAAATTCGCCTGGGCCGTGCCAATGCTAAGTAAGAATGGCAAAGATGCAGCAGCAGCAATGAAGTCGATCCTCGTTAAGGGACGCATACCGCAGAACTTACACGTTGATCGGGGAAAAGAATTCTACAATTGTGACTTTAAGGCCATCATGAAAAAGTACAATATTCACATGTATTCAACGTATAGCAACTTGAAGGCATCCATTTGCGAGCGTTTCAATCGTACATTGAAGAACAAGATGTGGATGCAATTTAGTCTTCGTGGTAATTATAAGTGGATCGATATTCTTGATAATCTAATTGCCGAGTATAACGATTCTGTACACCGCACCATTAAGATGAAGCCGAGAAATGTCAACGCGGAAAATGAGAAGCAATTGCAGCAGATTTTCAATAAGCCTCCGATGAAAAGATCGCCGAAATTCACCGTTGGTGATAAAGTGAGAATCAGCAAATTTAAGACTGTTTTCGAAAAGGGTTACACCCCAAACTGGACAACGGAAATATTTACAATCTATCGTGTGAAAAAAACTCATCCCGTGACGTACCACTTGAAGGACCATAAAGATGAACCAATCGCCGGTGGTTTCTACGAACAAGAGCTTCTCAGGGTCAAGCACCCCGATATCTATCTCATTGAAGCGGTATTGAAGAAGCGCGGTAATCGAATGTTTGTAAAGTGGTTAGGTTTCGACAATAGCCACAATAGTTGGATAAGTAAATCCGATTTGTAGTCGATAATAAAGAAAATGGAAAAATATGTATGTTTTATGACTCTTGACCTGCTGGTCGTCCCCGCATCCCTCCAAGGCCTCCGACCGACTCCACAGCAGGCTTCCCCCCTTGTCGCCGTCGCCCTTTTTTCATGGAACGTGAGGAGATGGATAGAGGGAATAAACACATGTAATTATAAAAAGTCCGCTTCTTTATTTATGGAAAATAATAAATCCATTCTTGCACAATATATACAACAAACATAATTTTAACATCGAGTGAACAAAATATATACATAATTTTCACGAGTTTTATACATCAATATTCACAAAAATATACACAATTTTACATCAAGGTTGTGGAAAAAAAATTACAAAACTTTTCACGACGGTATTCTGTAATGCCCCCATGGTAGGGTATCAAAGGTCCCAGGTATGATATACCGCTTATCATCATGAGGACTTAGAGCGATTTTCGTCTCACGAATGGTGTAGACCTTGTGCAACTTTGATCGAATACACGTTTGACTACGCTCCATTTCAACTTCTTCATTCAAGCATCGAGCATAATCATCAAACGTGATTGTCCTAGCCACAACACTGCTCTTGACACCTTTAACTTTTTTTGTGTCCTTCTTACCCTCGACACGTGTCGCATACATTTTCGATCGAAGTCCAATGAACTCGGTCATAATTGCACCATTGCATTCGTCTTTCATGAGACCGGGTACCTTCTTGTTGACAAGCGGCATATCATACCTATTGTCCGCTGAATAGTCGCTCGTATCAAATTTTTCAATGTCACATTTCATGTCTGCATATACATCTTCGCTCTCAATGGCATATATGAGGCTATCTGTATCGGTATACATCACTTTACATTTATTCCGATACAACGGTACCATATACTCGTGATGAAATCCATACAAGCACGTTTTGGATATGTCGAGTATGCACATACCCACATATATCGGCTTGTTGAACTTCACCTCGAGATTGCGCAATTCTACGGCAACGAGGTTTTCGGAAAAAACGCTTCGGCTGTGGAAGTTTGGCTTTGCAATCATTGCCTCCGCGCCATTCCTGCCCTCCCATTTTGTCAAAAGCTTTACATCTACATGATTGCGTACATTCTCCATCGTTTTGCCAAACACCGCATTATTCATCAATTTGAATAAATTCTTTTCAAAATCATTTTTGGCCAGCGTTCGAAACTGAGTATTTAACTCGATATATGAACGTAGCCATGGGGATTGTGTGAATTGTAATACCCTATGGATTTTCGTGAGGCAAAGTCCATGACGTAAACATTGTTGTAAATTTCTGTAGTGTATGATGTAGCGTTTTTTATCGCAGACGGTTGCTAGTAGCTTTTCCTGCTGCTTACCCGGTGGTTTTTCGTGTATTGGGCAAAACGGTAGGTCTTTGTGCGCATCATGTAGAGATTGGGGATATTCCAAGTCGACCTCAAGGATGTAGCCTATAGGTGAGTCCAGCGCGATGGATAATGGATCAAACTTGGACACGTCGTTGACCCATCGAAAATCTCCATATAGCAAGGGTTGACACATTGCCCATCCATACAAATTGTTGACGTCAAAATACATCAAGTATGATGATGCTTTCGATGGATCAAACGACTCCATGTATTTATTATTAGCGTGTGCATATCGGTTTGAGCATTGACTGAGACCACCGCGTATACCACGCTCAACGAATAAAACCATGTCGATGTCAGTTAGTAATTCAAACTTGACATTCGAGTGTTTTAACATTGCATCCCAGGTATACCCCGGCAATGTGTAGTAATACGCGGGATCTAGGCCATAGCTCTCAATGCACGTATTCCGAAAGTTGTCGAAAATATCAGCTAATAACAAGACATCTGTCTTCAAGTACAAATCGCTATAGTCACCCAGCGTTCGAATGGAGAACCGCTCCCAAACGTTCTCCGCATGTGCGTACTCGCTCTCGGATACTGTAGCATCTGTCAGGGAACTATAAAATGCGTCACGTGGTGGTAAGCAAGTGTCGTCCAACCTGCTCACGTTGTCAATATACTCATAAGGGAAGACCCCTTTTCGCGTCAGCAAATTGAAATTGTCCGTCGATAGAGTTGAAAATTGCATGCGTAAAATTTTGAGTTTATCCTCGGTCAAAAATGAGGCTAATTTGTCGAGACTGGTATTGAGGAATTTGTATGAATCGATGAAGCGCAATTGGATTTTCTGTTTAGAATCGTCTGTGATTTGAATGTGCTTCGTGAAGGAGATGTATTTCTCTTTTGTGATTGGAAGCACATCGGTCTTTCCTTCGAACGCTGTGGCTACTTCCTTGATGATAAAATGTGCATCGTAACCCGATAAATTGTGAAAAACTACTGGAATGAAGAATGACTGTTTGTAGTTTAAATTGCAATTAGAATGGGCAGGGCCTCTATAGCGTCCAGTCAGATGGCAATGATCTCGAACGCGTATATCGTCTTTCGCGAATGGTTTCCTGCATATATGACATTGGGTCGCTTTGCGAAAACTTGTCCACTCGGTCGGTGTCAGATAAATCATTGGGACATTGTCGCAGAAAATTTCTTTTATGCGCAATGCTAGATTTTTCAGTTCTTCGACAAACCACGATACACAATCAGCACTGCGACGCGAGTGATATGAAGACAATGAATCGTCATACGAACAACGCACGTAATATCCAATACTAAACACTTCATGATGTTGATACATATCTTTCGCTTGAGTCTTCTCATCGGTCTTTGCCAGCACACACTCCAAATCAGCATACACGATGAAAGGATGTCGCTCTTTCCGGCTAAAGTTGCTGAACTGGAGCCACTTGTTGGTGTCATTCGGTAGTCGGATCGCGCAGTCGTTTGTCGCCCCACAATCGACCTCGTGCGATTGCAATTTTTCCTCGGAACCAAAGTAGTGCAAACACCTGCAAAAAAAAAAAGATTGTTTTTGTTTAATTCGTCTAGCATATATAATTACCTATATATATATATATATTATGATAACTACATACCGATCACAGATATATTTTTTATGCTCCATTTTGGTTAGTTGTGCCCTCACGAGTCTCGACAGATTCTTGATCCATACGAAGTGCCCCACATTGTTGTCCTCAGTATCTTGCATGTACAGCAAATTGATGTGCTTTTCCTTCTTATTTTGAGTCACGCGTATTGGAACAATGTCCTTTTTGGCGGTGGTGGTGGTGGTGTACACGTTGATGGATAAATTGTTTTGCAGCTCAAATTTTTTTATCTGGTGTATGGTTACCGGGAATTGAATGTCCTGTAGATTCAGTACGCTTGAGTAATGTGGGTAAGATGACGGACGGTCACTGTTTCGTTCGGCTGGGTATAAAGCAGCGACAACTGCCCACGCGAAACATGCGTTATCGTTGGATTTGACGTTGATCACAGCTCTCTTCATCATTATTTCCCGCGGTAATGATATGGAGCACCCAGCACGCATTGGATTATACTTATTCACATTTATCGTGAGGTTAAGTATTTTCCGTAGAGCCCAGCCACTATCTCGTTCTTGAAATTCATCGAGTAAGGTTAAAGTGGGCTCCATAACGCGTTGCTGGTACCACTCATTCAAATCGCTTGTGTTAAAGAGTTCACAGTTTCGCGTGTTGACACTTTTATTAGCATGTTTGTCTCCACTCGCGAATTCACCATTGAACACTGCATTAACTTTGACACTGTTGTGTTTGCAGATAGTATTTTGCACATGTTGAAGCACTAGGTCGCGAGCATCGTTGAGAAATTGCCGTGGTTCCATGTGGTTGCGATTGATTACGGAACCGGTCAATATTCGACTATTGAAGGATGTGTCAATCTCTCGCCAGATTAGCCCATGATGACCGTGTCCTGCACCCGTGTGTATAAAATGATTACGCACAGAATTCCTCAACCCTTCCAGCCGCGCTATTTGGGCTATCAATGACTGTTGAAGTCCAATTGATAGTCGCGGGCGCTTAATCCGGCTTTGCGTTTCCAATTCTTCGATAAACTCAACGCACCGTTGTTCCCACACAGCAAAATCTTCGTATGAACTTAGAAGCGCGGCTTGGTCGTGCAAAATTTGTTCTGACTTCTCCGCGTTGCCCTCCATATTTGATGAAACGAGGCTTCCCAAAAGAGATGATGTTCACTAACTGACTGCTCGATCCAAAGTGTGAACACTTTTGAGCGCGGCAGATCATTAAAAATGGTTTTCCCCTTTAGACATTTTTCGTCTTTCCCTACCATCTCGGAAAAAATCACCAACCCACGAGAATTTTCTAATATCGCATTGGATTGCCGGGAAAAATAAAAGAGCATCTCAGTCGAGATGCGTGTAGTGAAAAAAAAAAAAAATGTATGGGCTCTCCATTGGTGCTCAAGTGGTCCACGGTCGAAGCCTAAAAAAGGTCTTTATCCATAGATCTCCGAAAGTTTATAGTTTTTCAAAATAAACACCCCGTTATCATATATAGGCTCGGAATAGCGGAGCAATAAAAAAAATTCTAATAGCTTGGAGAGTGGTGTTAACGAAGAAAAAAAATCCTTAACCATGGGGCTAACTTGTCCAGACCTGCATGATCTCAAGTGTCGGCATCAAGGTTTGACGTTGCACTCTTTGTATATATTATCATTCAGAGATGAAAAACTAAAGCCCTATAAAATGGAAATGCATTTTTTTCCCCGGATCGCTGTCTTCATCACATGCTGTCGTAAAATTTTATGGGTTTTCAAGTGTGGACCTATGGAATGATGAGGCTCGAGTTGCACATGCAAAGCGATAGGGTATGACGGTCCCTGGCGCTCGACGTAAGAAAAAAAGAGTCGTAAAATTTGAGACTTTCGGACGAGGTGGTTGAAACGTTGCAGTGTATAACAGTGTCTCGGACATGAGCCTCCGTCGAGATAGTTGAAAAAAAGAACATCTGGATAAATTCATGCACCTTTTCTTAGCCCTCTACGTAACTTCTTCAGAGACAACGTCACACAATACACACACACACACACACACACACACACACACACACACACACACACACACATGCACACATTTGTCTAAGTTGTTTTTTTTTATATATATATATATAAACTCCTGTGAATAGTCTAGACAAAAATGCTTCGCTTACATCTATAATGTTGATAATAAATTATCGGATTTTATGGGTTTTCAAGGACCCGCGACTCTATGATGGCCCCTCCCCCACAGAGTCGACAGCGGCTTCCCCCTCTCGCCCGCGGGTCCAGCTATCGCCGGGAAGACATCGTCACCAAAAACTAGCCTCCCCACTCTCTAACACCCCTCCCCTTTCCCTCCGCCGGAACCCCGCACTCGGCTGCCACATGCAGGATCCCCCCCCCCCCCTCCGCCATGCATACCGCGGCTTCCCCGCGCTCGACTCCCCCGCCCCGCTCCCCCCTGAGATCCCTGAGTTAGAACCGCTCTAGCTCTACTACTAACCTATTGGTCCAAACACTCAAATATAAACATTATTTGGATTCACAATTATGGCACAATAAACCAGATCGCCTGCTGTGCAAGCTTGCAACCAGGTCTTCTCCTGGCATGTTGGGGCCGTAACATTCCACGCAAACTAGACAGAAGTAAGGAGAAGAGTATGGGGCTTCCGGATGGAGACTGTGTTGAGGATCAGCGTCGTGCCGACGTTTCGCAAACGTTACAGTCTGCATCATCAGGGCTGAGAGCTCCGATACTAAAGTTCTCGTGTCTCAGGTATTCCTTATATAGTTGCAGTCATCGTTCGAAATCGATGCACCAGCCAATCACATGTTTTAATTGATCAGCTGGTCAATTAAAAAAGACCAGCTGATCAATTAAAAAGAGCAGCTGATCAATTAAAACATATGATTTGCTGGTGCATCAATCTGGAACGATGACTGCAACTATATAAGGAATACTTGAGACACGAGAGCTTCAGTATCGGAGCCCTCAGCCCAGATGATGCAGACTGTAACGTTTGCGAAACGTCGGCACAACGCTGATCCTCAACACGGCCTCCATCCAGAAGCCACATACTCTTCTCATTACATAAAGAGCCGTGAAAGCATTGAAACTAAAACATAAACCGAACTATTTTTCAGATACATAATCCGTAGAAAACTCTAAATTTTGAAGTTTATTCTTGTTCTTTCTTTATTTTTTTCCCCGAGGTTCTTTTTTACTCTCTTAGCCTGTTTTCTCTTTAGTCTCTTTCCTTGTCTCTTTTTTTTTTAGTATCGGTGTATATTGTTGACTTTCTCTTTTTCCTATTCCTATTTAGCGTTTTGATATTTTTATTTTTATATATATTTTTTGGCATCTTCATATGCCTTTTCATAATTTTCGAGATGGCTTCCGCGGTCCATAGTTTCGGACGGTTTCTTGGCATTTAAAAAAACTTCGGGGTCAATAGAAACACGTTTCAATTGACCCCGAATCGTTCGTTTTCAACTGCGCCCATAACCACGCTTCCAATAATTTATCAAATAACAAAGAACCTAAATGTTGTAGGTAGGTGCTGACCAATATAAACTCACTAGGATATTCACAGTAATGATGATTGTAAACAACGCTAAAGAAGGAACAATACGCAAAATAATAGTAATAAAAAACTTCCCTTTTGTGTCGAAAAAGCGATGCACCCACATAAAATGATCGACGCTCTCGGAGCGGCGGCGTGAACTAAGCGATACGTTCCGACATGCAAAGCAGTTCATTCCCCCCTTGGGCCCCCACTGCTATCAATAACCATCTTCGAGTTATTCAACTTGTTTCATTTGACTCGTTTTTCTATCGAACCCAGCCTCCCCTACCTTTTTTCCTTACAGTTGGCAGCCTTTTCGCGGAACTGACGCGCCGTCATGCGGTCATTTTGTGGAGCTCCTGAAACGCCACATCTACTTCCTCCCCAGTGACCTTTCAGGCTGAAAAAGGAACGATACTTTCTTTTTTTATATCTTGGCGTAAGTGTTCTTTGGCATGTCCATCGTGGAACCCCAGTAATGAGTTTCCATGGTTTGTTCCTCTTCTTTTTTCATCTGATTGTCGTCGTTTTTGGTGATGTAGGCCGGCTTTAATCTATCTAAGGATACAGTCTTCTCCTCTCCGTTTATATCGATAAGGAATTGTCGGTTGCCCAGTCTTTCAATAACTCTATGCGGTCTAGAATATGGAGGTTGCAATGGAGGCTTCACTGCGTCATTTCTGAGATGCACGTGCAAGTAGTAGTAAATATTATGTAATATGAACATCTGAGACCTATTGTGATGCGCCGTAGGAGTCGGTCGAGTGCCTTTCCCAGTGAGCCCTGTAGTATAAATGTGTTTAATGTAGCTGAAGCAACACTTTCTCTACTTACTTGAAATGCGTTTTCCGTATCTGGAGTCCATGGGACTGGCCGTTTATCATTTTTTAAAGACTTTTTCAGGAACTCGTTCAGCGGTGCCTGAATTTTTTCCAAGTTCGGAATGCATCTTCGATCAAAGTTCACCAACTGAAAGAATCGACGGAGATCTACGATGGTTTTCGGTTTCGGATAGTTGCGGATTGCGTGAATTCGTTCTGTGGGCGGTTAGTATCCTTTTTCATTGATCGTGTATCCGAGGAATACTACATCTGGTTTGCCTAGAACACACTTGCTGAGATTGATCGGCAACCCATTGGTCTACAGTCGTTCGAACCCTTAAGTGTTATAGATGCTCTTTTTCATCTTTCGATGCGATGAGGATGTCCTCTATATATACGATTATTAAATTGAAGTCTGTGAACATTGAATCGATGAATTGTTAAAAAATTTGAGACGCATTCTTCAGCGCAAAAGGCATTACCAGGTATTCGAATAGACCCATGGGTGTTATGATCGCCGTTTTTTGGATGTCCTCTGTTGCCATTGAAATTTGATGATATGCTCTGGTCAAATCGAGCGTTGAGAACATTTTGCTCCCGTGAAGACCCATGGAGATGCCGTAACTGTGTTCTATCGGATATCGATCTGGAACAGTTTTCGAATTCAATGCTCGAAAATCGCCACATAGACGCCAACCACCTGCTTGTTTCGTTTGAAGGTGTATTGGGCTGGATCAAAAACTTTTCGATAGTTGCATCATGTTGCGTCTAAAAAGGTACTCGATCTCTTGTCATAGCGCTGCTAATTTTTCCCCCACTAGTCTGCGTGAACAGTGTGCAACTGGAGGGCCCGTCGTCTCAATATGATGTGTGACAGTACCATTTTTTTCTGATTTTGTTACGTCCGAGGATTTTGGATTTTATAAAATTGTGCAAGTGGTTCGGCATAACTCATATAGCTGTTGAATGTTGTGGATCGTAGTTCTCTGCATAAAACCTTTTGATGAAAGCCAAGTGACTGAATATATCAAGCTCTGGTTCTTTAGATCGAAGAAAAGACCATGGTGCGCAATAAAATCAGCTCCGATGTTTGGAGTCTTCACTTCCGCAATGATGAAAGGCCACCTGAACTGTCCACGAAGCCCCAAGTCCATCGTAAAAATCTACCTATTTCTGGCTTGTTTGCTGCGTAAAGTTTGAAAGATTTCTTGTTTGGATTTGTTTCGATAAAATCACTAGGTAAACCTGTTACAACTGAGCCACAGTCTACGAGAAAGGTCAAATTATTACTTTTGTCCTTCATGAACAAACGGATTCCAGCATCTGGAATATCGTGTCCGCGACCGCTTCGACGTGAATCAGCACTTTCAGTATTACTGATTTCCCTGCTTTACCGGTGGCTGAAATGAACTGGGTCGACGATGTGCCAAATCTATGGTGATTGTGACGCCCGATTCGTCGAAAGTCTTGACTTACTGGAAGAGTTGGAACGCGGCCTGTACCTTTGTCGACCACGATCATTGCTGTTTCTTTCGTAGTTTCCTTCCCATTTTGAACAGAGTTTTTCTACATCCGCTCTCAATGCTGCGATGTCTGTTTCGAAGCTCGCTTTTCATCCGACAATCTGATTTTCCAGGGCGTGTACCCGAGAACCGATTGCGTTTACTGACGCCTCGCGTCAGTGAACCTCTGTATAGGTCTGCACCAAAATGGCCTGAGTCTTCATCAACATTACGCTAGGACCATCAGATGATTCTAACGATCGTGTCGGCTATGTCGACTAAATTTGTTAGTGACATGGCATTTGTTTCTGGCATACAATAAATGAATCGAGAGCGAAGGAACTGTTCGTGTACCATTTCCCCTCGTAGGTCGACCATTTCACGTAGAAGCTGAGACGGTTTTCAATTATCGAGGTGTAGATCCTTCAAGAATTTTCTGATTTGCGCTGTTATGTACCGAACGGTACCCTGGGTAAACCGAGTGAAATATTATTATTTTGTATGCTGCTCTGCCCGTCCCATACGGGCCCGGGTTCTCTGGGAGGATAAAGGGGCGGGTGCCAGAATGATTTGATGCTTTCGATTATAATATGTTGATTATTTATTAATAATAACCGACTTACAATTTTGTTGACGCCCAAACGAGTACGCACGCACACACACACTCACTAATTTTAACAAAATAGAGCCTGGAGATCGATAACAAAGTAATTTAACGGCGCGACTCTGTCTTATGTTATTTAGGTAGAACGGAATTAGATTTAATAATTATTGCGTCTCTATCGCGCTGGTTTCGACTACGCACAAGTCTCATAATTCTGTGCAACCACCATTGCACCGGGTCCACAGGGGGTGCAATGGTGCAATCCACCTCCCAAGTGCAAGAGAATTATGGTTGCCGCGGAACGCTTTGTGCGCGAGTACGGCTCCGTGCCCAGGAAGCAACCAACGGACGCGTTTCTCGCGAGACCGTTTTGATAACCGAAGACTGACGGACGCGAACCCGTTAAGACGCGGGAGTCCGGGATCGCGACTTGCTTTCGACCGGAGTTACACTCCAAGACCAGGATACCTCCGTGGCCAGATGGAAACTAACAGTATTCACCGCCACCGGGCCGATGTTATAGCTCGGTGGCTATCACTCCGGTGGGGGTTTTTGACAACGTCCACGGAAAGCTGCTCGCTCCCGAAGTCGATCAGCAGAACTCGATTGGGTACATCCGATCTCACTATCGGCGTTCCCACACCCGTTACTGCACAGAGACACGAGGCGACGCGACGGAGTCGTCGGAAAATAATGAAAGTTAAACCCGTTAATAAAACCCAATTATTGATATTAATAAAGAAAACATTGAAAGTTTACGGGGACGTGACAGCGTTTCTTTTGAATCCGTGAACCGGCTGATCAGGAACTTTTTTATGGCTTGGTACTTATCTTGAACTCTTCCGGAGAACTTCGCATGAAATCTGCGATTTGTTGTAGCGTGTCTGCGTTGGGAGTCTCGATAATGCAATCGTACTTCCTACGATCGCTTGCGATTCGCCGATTGTTGAACGTCGCCTCAATTTGGTGGAACCATCTGTCCGGAAATTTTGTCCAGAATTGAGTTTAAAAAAAATGTTCGATGTTTTTAGAATTCCATTGTTGTGATAATAAAACAGAATGTCAAAACGGTTTTTCTTTGAAATAATTCTAAAGATAATAATGAATTGTTTTTTTTTATCACAATAATTGAAATTGTAGATGTTGGCGCGAAATGCCACGCTATCAGCGCTAGCGCTTGTGATGTGAACATTTGAACGCGATCTAAAGGGCTCTGTATACACCTTGCACGCGAGTGTACACAAATGTGAAATTTGGTATCGTTTTACATCTGAAAACATCTCTAGCATTCTGAAGAAGTCGAAAACTAGTTTAATTTTCGTGCACCGATGTGTGAAAGTGGATTTGTGAAAGCAAATTCGAGTAATTTGCCGACGAGAATATTTTTATGGTTACAGAGTTTTAAGTTAGGAGCTTGATAAATTGTGTCAGTTATTGTCGCTACGTATCATAAAATATTGAAAAAGACGTATTTAAAAACAAATATTCCACTGAAGTTCATGTTATAACCCGTTTACACTTACGTCAAAGTCTTCACAGCAAAAATAAGTGGACGGTTATTCCGGGTTGACACGTCCTGCTGCATCGAAGAACAGATTTCAACGTTTTACGTCGTGTGGCACATTCAGAAATACTTTATTGGGGGCACTTTTCGTCGTATTTATACAAAGAAGAACGAAACAAGTCTTATACGATGTTGTCGTCGGCATTGTTGACAGAATACTCGTATTATACGAGTAGTTCGTATACCGGCTTTCGAACGGTGACTTCACAGAGCGCTCGGGTAACTTCGAATGCTCTCGGCACGTTTTTGCTGAGCGGAATAGAACAACAATTTCGAAGTGCTGTATCGCTGTGAAATGCCGAAAAATAGAAATATACTTTGCTTTAAAAACCGCACATGGTCTTTGCAATGAAAAAAAAAATCATTCAATAACCCAATTGTGGTAGCCTGAAGTATTCCACTGTTTCCACATAATTTTCAACATCTTTCCGGTTGATGTTTGCTCAGGGTTGAAAGGACGATGATGCTTCGTCATCCATGCCGTTCGTTGTGCTCCGAGAGCCGTTGTCCCCCATCATGCCACGCGCACGTTTCTTTTTTGGTTAACCCTAGGACGCTTGTTCAATCCCATTTTTCATAGCGAACAATTCGTATTAGGTTTTTCTCGCAAAGCCTATTCCATTCGTCAGTTTTCGAGCTTTCGATTCAAAAAAATCTCCCTTCGACAAACAGTTCGTTAGCAGTGATGATTTGATGTGCTGTCGTGTGCGTAACCTACAATGGGACTGCCTAGTCTGTCCTAATGCGATCGACATTTTCACGTGACTATCCAAACTGCCGGAATGCCAGGGCCCCAACAATGATGTGGGGTTTGGGGTACCCATGTGTAGGGTCCTAGCGTTAAGCACTCGACGATATTAATCTTGACAATCTGATGTCGGGGTCACCAATTTGTGGGTTCCTTGCATGCGATCCCTCACAAGAAGTGGTAATAAGTTTTGTGGGGATCATATTTTTGACACCACTATTTATTAATATATCTATTTTACTTTATATTAAAACGGTGATGCTTTTGTTCGGACGGCTTCTCTATGTATTATCTATTAATTTCATCTTCAAGCCTGCCAACCTTGCTTGCCGGCAAATACTTTTTTCCTTGCAGTTGGCAGCCGAAAAAAGAAAGGCTCCGTAGGAAAAGAGAAGTCAAAAAGGGGAGATCCGAAAGGCTTAAACAGGATCCTGTAGGAAGAGAGAAGTTGACACAAAAAGAGCGAGATCAATCCCCCAATAAGCCAATAAAAACTTCATAGGAAAATGTTTGCATCATTCCTCTGGCCCTACTATTTCTTTCGATAATGATACATTTCTCAAAACTAAAGAATCCGTGTGTTCCATAAGGAATTATATTATACTGATTAGAACTGAAGTCATTTGCAATTTTTAAATGAAAAATCTACAGATATTACATAAAGTGCAACTATTTCATGGCATACAATAATATGAGTTGCTTTTTATTATTTTTCGAAAAATATTGGTACATTCAGGTAAAATAATTTTTAAATTAAAACAAGCTCAGAATTGGGTGCATAGAGGGCATTTTTCAAACGATCACATGCATTCAGCATGTCGCAGCTCCCCCACTCTACTACAACACAGTGGCAGTGGAGTGGAGGTAGCGTTAATTTCGCGTGAAATCTAGCTAACTCAGACCTCTATGCCCAGCCCACCTCAACAAACATATAGAGGTTTAAAAGCATTTTCAATGCTAAACATAAAATATTTTTGTTTATAAATTTCGTTGTCCTGCAAAGGGATCATTTCGGAAGAATCACCCATATAAAAAACGAAACCTCTTCACGAATCGTTTCTCCATCGAAAATCAGGTTGTCTTTAGATCATTTTTTCCCGCAACAAGACCTATCGTCCAGATGAATTTTTCCTGATACGAGAACTTGAATCATCACGTTATCTGTCTCCTTAACAACGTGATGACAACTCTATCGCGTCGGTGCACTGCCTTTCTACTACCGCCGTCGGCGGGACTCGTGCATTGCCTTTCCACTTCCGTTATCTCTCCAGTCAAATAGAACAGCAAAGACACTCTATTTGACTAGAGGAGAAGAAAGACCAAGAGACAGAGAGAGCGAGAGAGAGAGAGAGAGAGAGGGTAGAGAGTTCCTCTAAAAAGAAGGGGCGGTAAGAAAAAAAATGAAGAAAAGTAGTCGAGAGGTAGCAGCACGCGGATGGCCCTCGAGGCAAAGTACAGTTGTGGTTGGCTAAGATAGGGAGAACCAAGTTGTGTGCATAGAAGTAAAAGTATATAGGGAAGAAAGTTCCAACGTGGAAGAGTTTTGTGTTCTGGACCCGACGGTCCGCATCTCTATCTCAAAGGAGAGATCTCCGGCTGCACTGTGCCAGTCACGGGAAATGGCTCTCGCAATCTTTTTCCCTAGACAGTCAGGAACGATGACGTCTAACATAGAACACACGACAAAGAGGCAACAGTAGCGGGCGGCACACACTGAATGCTTCCCGAGTTGTCCTACTCGACAGATGAGTGCAAGAGCTGAGGTGCATTCAGGAAAATATTAAATGAAAACATTGGGAGAAGCCGCGGAACGGGAGACACGAGGTAAAAAAATGTCGAGAGCAAAAGGGAGAGAAATCTGTTCGCCGGCATTTCCAACCTCTCATAACGGTTCGTCCGCCCAATATTTGCCCAAGAGACATATCGCAAAGGAACCATCAGCAGACGCTCGTTTTCTTGCGAATTCACTCGTCCTACCATCTGCAAACGAAACTTTACTTCTTTCGTGTGCTCTTCATCTCGACTCGCTTTTCTTAGGAGCAGGTGAACTCTGCCCTCCATCCGCTGTTGCCTCATTCGTACATACACGTACACGTTTGTCACGAATGAGCGACATGATGTATATCTGTATAGAAACTAACATTTTCGTTTGCACATAGCTATACACTAACTGTAACTTTTGCCCTACCTTGATGCATCTGCCAGCCAACTTTTTGACAATCGATATAGTGAGAGGATATACGCACGATTGGGGGAAAGGTGAGTGCAGTGGAATTTTTAGACGATTGAAGAGTGCACCCGTACATTTGAAAATTGAATAATTTTCTTACCTCAATACTGAAAACATCATATTACCATTGAGTGTCATTTTACATGTGCGTGAAATTACTTAATTTTATTCTTTGCAAGCTGCACAATGTCGAGACAGAACCAGTTTTCACTTTCATTGATTGACTGGGAGAAAAACGTAACACGTGAGCATAACCTGCCAAATCCCGTGCCGGAATTTGTTAGGGAGTCCGCAGGTCCTACCACATCCAAGTGGTAGGATCAAATTAGAATCCAAGTGGTAGGATCACATTAGAATCCAAGTGGATTCCGCGCTATTTTCCTATAGACGTCGTTTAAGAATGTTTTATTTGAAATTCTCAAACGGAGTTTGTTGGATCTCTCGAATAAAATATTCTTTCGTGGTCTCCGAGTGAGTCCCTAATCGCAGTCTCATCGCTGACGTTGACTACTGAATTCTCATTGAATCATTCGGTAAGCTCTGTTTTATTCCACTACCATTTTAATCCTCAATCTCTGGAACACTGAACGCTTTTTGTTGCTAAATGCATTTAATTGCAGAATACGAATATCATGATAGTTAGCCTGAATATGACGATAGCCTTGCTTGAGTTTTTAGCTACACATGCCTAGATGCCTTGACTGCAGTATATTAAAGGGTCTTTTCACTTTGGACGCTAAAAAAAGATATTTTCTTGAATTTTGTTGATACGTTTATATTATAGATATTGATATAAAAGTTGTTACACAAAAGTTTCTTATGTATTTATGTAACCCAAACAAACTTTAAACGCGTTTTTCTCGAAACAACGTTTTTCGACGGCTTGTTGATAAAATCTTCGACACTACTGAACCGATCCTTATGAAATTTTAACCACATATTCTTTACAACTATAGCCATAGCGCGTATCAATGATTTTTTTAGTTTTTATATTTTCTTTTTTTCTGCCAAAAACGGAGAAAAAACACGTTTTTTTGTTTTTCGAAAAATGTCCGCCATTTTGTTATTTTTGAGACACCAAAAATTGTATGATATGCGCTATAGCCATTAATACACTGAATCCAAAACCCTTTGATTTTTTTGTTTCGGATGATCCATCTCCGCGATTTCATCAACAGCGCAGACCTACAACTTTTTAGGACATTTTTTGGTAATTATGCAGAAAGAGGATTTTTCCGCCGGGAAAGGCTGACATTTCCCAATGTCATCTGAATACAATGCCGAAGAGCGATCGGAGCGGTCACTTCCCCCACCCTGCCCCTCTTGAATATTTGTCAAAATACATCATTTCAAAAACGAGACTGAAAATCGGTGAAAAGTTGTGTGTGTGTGTGTGTGTGTGTGTGTGCGCGCGCGCGCGCGCGCGCGTGTGTGTGTGTGTGTGTGTGTGTGTGTGTGCGCGCGTGTGTGTGTGTGTGTGTGTGCGCGTGTGTGTGTGTGTGTGTGTGTGTGTGTGTGTGTGTGTGTGTGTGTGTGTGTGTGTGTGTGTGCGCGTGCGTGTGTGTGTGTGTGGGCATTTGTGTGGGTGTGGGTGTCTGTGCGTGCGTGCGTGTGTGTGTGTTTGGTTTGTTTGGGTTTTTTGTGTGTGTCTCGATAGTGATCAACACACACACACACACACCAAAACAACAAACCCAAACAATCTCAAACACACACACACACACACATACACACACACACACACACACACACACACAATTTTCACCGATTTTCAGTCTCGTCTTTGAAAACGTGTATTTTGACAAACTTCAAACGGGCCAGGGGCAGAGGGAACTGACCGTTCCACTAGCTCTTGGGCATTGTATTGAGGAAGGTTTTTTTTACAAATCCCCCCATTACCCATTCCCAATATAGACGTTGAAATGTCCGTGATAGGGCTATTTTGTCCCTCATTTCCGCAAACTTCAAAACCCCATAACTTATGGAATTAATGGGAAATGTCAGCCTCCCCCGACGAAATATCATTAGTCGTGAACAATTAAAGCATTTTATGGCGAAAAACAAAATTCCGTCGTTTTTCGGAAAAGTCCCCAAACTGCATAATTACCCATTTTTTAACTACCATTTTCGTCTATAAATAGGGACTTGAATGAGTAATTTTTTTAATGTACTTTGAAAGTGTATTTATTAAGTGTAACAACTTTCATATTAAAAACTATCATATAAACCTATCCAAAAAATTCATGAAAATAGCCTTTTTAGCGTCTAAAGTGAGAAGACCCCTTAAGGTAGTTCGAGCGTGCAATCTTGATTTCTATAGATTTTGTTCAAATTTTAACCAGACATTGTTCATTGCATTATGCACGTTTGAGTGAAATTTCAGAACAGGCGACTACTTAGATTGGGAGATATTGGGTTTTAAAATTGCAACTTTTAACACTGCAGGGTCTGCATTGAAATTCAGACAGAATAATTTTCCGTAAAAATTATTTGTCCCCTATAATAAGAAGACATTGCAACACCGCATCGTTCCACGTATCCAACGACGTGACTTTGCGCGGCATATTAAAAATAATACTGCAACACAAATTTTTATTTGGATGTAATTTTTAATCGAACACAGTTTTTAATTCGTTATGAATGAACCAACACTTTTATTTGTTAATGGAGATAACATGAACAATATAAAATATTAATATTTATAATGCATATATTTTTTTATAACAACATTTTTAAGTTCAGGAACACGATAATTATTTTTTTCTCGAAATATTGACCAATACTGTTCTGCGGTGTTGCCATATGTATTCTTATTGTAGTGGACAAATATTTTGTACAGAAAATTATTCTGTTTAAATTGCAATGCAGACCCTGCAGTGTTCAAAGTTGCCATTTTAAAACCCATTATCTCCCAATCTAAATAGTCGACTGTTCTGAATTTTCACTCACTCAAACATGCATAATGATATGAACAATGTCTGGTTAAAATTTGAAGAAAATCTATAAAAAAACAAGATTGCGCGCTCGTACTACCTTAAAGAAGATTAGGCAGCGATCTAGCAACCAAATTTCTTGCCCATAGGACCTCAACGTTCTTAGCAATTTACCCCGTCGCTTCGCTTGATTGTTGCTAGCAGGGCTTCCACAATGGGAAATATGGAAATGTTCGTACACAGTCGATGAGCTTTCCATGCCATTTCAAGGCATATACAACGATGGATGATGCTGAAAGTGGAGGCTTACTAAAACCTCATTGAACCCTCAGAGGCTGCTGGCATTGAACACGATGCTCTCAACGTCCAAATATTCGTTTTCACTCTATAGAATCCACGTATCGATAAACATAAGTATTACATCCGCGAGGCATGACCGAAGAGTGTAAAACTAATATGCATATAAAGTTATGCGCCCAAACGAGTAAACACCCACACATGTACGGATAGCGAACATCGCAGGATCGTTTCAACCAGTCGGGAACAATGGTCCGACATCGACCGCCCATAATCGAATGTGGAGAGTCATCATCGATAATCACCGCTAACGAAACGATCCGCTGAGACAAGGTGGAATAGAGGGAACGAGGGATTTCGAACGAGTGGTAATCGTACAAGTGGCTACTTCAATGAAGAATAAAGTACTATTCGATCGCATTCATCCATGGGGAATCTTCGATAATAACGCAGGGATAATACATTTGCCCAGACATTGCAATGATGTTGCACAGAACAGAATAAAAAACATCTTTGCATTCCCAATGTCGCGATTGGAAAACTGTTTCGTCATTGGATTACTCTCAAGTTATCGAGAAAGATGTTTCGAAGCAAAAACCATTAGCAGTAGAAATATATGCTGACCTATTAGACTTAGGAGAAAACTTTTCGTGCAAAAGTTGAATAGTTCGAAGGAGGTCATCGAGTGGTAGCTTCGAGGTTCATCCAGGTGGAGGCGCTACGGAGATTTCAACGTCAGCCCCCTTTTCTTAAGTGGGACCACGATTTATTTTCAGACTTCTATCAAGCAACTAAAATTAAGTTCAGAACCCGCATTTCAAAATGATTGATCGAGGTTTTGCAAAAAAAAATCGATAAGACAGGACTTTCAATATTTTTATTCAATCAGACTTTAAAAAACGGTGCAAACATTGACTCCTATGAAAGGTGCCCAAAGTGATGGCCGCCACTTTCAACGCACGCTTGCAATCTGATTCGCATTGACTGTATTGTTTGATTAATTACGTCCATCTATATTAATGAACAGACTCTCATTATTCTTCCTTGCATATCTTGCGCAGTAATCGGCACTTCTTTGTACACCATGTCTTGAATCAGATTGCAAGCGGGGAATGAAGCTGGTGGCTATCACTTTGAGCACTTTATATGGGAGTCAGTGTTTGCACCGTTTTTTTCAAATCGATTCTAGACTAAATACATTGAAATTTTGTTTTAATCGATTATTCATACTAAATCTCAATCGATCATCTTCAAATATGATGTGTGAACTTATTTTTAGTTCCTTGATGAAATTTAAGGGACGACGCCACTGTGACGGCTTCAAAAAATCGATTTTTTGAAAACCATCTAGAAAAATCTAAAATACATTTAAGATTAAGATGCCATTGGACCCAGGTCGAAAAAATAATTATTTTCGGAGATATTGAATATTTTGTGGAGCGGTGCAGCGCTCCGTGACGCTCGGGGTCCCGCGCAGCTGCGCGCCTCAGGGGCGGCAGGTATACCGGGCCTTTCGCAGGTCCTACGGGTCTTTCCCAGGTATTCTTTTGTCTCCCTTCACAAAAACCGGCTATTGTTATAAATATAGTTTCGAAAAAAAGCCATAGGTGGCGATAATTGAAAAATGTTCAAGGCAGGTACAGGGATAGCGTCATAGCGTCAGTTTGCAAATAGAAGCGACGCTACTCGTGGCTAAACGCTCCGAATCGTTTCGTTTATAAATATCGAACGCTCAGAATTATTCTTTGCACATCGAAATGGATAATCCGAAAGTGTACGCGGGGAAAAAGGGAACAAAACGGAGCTATGTGACGAGGAGTCGAACGAAAATTTTGAATCGAAAACCTCCGAACCGTTATAGCTCCGAAAATAGTTCTGCAGAGTATGTGAGCACGTCGGCGAAAAAGTAAAATCGTCGGACGATTTAAAGGTCGGTGTTACTAACGATTTCGGTTATCGTATAGTACACCTCCTCAATGCATTGAACATTATATCGACGTTAGTGAAGTGCAAAGTGTGTGATCGCGATATAAAGTTTACTGAAAAAGGTTTACCGAAAAAATGAGGAAGGCAATTTGGACAAATATCAAACATAAAATATCCACAGATAGTGAGCCACAACATGACGATTGCCCAGAGGGAGCCGAGTCGTGGTGTTCGTGGCAGCGAGCGGTCGCAAGCGGTAATATTTCTGAATATCGCCATAAGCCGCCTCTTCCTGAGGAAGTATTGGAGGCAATTACGCCAGTCTTCGAAAATTTGAGCAAAGACGATTTGCTGCAGCGTTGTTTGGGCGGCTTCACGCAAAACAACAACGAAAGCTACAACAAATCAGTTTGGGCAATAGCCTCCAAGTGTCAATCCGGGAGCAAAAAAATCGTCGATATTGCAGCTAATATCGCGGTATTATTATTCAATGATGGCCTGAGAAGCCTCATGAAAGTTTTGGAGACGTTGGGGATAACTATCGGCCCAAATTGTTTCAATTTTTGCGTTGAAACCGACGCAGCGCGGATCGAGCTGGCGGAGCGCTCGCTCACAGACGTTGCAAAAGAGGCAAGAAGAGCCTCTACAAGTTCGAGAAAAGATGCAAGGGACAATGATTTGCTCCTTGAAGGACAGCTATATGGTGCCGGCATCGCTGATTAAAGGTAAAAAATTTTTGTTCCAATTTATCGCATAAATTAACAAACCTAAAACTTTGAACGCGTTTTTCTCAAAACCACTTTTTTAAGTGCGGCACGCAGCAGAACTCGAGCAATTTTTATCCGATCGACTTCAAATTTGGACTGCATCAATAAAACTAGATTATCTAAAGAAGTACATAGGTTTTTTTTGATATCTCAATAATAAAAAAAGTTATAGCCTATTTTCGACGAGAAATTTTGCTCGAAAATCGTGCTTTAATTTCAAAAGCGTGCCTATTTTTTTTAAATCAATATTTTTTCAAATCCCTATGTACTTCTCTTCAAAATATCATATTATTAACGAAAACCCTCGGTATTTTTTTCAGATCGACTTTGAAGAGAGTTCTGCGTGCCGCGAACCACTGCAGAGGCAACAGTACCTGACGCGGGAGCTTCCCCAGCGTCACCATGGGGCGTGAAAAATTTGAATTTTTTTTTATATATCTTCAATAAACAACGAACAAAAAAAAATTTCGAATATCTCTTTTTTTTCCCACAAAAAAAAATTCTTGAAAAATGGCAAAAGAACAGGGGGTCACAGTGGTGTTCTGCCTTAAAATAAAGGTAATAGTCCCATTGAAAAAAATGGAAGTGACCGTGAAATCTCCGAAGCTTCTTCACCTCGATGAACCTCGTAGCCACCACTCGATGACCCCCTTCAAACTATGCAACTTTTGTAAGAAAAGTTTTTTTACAAAACTTTTCTCAAGTCTGATAGGTTACAAAATATTTCTACTGCTAATAGTTGTTGCCTTGCCCGTTATAATTTAAAAAAAAACAATTATTTATTATGTAACCCGCTGATAGTACTTTAATCGGAAAATCATACTTATTGTTAAAGGGAATTAGGGGAATATTTTGTCCAACAAATTGCTGACTATATATACGCCTTGAAATTAAAAATATCAAATTAACGATGAATCTCTAACCCTAGGTGTATTTTTTAAATGAAATAACTGTCAGTAAGTTCCAATTTGGGAATTAAAGATATTTCTTTTGCCACGATGACAAGTTTCCCTGCTCAAGGAACGTGAAATCATTTGGGCTAATCTCTGAACTTGCGTTTCGCTCGCGTAGCAACAAGTACCGATGTCATTACTACTGGCGTATATTGACGATATTAACGAGAGCTCTTGGACCCGACGGGTTACGTATTTGCCTGTTGCTCGAGACTGCCTAACTCTCTCTCTCTCTCTCTTGCCTGCACTTCCACCTTCTCTGTCCCTCTCCTTCTTTCTATCTGGATGATTATCGTATATAGCAGCGAACACGAGCTACTGGTACCACATTCGAGCACTTTGATTTATAATTAATCCTCTCGAATTTCGCCATATAGAGTCAGGTGCAGTTTGCGGGGCAGGCGAGATGATCATTATGAACATGACCGCGCATACACATATATATATATATTAAGAGAATAGAGCAGGTCGGTAAGGGTAAAGTTTGTACAGGCGGCGTACGGGGGGCCGCGAGAATATACGACTGAATCCAACTATATATACAGCTGCAGAGTTTACAACGAATGGCTGAATTACGTTGTACGCTTAGTCCTCTCTGCATAACAACATGCACAGGGAATTCTGGACTAAATGGATCTAACCTCGAGCCCCCTCCATTCCAATTTTCACGCACAATAGATTCATCAAATCGACTCAATTTAATCCTAAAGAGGTCTTCTCCGAACCTGTCCGCCTTTTAACACACCGAAATGATCAGGTAAAAATTACAGGGCGTGTCCAACTAGCTTATTCTCTCCGGTACGCACTTAGATCCTGTCCGTGACATTTCTTCATTCATGCAACAGCTATCGTACAGACACTCCAGAACAAACGACGCATATTAAGGGGCTACATCTACTTAGGTGGGTCCAAAAATGTCATTTTCCAAAAATATTTTGATTTGTTAGTATAACTTTTTAGCTATATTCCCTGAAAATTTAATTGAAACATTCCTAAAATTAAATGAGCTACAGCTTCTAACAGTCGGCCGGGTGAGCGGAAGCAGCACCATACTTCAAACTTTAAACGCGTTTTTCTCGAAAAACTGTTTTCAGATGATATATGGAGAACCACTCGATGGATTGTTTCCAAATTTACAGGGGATACGCTGAGAAATATTTTAAAGTCGTTGACGTTCTCACTTTTTTTTATCAATCTTCATTTTTTAATAGTTACTTTTTTCATAAATTTTGCATGCTCGAGTTTCAATTTGTCGCTCGGTTGTTGAAAAAAATGATTTTTAAAATCGACGATCGTCAACGACTCGTATTTATTGTTAACTTGAATAACCCATTTGGTTTTTAGATTTTAGATGGACCATTTAAGCTGGACAGTGTCCACCGCCAAACGTCGCGAAAAAAATATCATCATCTGCCAGTGGCCACGTTTTTGTTGTTTTTCTGTATTTTTTGGTGTTTTTTAAGAAAAGATTCTCAATATATGTACCTTTGTGTTTCAAAATGCATTTCTTTTTCACCAACCACTTCCCAGAAAAAAATCGGAATTTCCGACAAAAAGAATTCGGAACCCCCCTAGGTAGATGTAGCCTCTAAAAATGACGCCGAAGTTTTCATCGTTTGAACCCCTTTTTGCCATTTTTTATTTCTCTACCATCAATATCCAATTTTTTTCTGCACATTCAGTTTGCAAATCTCCAATCAGAATACGCCAAAACATTTGAGTGATTTTCTCACCCCAAAACAGCAAATAAAAATTTAAGTAATAATGAAGAATTCTATCCGTTGCGTTTCAAGTATGCAAACTTCGACGTCGTATATCAGTGAAAACGTTGTTCTGGACGAGACCTGCAGAGTCCAATTGTCATTGCTCGTTACCTTTTACCACAGACCATCATCTTGGATCTTAGATATTCGCGTTCTTGGGCCACCAGTTTCACAATTCAACAATTGACCGATAGACGAAAAAGTTTGGCCGATTGGTTGGAAGGTTATGAGGAAGTCGGGATTCAAGGATTCAGTATTGAATCTCCCATACATACATATGAGTCGAACACGTATTAGCTGTGCGTCGTATGCGTTGAACTATAAGCAGCGTGGTTACCGCGAACCACGATGCGCATATTGCTTTATGTATCCTCATATATAGGTATTTTCTTGGAATATATAACATAGTAACCATATACCGTATGACTGTTTCTGTGTGTGCGTGCGGGCGTGCGTATATAGGTATACGTTTGCAATTTATACTACATGTACGATCTCATACGCAGCTACTTGTAATTAAACCAACCCCTCAAACCGGTTCGAGCACTCGCTCGTGCTACTCCTCTTCATCGCAGCGCGCACACTTTTCGTACATATTAATTAACGGCTATAGAGGATATATAATTACTTGGCTACATGTTTATGTATAAATATAAGGGATAAGGATACTTTGAATCCTTTATGTGTATGCAATGTTGGTAAAATATGCTCATATTGATCTAGGGTCGATTTTGACGACCCTGAGATTATATATAGGGGGAAGACCCGTAACGCCGGACGGCACCTAGTGTCGGACACTCGTGCTATCACGACAATGTCGCAGCGCGTTCGCGTAAAAACCCATGAAAGGGGTGCGGGGGAGCGTAGCGATACACAATCGCGGAACGCGATTCGCCACTCACGCGCGAGGCCAAAGTGAGAGCGATTGATTGTTGGGTTTGGCGGGAATAGACTGCGTCGGGGATCGAGGTGATTGTTACTGCTAAGTTTCCGTGTTTAAGTGTTTATGTCAATGGTTATTATACGTCGTGTTCCATAAATATTCGAAGTTTGATAAAGTTTTTCTTGGATTCCCAAGGGGTTTTGGTATAAAACGCGTAGATTTGAGGATTCTCTGCCCTACCGGACACAAAGTGGTCCCCTAACGCCGGACAGTAAACATGCTGTTTTTTTCTCGTAAGCATTTATACTTTTGATTATAACTGTTGTACGTCGTTTTACAGGATAGAAGAACGAGGCGAAATCAAAATGGAAGAGAAGAAAAAGGAAGGACAATGGACCAAAGAAAATTGCTAACTGAGTTTGAGAGGAGCTTCGCTGCGCTACGACGTTCCGAAAAGCACTCTACATGACAAAACATCGTTATTAAATCGTGGACTAGCTTTGCTCCAGGTGTGCAGATTCTCCATAATGTGTCGCCATTACCAGATGCTGTAAAAAACTATCAGTTGCTAGGAAGAGAAAAACCGAAAGAAGTGAAATTCTGACTTCATGATCGTGCAAAATCGTTGTCGAAAAAAAGAGAATAAAAAGAACGTTAAGGACAAACAGAAAGGAATTGCAAAGAAGTTTAAAACAGCGATAGAAGAAAATGGAACAAAACCAAAGGCGTGAAGGGCAAAGGAAAAGGTGGAGCTAAAGCGAAGAAAAAGCAACCGTCAACTGAAATATCGAACATAAAAACTACTTGCGTAGGATGCCTGGAGGACCACGGAAAGGCCTGGATGCAGTGCGCCAGCTGCCGTGGATATGTCTATGAATAATTTGCAGACATCCCTAAGTGTTCAAAAACTTACATATACGGTTGATGCACAATGTTCAGAAGATGTCCGGCGCTGGGGGCTCGGAGTTAAGTCTGTCCGGTACTAGCTACCACTTGCACTGACGGTAATTTTTTGTACCAAAGTTTGAATAAAGTTTTTAATTTCATTTATGGAGAGGTTGCATTTTTGTTAATTTACTTTGGTTTTAAACTTTGTTGACGTAATTATTTGAAAAAAAATTTACATTTCTCGAAACAGTTTTTTTTTATTGTCCGAAAAGCTTAGGTGTCCGCCACTGGGGGACTTCCCCCTACAGCAAAACGACGACGTGCACAGCGCAGACGCGCAGATCGGCTGCCAACAAGGCAAAAGCCAAAAATTCCTCAATTGCGGAATTAGACTGCTGTGACGACCTGAAACTCGGGATATAAAAAAAAATTGAAGGAATACGTAACATGATTGAAAAATCGTTTGAACATTTATGTATATGCATATTAACAAAGTTGTGTACCAAATTTCATTTTAAAAATATTAATAATTAATGAAGTTGTAAACAATCTCGTGATGGATTTTTAAACATAAGAACTTAATTTTGGCCGCCCTGTTGATTTGAAACAACAGAAAAATAGTTTTTTCTTAAAATAGATAATATCAACAAGAAACATCCCGCATGGGTCCGCCTTCGATTTCGTTGAAACTCGTATATGTGATAAATCATTGAAAACTATTGGACACGTATTTTTTTAATCGGCAAAACTGTTTTTGGGGGAAACCACCCCTCAAAGAAAGGCGGGTCGGCTCTTAATTTTTTGTTTAAATACTTCTAAAGTGAATTTTTTATCGCTTTGCATTAGAAGAATTTTGGCTTTTGTTTCGTTCAAATCGGTGGACTGTTTGTGGTCGAAATTGCTAAATCGACCGTCGACACACCTTTCGTTGAGGGGTGGTTTCCCCCTTTAAAACAGTTTTGCCGATTAAAAAAATACGTGTCCAATAGTTTTCAATGATTTATCACATATACGAGTTTCAACGAAATCGAAGGCGGACCCATGCGGGATGTTTCTTGTAAGACTTCAGCGAGCTTTTTTGTTATCGTGTTCCAATCATAAAAAAATCGAATTTTATATTCGATTTTTCGTGGTAAAATCATTATTGTTAATAACTAATGAAAAAATGTTAGGAAGAACAACGTCGATCGAGACTAAACTACTATAACACTGAATAAGTGTACCAAATTTCAAGTCAATCCGTTCATTAGAGGTCGAGAAATCGGGTACACCGTTTTGAAAAACATAGTTTCAAGAAAAAACGCGATGAAAGTTTTACTAGCAGTTTTATCGTTGTGATCATAAGTTTACCTTCAATCGGCGATTACTTCACCATATATTGAACCTTCGTTTTCAATTTGAGTTACTTCAAACGACGAACGAGTGTTCGTCATTTTCACACTAGCCTGAACCTTTAAACATTTGGTTACCTGTCATGCGCTCTTTTCTCGTTACCGGTGAGATGTCCATTATCTCTACACTAAGAAGACAATATATTTCTATATACCAGGATTTGTCAACTGTTAACAAATGGTAATGTTAGATATGGCGAAATAAATATCTTCCAGTTAATGAATCATTCATTTGAGTGTCTGGATTGTCATTAATGAAGATTTGGTAATAGTTAAGACATAGGTACTGGAACACACCTGTTCTTAACAGTTAGTTAATAGATATTCTTAATAGATATACAGTTGGCCTGGCCCGTTTATTCGATGAGATCAGTGTAAAAGTTGTCTCAGATGTAAAGGATAGTTGAGTGAACGATATTTTCTTTTCGTACAAATCAAGATTCGTGTATACCCGAGTCGAAATTTTCAGCCTATTTTAAAGGCCTTTGATCCTATCTCAGCCTCACTTGAGTCTGTTTACTGCTAGAAGTCCTACTATGGGCTCCTAACATGCTCTTTCTTTGCTGCTTACCTCCTGCCTAGGCCATTAAACTCCTACCTAACCTAGCTGAAGTCGTTGCAGCTCCTCTTTTGATTGCGTTTGGACCTATCGCGCATTTGGCTGTTTCGACGAAACGTGGGTGGGGTTGGTCGCATTCGAAAGAGGGGGTCTGATAGTTTTCAGTAACCATCATGCGTTGGACTAGGTAGGACCGCGCATTCGATGTAAACGCGTACTTTTTCAATGGCTTTTCGATTATATCCACCAAGCGAACATTTCGCATTCGCTTCAAACTTGTCCCTGCAGCTCCAGCAACTCTCCAAAGTGGAAGAAATGGATCTTGGGCAAACAGTTACAATATTTTTTATAGGAATTGCCCTCACGTATGCATGTATACGCGGATCCCTATAGCAGGCACGCATGCATACGTATAGGTAGTAGCATACGTGTGTTGGTGTATGCTAAGGCGTGTATGTGTGCGGGTATATACGTGTGTCTACGCATGCGCGTATTCAGGCATATGTATCTCTATATGCGTAATAGAGTGCTTGTGCGTGTGCGTGTTTACATGTGCCAATCTACGTCCTCCTTAGCGCTTGCAAGTGGAGAAAAGGGAAATTTGTTCCCATTGTAGGCTCTAAGTAGGAGCTAATTTTATATTGAATACGAAGCTACTTTACTGCCTTTATCTCCTAGCACTGTGAGGATCTGGAGGGGCAAAATAGGCTAAAAATTTCGACTCGGGTAGTTACCAAATGAATATTTGGACAGTCATTCATTGATTGTCGGCAGATGAATGTGTAGTTTAATCAATGTAGCACTATAGTGCTAGTGGGCCAGTGTACAAGCAACAACTCTACTGGAAAATGAGAGTTGTTCCTTGCTACTTGTAGGGGACAAAAATCGTTGGACGATTTGTCCTCTACAAGTAGCAAGTCCGTTAATCGGAGGACAACAAAGATGGTAGCATCAATAGGTCGTAGAGCAAGGAAAAACTCTCAAAGAAAATACTACCGGGTACTTATGTTATTTTGATCGTAGATTTGGCATAACAGAAAAAAGTAATTCCAACTGCAATTCCGAATAGCTCTTACCTCCGATATAGGTAGAATTTTGCACAGATAGTCTTTGTGATAATATATTTGATAATATATTGAATTTTAAAAGCTGATAAATTAATGCGCTAATATACCTATATCGATGATAGGGTGCGACCGCTGTCTCTACTTCACTATAGGAATTCACTAAAAGATTACCATAATTTTGTTCGTATAGTCACTTTTCGTAAGATCTTGTAACAATTTATACTCAACAAATGTTAATGTTTACCATATAAATAGTATAAACTTGCACTGAGAAAGATGTCCATAGTATTTATAATAAACGCCCATGGTAAAAGTGGGCATAGTTAAATTCCCTATAGTTTATTGACACCGCAATAATAATATGGTTAACACAACTATAAGCGTCTATATAATCATGCCGTTTTGGTAGTGTGTTTGATTATCTAGTATCCCCGAAATAACTATTAAGTACTGTAAAAGGCTTTAGAATATCGATATAGTTAGTTCACTTAATATTTTTACAATAGTTGGTAGTTATTTTGGGGATAATAGATAGTCGAGCACGCCACCAAAGTTGCATGTTTCGATATACTTCCGCTTATAGTTGTGTTAACCATATTATGATTACGGTGCCAATAAACTATATGGGATTTCACTATCCCCTCTTTGCTCTTAGTACTTTGCTCTTAGTGCAGCATTAGTATTTGTGCGCCGATTTTGTGATATAGCTGAATTAACCATATCGATATTGTAAAAGCCTTTTACAATAGTGTATAGTAATTTCGGAGATACTAGATAGTCAAACACGCCACCAAAGTCGCATGTTTGCGTATACTTTTCGCTTATCGTTGTATTAACCATATTATGATTGCGGTGACAATAAACTATAGGGAATTCGACTAGACCCTCTTTTACCATGCGCATTTTTTGTCAGTACTAAAAATGAGTTTGGATGCTACACTTTTCTCTCAGTGTAGCATCCAAAGTAAACGGTCTTGCCAAATGTTCTATACTTATCTCAAGTACAGATTTGTTAACTACTAATAAATCATTATTTGAGACGAATCGTCGATTTTTTAACAGTTATTTGCTAACTATTAACAGAGATATATTCAATTGAACTGAAGATTGTTTAATTATTACCAAATATTCATTTGACAATAAGTCTACGACTGTTATCTCAAAGAACTACTTGGTCAACATTTTAAATACAGATTCATTAATAGTTAATAAATCCTTACTTGCGTTAAATAGAGAAGTTGTCGCGTCACCTGTGTGACTCTTGGCTCGAATGCGGCTGAGATAGTCGTTTTGAATGAAGATCAGTTAATTGTTATGACATGTTCATTTGCATTGAACACAGGATAGTCGCGGCAACTATACGTTAACGTCTCCAAATCTAAATATATCAATTTTGAACAAATCTCTACTCCTCTAAACTGTATTGCCATATCACAATCTCAACTCGTTATTCGCTGAGCATAAACATCTACCGAGTTAAGGCAGTAGTCTGCTTTACAGGCTTCAAAAAATCGATTTGAAGAAGAGGAAGGATTATTGTATGGCCCGGGGATAGCTGAATAACATCTAATTAGTGTAAGTATCCAAAAACATATTTTTTTGAACCGAAAACTTTAAAGCCCGTTTTCTCGAGTTTTCATTTTCACAAGTTTTAGAAAACGGTGCCGGCGATAGCAAAAACAATATAGGTGCGATCGAAAAAAATCAAAGTGATCTAGCTTCAGTATTAAATTATCTTCTATCTGAACTGAATCTTCTATTTGAACTAAAAAAGTTAGACAAAAGTACTATTTAAATTACTTGTTTTGCAACTTAAAGTGAATTTTTTTTTCAAACTTCGAAAAAATTTGGAATTTCATCATTTTTTCGGTATTTTTTCAGTTCATGTAGAAAAGGAACTTATAAAAACTTTTAAAAAATTTGGTTCGACTGTTTCAGATGCATCGCACGACCTCCATCACCGGCACCGATTTACAATTGCAGACTCCAGGCGCCCCAGAAAAATCGTTACAACTTTGAAAAATTTCAATATTTTTAATAATAAAAATTGTTTTTTAAAGCTTGAATATAATACACTATCGTCTCAAAATTTCGTTTACCACAATCATTTCCTTCCCTTCCAAAAAAATTGCTGAAAAAACGCTTTTTTTCGGCTTCTAAAGCAGACTACTGCCTTAAGAGAAATAAAAGTGATCAAATAAATCATTCTTCTTAAAGAAATACTATGGCTATAAAATGTTGTCATGAGAACACGAATATTTCTTAACGACTGACAAATTATGTAACAGTTAATGAATATTTGAATAAAAGTGTCAACTAAATGTATTTCTTTACTATAAATAAACTGTTTTCTCGGTGTACGAAACGAACCTGTCCCTTGAAACTAAAAACACTTCGGGGCATCGAACATAAATCGAACTATGAAAATATGATCAGAAAATAAAATATGAGCAAAGTTGTTTTTATATTTAACGTGAAAAAAGCGTGAGCCATGTAGTCACGAACTTGTTCGTCAAGTGGCGATGTCTCGTTCGACAAATATGTGCTTCGCAGTTCGGAAAACCACACTAATATCCGATATTCCCATTATCGGATAATCCCGATAATTAATTCCGTGCGCGAACGCAGATTGTCAATGATTCGTGGTAGTTAGCCTCGAGCGATTAATAATTATCCGAGTAATCACTGCGATATCGCACGTTTGTTGCTTCAATCGATACACCGCAAGGAACAGAAATAAAATTCACCAGGGCGAACTTAATTAGCAATTACTCGCGTGGCGGGAGTGTGGATTGCTTTTTATTCAATTTAACTCGTAAACCTTACGAATTTTCCGTACATACATATTTATTTATTTATAAGTGGTTGGAAAATTTTATGACACTCGCCAATTGTTTTTGGGGGTTGTGGAAAAAATGTACGAGGCTGTATTCTCTCGTCCCTAAAATCGGCTAAATATCCATTTTCTCGCATATCCAATCGTATGGCGAGCAATTATATTTATTATTTCCGATTGAAATTCATCCGATCGTGTACTCGCCACAATTTTTCTCTCTCTCCTTCTTTATATTCCTGTCGATATTGGGATCGTACTTGCTGACTCCACCTGTTCGGGAATTCGAGGTCGTCGAACCGCCTCTTTGACCGTCGTTCATTTTTCGCGCTCCTCGATCATCACGATTTCCGGGTGAATCGTGCGGCACGAGTATCCTGTAGCGGCCACCCAAAACAGCCTCGCCACGAGCTATCGCACGTTCTATCGCGCTTTCCGCAGATGCCCTCTGACACTTGATCTTTTCCACCTCGTTGCGAAGACGACACACCTGCTCATTAAATTTCTACTTCATCTACTGATTCCGGTAATCAGCGTGAATCCTTAAAAAAATATTGTTTGCCTTCATCTGGGCTCCCTTGAAAAGAATACTTGAAAAGATTGTGTTCAAAAGAACAATGTCATTTTTCTCATTACGTGTGACAATTTTCATCAATTCTTTATGCCAAACATTTTTGTCGCTGGTCTTAACCTCTTTTTCCAATTTTTGCAAACGATTGGCGTCGTTCTTCAATGATTTTCCGCCTTTCTCCCCGAGATTGTCGACCAACGAGTTGCCACAGATGCACACATCCTCGAAACGATTTGCCTCGGGCATTGTGATGACAATGAAATTTGATTATCACGAGAATTTATAAGGAGTACCGAAAAGGAAGTTTGTGTCGAAATTTGGCGGCGAACAAGTGACGAGCAAACGATGAAAAAATTGAATATCACATAAGGCATGTTAGCGCGGTTTTCGTTACTCCGATAGTGTGAAAAAATGTTTCTCGTAACACGTGGTAAAGTACAGGGGTAATTAAATGTTGAGAGTGGAACTTTTGATCGATTTCTGTTCTGGAGTCGCTGCTGCTTATGTAACTCTAGTTGTAAATCGTTTTTGGAAAACCCCTATAAGTATCCGTGTCTCGAATAGGACTGCCACCATGGCTGTTTCAAATTTCAGGACTGCCGATTTTGAAGAAGTGGCCAAATGGAGCGATTGTTTTTTTTCAACTTTTACACCTTTTCAAATGACTATCCGATGGGAAATTTTCCGCCGATTACAAATAACACGGAGTTTTCGTCGAAAACTCAAAACTATGCCGGTTAAACGCGGAAAACGTGTTTGGGGGTTTTTAATAGATATTGGGGGTTTTGGGAGAAATTAATGATAAATTTGTGTTCGGGGGGTAAAAAAACATCTATAGAACCTTGCAAAAAAAATCGCATTTCAGCCACAGATAAGTTTCTTCACTCATTCGCCGCTCAGTTCTTTCCCGTTTCGTTTTGAAACTCAATGACGTAGGATTTTCGAAAAAATATCAAAATCTAACAAAATGGCGTAGTTATGAAAAAAAGTCTGTTTTCTTGCCTATAATATGGTCGTTTTTTTCAATGCGAAATCGTCAATTTTCATCCGATCAAAAATATTCTACGTCATTGTAGAGTAAATATATTCAAGAGTGCTCAGTTCAAATTTCAAGTCAATCGGATAATTGCTCTGAGTTACAATGTCAGAAAATTTGAAAAATCTCATTTCGAGAAAAACGCGTTGAAAGATTTTTATCCTACATTTTATACCTACGAGCGGTTGCTCCTTAGAAGACTGTCATTCGGGGAGTATTATAGATGCGGCCTTGAAATTTTTACATGATATTCTTGAAAGTATAAACTGTCGAAAAAGGCAAAAAAATCATTTTTTTTTAAGTGTCACACTGGTATAGCCCCTTAATGCTCCTTCCTCTGTGCCTACCACGAAAAAAAAAAAAAATTATCACGATTCAGCTTGATGTGCAAAAAAATCGTAATATCGACGACCGCGGCATTGCAAAATAATTCATATTCACTTCCATGTATTATTATTATTTATATATTCGTACATTTATACAGGTTGTCGAGAGACTAATGAGACCGAACAGCCCAGACGATGAAAAATGCACAAACGCCCAGATTTAAAATAACTACAGGACGTACCGCAAGTCAGACTCGTATATCACCATTCTTTTATGGTATCGCCGTTAATTATCCGAATATATATGTGTATGCAGTAACAAAATGTTGATGGCACAACATATATTATTTAGCAGCACGCAGCAGAAGATACATGGCGAGCATGGTGAAAGCTAAAGGTTTTAACGGGTTTTGTTGGCTTTTGCGTGCCGACGTTCTTTTTTTTGTTGTCGTTTATTTTTTTTGTCTTTATTTATTTTTTAATAAAATCATCCGTCGTCACGCACCGACACCACAATACAGTGGTGAAACGAGACGATTCTTCTCGTTACCCTCGTTTGTCCGTAATGTGCGCGTAACTCGCGGGGACGAGGGCGAAATAGATATATCATAATAAATACACGGGGAAACGAGTCATCCTTTTTCCCCGAGCCATATACGAATAAAAACGCATGCGATCGTGAAATATATATATATGGAAAAAGACATAAATGTGCATTCGTCTGGCGCGTTAGCATTTCGTAACATTTTTACAAAAGCCAGTCTCGGAGCAAAGTGAATGAGAGAAAAAAATGTACACCAAATCGTGAAGAGTCTGCGGTGGTATAGTCGTTTTCTACGCACGAGTGAAACAAAAAAGGACGAATTTCCTGCGGAGCCCACCTTTGTGAGGCTCCGAGTCGTCGAACTAAATACGGGTTCTCCAATAATGATGGCTGAAAAAAAACATTTTACCCCATAGTCTAATAGGGTAGAAGGGACCGCGGGAAATATTTGAAGGGCACAGAGCTTTGCAGACGGTAGGGTGTGCGTATGTGCAAACGCCACGCGTCGTTTCCAAGCCTATGGTTTCCCATCGGAAGACAAATGGACGAGACATTCCCGTGCTTTTTTTGGTAACTTGTCTCAAGGGTAACTTACACCACTGTAAACGTATAAAATTAAGTGATTTTTCGCGATTTTTTTTTCGCTGGAAGGACAAATAAGAGGATAATAATGTTCAAGCGAATTAAAAAAAAAAACATTTTTTTGAAAATTCTGTTGTGTTGTAAAGTGGTATTACCCCTTAAGTGAGTTGTTTTTCCGCGCGGATTTGTTTTAAATAGCAGAGATTGCTCTCGACTTTGGCAAACCCGAAGAATGGAGAACCATCCGCTGATCACGAATTTTCCAGGGAGAGCTCGATCGGAGGGAAACTTTTTGTTCGACGCTTATTTTGATGCAGAAATCGCTCTCCGAAACTGAACAATGACTTGTCAAAGAAGAGACTAGAAAATCCGTGGCCACCAATCAATTTTGCGTCGACCAAGACCTCGCCCGATTCATTTTAGCAGAGAATCAATAATATATGCGATCCATCAAAGCAACTACACACGTGGCACGTAAATGTATCAGTTGAGTTTCAGTACAGTGTATTGCAAGTTTTATAGCTAGAAGACCAAAGTTTGGCGAGTGACGAGTGTTTTCGATGCCAACCCTTTGGACAATTGATCAGTTTTCTCCGTCCAACGTATGCAAACATACATGGGGCTGCAACTTACTAATCATTCGCAAACATCGCATACGTTTTTCGCACGTGTGCAAGCTCAATTGAATCGGGCCGAGGGGGGCATAAGAGAAAGGGTCTCAACATCGAGGCGCAATGGCAAGGACGAATGGCGGGAAACAGAGAAAACAAAGAGGGAGAGATTCATTGATTGATTGATTGCATTTATTATGCCCCAGTTACACTTTCGGGCAGAATATGAGAGAGGGGAGTATTTTTTCGTGCTTCAGGGCCGAAGTCCCCTAAGAGCACCGTGCTTAATGTATGACAAAGCTGCAAAAGATTTTTTAGAAATGATAACAAGGTACAGGAGAAAGAAATCCTAAAAAAAAAATTGTTACTACTGGTGAGATCTCCAGATGGCTATTGCAAATATTGGCCATTATGGTGGTACGCAATCTGGTCTTGAGGGAAGGTTCTGCCTTGTGGGGCCCAAAAATGTACGATTTTTCACCAATTTTTTATGTGAAAAGTATTAAATATAGAATGTCGATATTTGGTATGTTGACTAAGCTGTCTTTATTGAACGTAAAAATATTTTTTAAAGTTTGACAAAACATGGTGGTGGGAGTGGGAGGCGCCACGTATGTCGGTGCGCAAGCGATGACATTCTTCGCTTGTGGAAGTCCTAAGTCCCGGACAAGTGATCTGAAGCAAAAAAATCAAACATATTTTTACTTTTTACAATATTGTGTATAAGTTGACCTAGAATCAAGAAGAATAATTGAAAAATAAAAAAATTGTGAGCAAAAAAATGCAAACATTTTAGAAAAAAAACAAACTTCCTTCCGATCGCTCACTATTTTTTTAATTTTTCAACTTTTCCTCTTCATTCGAGGTCAACTTATACACAATATTGTACAAAGTAAAAATGTTTGATTTTTTTGCTTCAGATCACCTGTCCGGGACTTAGGACTTCCGCAAGCGAAGAATGTCATCGCCCGCGCACCGACATACGTGGCTGCTCCCATTCCCACCACCATGTTTTGTCAAACTTTGAAACATATTCTGATGTTCAATGAAGACCGCTTAGTCAACATACCAGATATCAACATTCTATATTTAATACATTTCGCATAAAAAATTGGTGAAAAATCGAACATTTTTTGGCCCAACAAGGCAGAACCTTCCCTTAATTAAAGGTGCCCAACTAAGACGGTTCCTCGAGACGAACTGGCAGCGAGAGAGAAAGACAGGCCGACGAAAAGGGCGAAAGGGACGCATAGTGCGAAAACTGCGAACCTAAAAAGGCAAAGTGGAAAACGTCCACTTTGTCAGGAGGTTAACAGGGTGGGTGAACCAAATTTGTTTAACCGAATTAAAAAAATGCGTAACAAGACGAGACACGCGAGTCCCTCGCGCTTTGAGCGACTGCTCAGTCAATTGGAAAGTTACACGTGTTTTTGTCAGCATCCCCCTAGCTTGCTCTCTCTCTCTCTCTCTCTCTCTCTCTCTCTCTCTCTCTCTCTCTCTCTCTCTGTCGCTCACACTCTTATTTAACGCCTGACACGAAAATATCCCTCACGGCGTATGTAATTAAATCCGAAACACGAGACCTCCTGAGCGGGACGACACTGACGAAAAAAAGAAGACGATATCGGGAGCAGCACCCGAATAATAATAATGTGCGAGGATATCGGGAGGAAGAGAGAGCGAGGGAGAAAGAAAGAGAAACGAGCTAGCAAAAAGAAGGGCCCAGGAGGCCCTACCAATGATCCCATGAACCACTAAACACACTCTCCCTAAGCGATTATCCGCACCGTACGACAAATGAAAGTGATATCTCGAGGATAGCCTACAGGTGCTCTTTCATAGGGATTTTATACGGAATCGCGAATGGCTGATTAATTCATGGTAATCTAGAAATAACACAGAGCCATTCTTAAGGCCTTAGGCCACAGTAACGGGTATAAAATCATATGCGAATTTAGCAATTTTTTTCGTATGAAAAAGTGATTCATTCATAAAATTAATTACACATCTATTGAGTATGAATATCAAGCTGTTATAAAATATATATATATATATTTTTTCGATGTAGAAAATGTCCGACTACTCAAAATTTCTCGAATCAGCTTTTTTCCAATTGTCGTGACAAATAATTTCAACAATTTTCACCCGATTTACTTCAAATTAAAAAGTTATGTTCCTAATTGCATTTACGCAATTAGGAACATAACTTTAGGAACATAACCGCAGAGAAGTGCGTACGGAATTTCTGATTAATCGAAAACTTTTCATTTAATGAGCAGTTATAACGAAATTTTTCACTGAAAATTCATTTCTCAAGTTCAAATACCTACAACTTTTGAATAAAACAATATTTTTTTAATTCCGTACGTACTTCTCTAGGTATTCTAATGTAGTTTGACGAGAATTATTGTTTTTTGTTCTAGGTAAAAAATTGTGGATGTTAATGTCACGCCGCGGAGCGCCTAAAAAAAGATAACAAGAGAAAATATTAGTAGCCAGCCATTTTGTACATCGAAAAAAAATATATATTTTCTAACAGCTTGATATTCATACTAAATAGATGTGTAATTAATTTTATGAGTGAATCACTTTTTCATACGAAAAAAATTGTTAAATTCGCACATGATTTTATACCCGTTACTGTGGCCTAAGGCCTTAACAATACTTCATTCTATGCGAAATGACAAATCACGCCTTGACCCGGTAAGGGAAATCCAACGCTACTGGGCAGAGACCAAATGATGGACAATTTTCCGCCCTTGTACTTGAAGCAACCTTACAGAACGTGATTGACGAATTGCTTAACTCTCTACGCCGGACTCGAAAAATAGTTAAATTAAAAAATTTAACTATTTTTCGAGTCCGGCGCAGAGAGTTCTTGAAGAATAAGTTCTACTCACTCTATTTTCAATACTAAATAGCTTAGAGCATTTCAAATTACTCGTTCGGAAAAAGTGAGGATCTCATTACGACGTACGACGCAATATGCACGTAATCCATCAATATCCTGAACGTCCCATGATATACGAGAGAGAGAGAGGAAGAGCACATGCTCATTTTCGCCTTCCGCCTTAATGATATGGATTCTCGCGCGGTACTGCGCGCATTGTGTGCACAGGGAATATGCTCGTATTTACGAGCGTGCGCTTGACGATCGCACACGCGCGTATGCACGTGCGTGTATGCATTGCGGTACGGAAAAGGCCGTGTGTATTCGCGCGCATTCACCGCAGGCTCTCATTCCCGTCGTTTACTAATCACGGTAAAAGCGCGCGCTACCACCGTGCTTTACACATTGCGTGCTGTGCCTACTTCTTGCCTTATTTAATGGACGTATGAGAGGTGTTACTTGATTTTTTGCACCGTGAAAACATGGTCTCGGTACGCTAGAAACATCGCGTCCATTGCGATGTTTCTGGTGCTTCCGGGACCCCGTACACGGCTGCGTCGGTTTATATTGAAAACTTCCCTAGCCTCGTCGCGCTTGCACTCGAACCATGTGAGTGGCCGTTAATCCATACATTTCACATATGACATTCAATTCGCAATTTGTTCGTGTTTTTTTTAATGGGAGGGTAGGAGTTTCAGCGTAAAAAAAAAGACTTTTTTGCGATTTTTTTTCGTCTATATGGATAGAGTAAATTTATTGATACCTATTGTACATTGCTAAGTGTCATTTCAAGAACATTCCGTGAAATTTGTACGCGAAAATATCCACAAACAAGCCGGTGACAAAGCTTTTCCAAGAACGCCTTTGGAAAAACACGATTTGCGGTGTTCACCGTATCTCAGCTAGAAATTATCTGAAATCGAGTACCATTAAAATTTAGTCAAAGTATCATCAAATCCTCCCCCCAACGGTCTTTGATGATTTTTTTTTCATTTCTAAATTTTTGTTGGTCATGTAAAGTGATAAGTGCTATTTTTCACGAAAAATTCCGCCATTTTGGGGGTGGAAAACCACCTCAATAGAAAAAAAACTCAAACTAACCGTTGGGGGGAGGTATTTTATATGTAGAAAGTGTGTACCAAGTTTGAAAAAAATCGATCATGTAGTTTTCAAATGGCAGTGAACGCGGACTTTGAAAAAGTGGTTTCGAGAAAAACGCGTTTGAAGTTTAGAGAAGTCGGAGCTACAGTTTTAGAGGAGCGGGACTAAATATTCAATAACTTCGAGTTTTGCTCTGATTGACTTGAAATTTTGGGATTATATTCTTGAAATGTTTAACTATAAGAAAAGACAAAAAAATCGATTTTTCAAAAGTGCAAACCCCTAACCTCCTCCTAACGTGATAACTTAAGGGGCTATACCAGTGTGACACTTTCAAAAAATCGATTTTTTTTTGCTTTTTTCGACAGTTTATACTTTCAAGAATATCATTATCATTTATATAATTTATATCAATATCATGTTATCTTCCAAAAACCGATAGTTAAATCTTTAAACGCGTTTTTCTCGAAATGAGATTTTGTCAAATTTGCTGACATTGTAACTCAAAGAGCAATTATCCGATTGACTTGAAATTCGAACTGAGTACTCTTGAATATATTTACTCTACAATGACGTAGGATATTTTTGATTGGATGAAAATTTACGATTTGGCATTGAAAAAAACGACCATTTTATAGACAAGAAAACAGACTTTTTTTCATAACTACGCCATTTTGTTAGATTTTGATATTTTTCGAAAATCCTACGTCATTGTATAGGAAATACCTTCCAGTTTAACGACATTTGTTCCTTTTTCGGTCTCAGCTACTCAATCGGCCGGAATCAGCAGTGGAGGAACTTTTTTTTTGCGTCCCCGAAGACAGCACATAAGTCTTGGATCTCAATATTTTTCTATGAAAAAATTATGTAATATAGGTCAAATATAGCCAAATATATTCTTAATTTTCCGGAACATGTAATTGAGTACTTTTCTTCCAAAAAATTCCCGAAAATCACCCAAATTTTCAGCGTTCACACTGGTATAGCCCCTCAACGTTCTAGGGAGAATGTCTCTTTCGGCAGAATTTATGAAAATTCATAGTAAGTGAACGGTTTGGTTTAGCTGTTTGTGAAATTTCAAGAGCTCTTTCGTTTCTAACTCGAGATATCCTATATCAAAGTTGTCAGCTTTTCACATATCATCTATAGAAGCTGTACCAAACGCCGATGCTCTTTTTTCATATTACGAGTAAACGCGTTGGCATGTTTTCATTTAAAAAATACCAGACGACAGAGGACCACTATCCAGATGAGATTTGAAGAAAAAAAAAAGAAATTTTTCTGACCGTTATGTTTTCTAAAAACGACGAGCAAACTCGAAAGATAACGAAATGTCCGCAAGTTTTTCTTGTTACTCTTCGCGAAGAAAATTATTAAAGTAAACGAAGTTTATTGTTTTTAAATGAAAAATGGAATTTAAAGCCAGATATATTTTCACGTATCAGTAATATACGCGACACAGTCGACCGTCGAATCATAAGGAAAACAAAATCGGGATGACTACTTTGCAGGGGGACTACACTTAAAATTCAAAACTTTCAACTGCTATTCGAATTTTCCAACGAGATACAGTTGCTTCGTGAAAGAAACAACGGTGTTCTGTCCTCAGGAAGGAAACGGAGAAAAACATTCTCGCAAGAGCGTACCTCGACGAAAATATGCGTATATATACATGTTTTCCAGACGACGGAAGTCATTAACGATGTAAAACGTATTTGTTTTAGGCAGACAAATTACACAACGTATATGTACTCCTGTCGCGTAGATTGTCAAGCGCATATACTGAACTCGACTTCATCTCATTGGTCAACGTCGTGCAAAAATGGTTTGTTTTGTATACCTACAATATATATATATATATATACAGCGCAGAATTTAAAGGTGTGGAGGCCCTAGAGCGGTGAAAAAGTGGTAGGTCTCCAATTATTTTTCAGACATGAACAAACATCTTATTGTTAGTGATTAAATAACTTATTACGAAAAAACGAAATTCTTTTAAATAACATAAGTAGATTTCGTACAATACAAGAAATAAAAAAAACGTAATTCTTCGTTCAGCAAATGGAACTTTGCGAGCTTTTTCCGAAGAAAAATCATTCGTGTTTTCTGTGAAAACCAGCTCCCGGGTCACTTTCTATGATGAACAGCGATAACCTTGTCACGCGACGTTATCTCATCGTCGCTCGTAGCCTATTTTTTAACATTTTCATTTTGGAAAATCAGCGTTCTCCAGTACAGCTCAACACCACTAAGTATATTCTCAATGTTAGGAAATGTACCTCTGAAATCGTGAATTTTAAGTATTTGATAATAGCATAGCTCCTTGGATTGCTCTTTCTGGTAGTTGTTTTTGTATAGATCAATTAGAAATAGAAATTAGCCCAACTCATTTCCAAGACTAAGTTCTAAATCATATTTGTGAACGTTATCCAATCCCTCTGCTGCAATTCATGGAATATATTCTTATACAGAAAATTGATCGTGTTCGGGGTTTTTCAAATTATTTTTTATAGAAATATGCTTCTGAATGTTATTTTTTTAATATTAGCTACATGAAAAGCTAAAGCATAATTTAAGCTACCCGAAAGTGTGAACATTTTTCTTTCTTTGTTAGATCATGGAAGTGATTTTTTTTTCACTAACAAGGAAACCGTTTCCGGTGTCCCCCTCCAACTGCGTTTAATTTTTGATATGTCATTTTTAATCGAAATCTAAGAGATAAGTATTTTTTTGTCGGCAGAAACGTTTTTAAGGGGTGCAAATTACCCTTGAAGTTGGACACCCTCAGTGACTTGCAGTTTCACATATTTCCGTTCAAGATATTAGACTAAACCAATTGGGGGAAAATGCGTATAGCAAATAATGAACAAAGCACTTTTTTCAACTCCGCGGGGGTGAATCGGTAGATATATAAGGGTTGAAAGTCGAAAAATATGTATAACTAAAAGACTTTTTTTTATATTTTAACGACACCAAGTGCATTTGAGAGAGCTTAAAAAAGTAACGGATAAGGATTTTTGCGATTTTTGAAAGAAAAAAAACCTCTTTGAGGGGTGTCTACCCCTGTATGATACCATTTCGAGTGTCGCCTTCGATTTCGTTCAGTTTGCGGTATATTATTTTTCATCGAAATCTAGAAGATACGTCATTTTTTTAACCGCAGAAAAACGGTTCGAGAGGTGAAATTCGCCCTTAAATTCGGACACTTTCCGTACGATTCTTGCAGTTTCGCATATTTCTAATCAAGGAAGATTGGATTTTTTCAATTAAAGCGGAATGAACTGTTAGAAATGTATAGGGGTTGAAGATTTAAAACCTTTTATAACATAAATGTGCTCTTTATATTTCAACAAAACTATTGGTACGTGGCAGAGCTAAAAGACGTAGGAGATACCGATGTTTTTGCAAAATCATCGTTTAAGGGGCGAACTACCCCTATGTGATACCATTTCCGGTGGTCCCACACGATATTTTTCCGTTTGACAGATATTGTTTTTCATCGAAATTTAAACCACGCCACTTTTTGTTATCTTTTTGAGAATAATGTACAATCGACGTATTTCAACTTGACGGCATGAATTGTTAGAAATCTACGAGGGTTATAAGTTAAACAATTTTATAACATCAAAACTGTTCGCTATATTTCAATGAAAGTATTTGCATTCGAACATACTACAAAAGGTACAATGGTACAGCGTGTTGCGTTTTTTTTTAAACCTTTTTTTAACTGGTGAATAACGCCTATATGTGTGCAACCGAATTTCCATTTAAATCGTATTATGTTCCTTAAATCTAGCTCCCTAATCATTACGAAGCTCTTTTCGTGTGACAATTACTATCTTAATTATGTCAAGAACATTTGGTTTCATTTCTTACAAAAACCAGCCCCTCCGTTTTTTGACCCTCTTCCGGCGGAAATTCTCATACGCTCGTAAATTTTTGCAGTTTTTTTTTATTTTCACGATGTTTGTTAGTGCTCGAACCAATTGACGTACGAAAGCTATGCATATAGAATCACTTATTCTTACGCCGACTGTCTTACAATTGCATAGTTAACCACGTATGAAATTGCGGATATTTCAAATCCTAATGAAACCAAGCCCTTATTATTTTTTATACAATCCTGGCATTTAAAGTACCTAATGTAAATTTGATTACTCATTGAAAATACTGCAATAATGGTGATCATTTAAAAAATGCTTCAAACATGATGGTTTCTTACACCAAAAACAGCGAATAATCGCAACATTTTTGCATCCTCGGACTTTACACCATTCTCTATAAGATAAAAAAATTGGCGCGATTGAAATTTCGATTAACATCTCTCAAACAGAACAAAATCGGATAGGGAGACCAGAAATGGGTCTCATACAGGGGGAGTTCGCGTCTCAAATCATCTTTTTGCGGAAAAACAAGTATCTCCTGCGCTTTTGAGCCCTGCCAAATACAAATAGTTTTGTTGAAATACGGAGAATACTTTTGTGCGAAAACGTCTCTCAAATTTTAACGCCTATACATTTCTGACAGTCCATCCCGTTTTTATTGAAAACGAAATACTATTTTTATTTTTCGCCGAAAGCATTATCCTCCAGTTGATTTCAATTAAATATCTCCATCAGAAATATGCGAAACTACTAAAATCATACTGAAGGTGTCCGACTTTAAGGGTGAATTTCACATCCTAGAACCATTTTTCCGGCGTTAAAAAATTACGTGTGAAATAACTTCATTTCGATGAAGAATAACATGTCGTAAGCTGAACGAAATCGGAGGGGGACACTCGAAATGGTATCATACAGGGGTAGTCCACTCTTCAACCAGGGTTTTTTGTGATACGCAAAAACACGTATCTCCTACTTTTTCAGCTCTCGCAAATGCAATTGGTTTCGTTAAAATATAACAAAAATGTTTGAAATTATACAAATTTTCCTACTATCAACCCCTATATATTTCTATCAATTCACCCCCTCGGAATTAAAACAAATTATTTTTCATTATTTGCCATAAGCGTTATCCTCCAATTGGTTTGAATCGAATATCTTGACTGGAAATATGCGAAACTGCAAAAGTCACTCTAAGGGTGTCCAACTGCAAAGTTAATTTTCACACGTTAAAAACGTATTACCACCGATAAAAAAAATACGGGTCTCTTAGATTTCAATGAAAAATAACATTGAAAATTGAACGATATCGCAGGGGGACACCGGAAACGGTTTCCTTCCAAGTGTCGCATACCATCCGTCGGAAAATGTTACCTAAACATTTGAATTATGCAGGCCTCGGCGCTTCATCCCCTGTTCAATTCGGTTTACATATTACCGTAATTTAAGTGAATGACACTTCTTGAACGGCGTAGTGGATCGATCCGAAATCCCGCATGCAGGCTTAGAGCAAATGAAGTGCATCCAATTTCCAACACTTGCTTACTTTTTTTCACCGAACACCGGTTCTCAAAACTAACCCATCCACGCATCCAGAGAACGCAGTTGCGATGTTAATCATCTCTTTTCTAGCGGAGGTTTTTATCCGTACACTGTATCGTACCGTAACGATGTCCTAACCTTCGTCTTACCGAGAGTTAGGTAGTTTGAGCATACATTTTAAGACTGTCGGTTTAAAAAACAAAAACAACCGAGACTATCTTTATTGATTATATCGAAGAGTGGAGATGTTCACCCTCCGGAGTTCCTTATGAATCTGGTACAAAATGTTCTTTCATCTAAAAAGAGAGACACATACTCCTTCCCTTAAACAAAATATCCAATTTTCATTGGTAGCGGACTCATCGGACCCAAAAGAAGCGGGAGAAAAAATACAAGAGAAAAAAAAATAGCGAACATACAAAAAAAGGGGAGGGCTGAGGATTTGTAAAATACGTTTTATATGGCGCTCACGTGGCCAGCAGCCCTTAACCAAAAATGCAACTTGTTAATCCCTTTTAATCATAAAAAAGGAAAGCGAAATAAAAAATATGCGCGAAGTTTCAAAATCTCCTTAAGGGAATTTTCTATGCCTTTGGCCACATGTTAGTAATAAAATAATTGAGATCCCCGCTTGTCCTACAGCGTAGGTAGCTAGACCGAACCAGACATGAGGTGACCCAAAAAAAAGAGGCAACGCATTGTCGCGTTGCAACAAGCAGTATCAATTATTGGCAAACGAAAATAACTATAACTCATATTCAAGTTAAATCCCATACTTTATATTACCAGATGGACGGTCTTCGGGTTATTTTTCCGCATTATCGCCGTGGTCAACTGAAAATTTCATTCCAAAGTCACCAACAACTATTTCACACCAATTGAATGAATACTACGAACAAAATAAATCCTGTATAATTGGTGCAGGAAGTGGGAGGCGGAATACGGCAGGCTATAAGATGCGAGAATGTGGGAGGGAAAGAGCAAAAAGTTGAGGGGTATAAAAATCAAAATGGAACAAGGAATCCAGAACAACTGGTGCAGGATTGACAAATCGACATACTGCAAAGAGGTACGCAGAAAAGGGAACGCAGAAATGGAAAAATACTAGGAAATGAAGGAGCTCAGTAGGGAAACGAAGAAATTATGGATAAAGGTAAGGTGCGGGCATGTAGGGAAAACGAAAATAAGGGATGGAAAAACAGTAGCTGTCGGGTGTATAGAAAAAAGGAGGAGAGCTTGGAACACATTTGTGGCTGCGAAACGGTGAAGGCAGAAATCAGAGCGGAAATAGTGGAAAAACTTGAAGAAGTGCTGGAGAACAAACGGGAGAAGAATTAATTTAAAGATTAGAGGAACTGGTGAGAAAAAAAGCGGCCAAAAAGCAATGTGCGTACGTGCTAAATTCGAGGTATTGACAAAACAGGTAGCGCGAAGAGGAGGAAATACCGGTGGATGAAAGGGTTACGAAAACGGAAATACATGTATATAATTTGTAAGAAATGTAAAGGAGAAGGGAATGTGAGGAGGGCATATGTGTAAACGCCCTCATATGCCTGGAAATGAAGACTACTACTACTGGAAAATGGAATCGCACGTGTGCTCGCATGCGATTGTACTTTTTTCTGTACAGTAGAATCGCCATTATCCGTACCCCGATTATCCGAATTTTCGGTTATCTGAACGCTTCGGCACCTTATCTGAACTCAATGATGGTCTTTTTTTCTCAGTTAAGGCCTTAGGTCACAGTAAGGGGTATAAAATCATGTGCGAATTTAACAATTTTTTCGCGTGAAAAAGTGATTCACTCATAAAATTAATTACACATCTATTTAATATGAATATGAAGCTGTTAGAAAATATATATATTTTTTTTTTCGATGTAGAAAATGGCCGACTAATAATATTTTCTTTTATCTTTTTTTAGGCGCTCCGCGGCGTGACATTTAGCGTCGACAATTTTTTACCTAGAACAAAAAACAAAAATTCTCGTCAATCTACATTAGAATACCTAGGAAGAGTACGTACGGAATTTAAAAAATATTGTTTTGTTCAAAAGTTGTAGGTATTTGAACTTGAAAAATGAATTTTCAGTGAAAAATTTCGTTATAACTGCTCATAAACTGCTCATAAAATGAAAAGTTTTCGATTAATCAGAAATTCCGTACGTACTTCTCTGCGAAATGCAATTAGGAACATAACTTTTTAATGTGAAGTAAATCGAGTCAAAATTGTTGAAGTTATTTGTCACGCTAATTGGAAAAAAGCTGTTTCGAGAAGTTTCGAGTAGACGGCCATTCGGCCCTGCTGCAAATTCCCGCACAGGAACCTGTATGGGATCCCACACGGGATCCCACGTGGTGTTTTCGTACAGGGAACCCGTACGGGTTCCTGTATGGGGACCCGTACGGGTTCCCATATAGTGACCCGTACGGGTATGGGATCCCACGTGGTAACCCGTACGGGTTCCTGTATGGAAACCCATACAGGATTCCACGTGGTGACCCGTACGGGTTCCTATACGGGATCCCACGTGGTGTTTTCGTACAGGGAACCCGTACGGGTTCCCATATCGAAACCCGTTTTCAGTGTTACGAAAAATTGTTGAGATAAAGCGAAATTTAATTGCAGTCCCCACTGCCAACATTTTAGGGTGTGTTTCCACACTAAGGTGCACGAGGATGAATATATTGCACCGCTAACGAACTTGTATTTCTATTAATAGCCATTGTAATAGTATATTAATCATATAATATTATTGCAATTTTCTGTAAACATATTTTTATAAGACGTGAAATGATAACATAATAAAAAAGTTTAATAAAAAAAACCATTAAGATATTGCGTTTAATTAAGTTTAACTAAGAACTATGTATTAAATATTTCACGCCATTGTGCGAGGCCGGGACCCACGTTGAAAAACAATACTTTTGACGTGAGATAAAACATTTTCAAAAAAACGTTGACAATAGCGATTAATGATTTATGTTCTGACGAAAGTGTAGATGCAAATGAAAAAATTAGAAGTTTCACATTTGTTTTGATTTAATCGTGATTAGCTTATTGAGCGCTGTTTCAAAAATTAAGCTACCCACATTGCCCCACACAGGTTCCCATGTAGGTTCCTGTACAGGAATTTATTTTCTGCATTCTCCCGTACAGGGTCCCATAAAGGATTCAGCATCCCACGTTGCCCCACAGAGGTTCCCATGCAAGTTCCCGTACAGGAATTTATTTCCTGCGATCTCCCGTACCGGATCCCGTACAGGATTCAGCTTCCCACGTTGCCCTACACAGGTTCCCATGCAGGTTCCCGTACAGGAATTTATTTCCTGCGTTCTCCTGTACAGGATCCCGTACGTGAATCAGCTTCCCACGTTGCCCCACACAGGTTCCCATGCAGGTTCCCATATAGGATCCCGTACAGGATTCAGCTTCCCACGTTGCCCCACACAGGTTCCCATGCAGGTTCCTGTACAGGAATGTTCATCCCGTACAGGAAACCGTACGGGATCCCACACTTTCCTTGGCTCTCCCATGCTTTCCCACACATTCCCACACTAAAACCCGTACGGGAATTTGCAGCAGGGGGTACATAAAAAAAAAATATATATATTTTCTAACAGCTTGATATTCATACTAAATAGATGTGTAATTAATTTTATGAGTGAATCACTTTTTCATACGAAAAAAAATGGTTAAATTCGCACATGATTTTATACCCGTTACTGTGGCCTAAGGCCTTAAGGTATCCTCCTTTTTTCTCTAATAAAGCTGTACCCTAACACTTCGAGATATTTTCAAAATACATTATTGCCTATATGTAACTTCATAAATCAAATCGTATATACGTTGTATGTATATACGAGAAACCACTCCGGAATGGTTTAAAACCCAACCAGAAAATAGCCCCACACATCTGCTGTGAACAAATACGAGACTTAGCGGCGAAGAAACGGGCAACTACTATGAGGCAGCCAAAAATTGAAACGTTATTCATTGTTAATTGCTATCAAATAAAGAATTGAGGGTTGTTGGCTTAATAAAGAGAATTTTCGATACTATTTATATTATGAATTGATTTTCCCAGAAATCCGAGGTATATTTTCGATTATCCGAAAGATGTCCGGTCCCAATTAGTTCAGATAATCGAGGTTCTACTGTGTATAAATATGCAGATAAGTTGTACAGTGACTTTCGCCCTTAAAAGTATAGAAAAAATGAGTCTACTTTCGCTTTAAATAAGTTGTCATACTGGTAAAATATTAAATAATGGGTTTAATACATTTTTTGCACCTTTAATTTGAAAGATCGGATGAACTGTCTCGGAAAAATCGGGGCATGGGGTTTTTTTTTAGGGGATGGGGGTGGATTAATGCCAAACTACAACCCCCACAAGATCGGCACCGGGAGACAAAATTTTCAGAAAAATCCGGGCTTTATTTTTGTTTACAGCGCCGAAGTCGTGGAAGTTCATTTTGGGGGTGAAAAAATGGGGTAACATTTTGAAAAATCAGTTTTCATTCGATTACTCTTTAAGAAAAATTCATACAATTTTTGTTCGAATGGGAACGTTGTAGCCCTTGAAAAGACGCGTCGATCGAGTATTTGATCATCCCTCTCCAATAATATCTTCATCCGAAAAATAATTGAAGTGTAAAAAAAAATTGTTTATTGAATAACTCAAAAACAATCGATTTTTCGGGGATGGTTTAAATGTACGAAATGTAGAGAATAATTGTCTCTATATTTTCGTTCCTACGGACCACCCTTGAATTTTGCTTTTTCGAACCCAAACAAACCGTTTATCACCAACGTGATAAAAAGAAACGCATCGATTTAGCAAAAGAATATGTTGAGAGCCCAATTACTTTCTGGAATTCCTTTATATTTTTTGATGAGAGTAAATTCAACATCTCCGGTTCAGATGGTCGTGTTATGGTATGAAGAAAACCGAATACGCACATGAACACCAAAAATTTGTGTTCGTCCGTGGAGCATGGCGGTGGCGGTATTCTTGTTTGGGGCTGTAGAAGCGCAACCGGAGTAGGAAAATTAACATTTATTGACTGCACTATGGATCAATACTTTTATGTAAACATACTGAAAGATAATTTACAAGTGCACAAAACCTAAATCTGGGTGAGGCATTATTTTTTCAACAGAGTAACGACCAGAAGCACACGGCGAAGAAAGTTAAGGAATGGCTATCGCGCAATGTGCCTAACCAACTCCGTGCACCTCAGCAATCGCCTGATTTTTAGGATAAAATAAGTAAGCGCATAAACAAATATGCGGTCAGAAGTACAGAACAATTGAAGAACGAGCTTCGAAAAGAGTCGTACACAATGGGGTCATCGATGACATCGAGACTGGTCCAAAGTACACCGAAACGCCTGAAAGAAGTTTTCAAAACTAAGGGTGGACCTACCGATCACAAGTTATGTTAAGGGGTTATCCCCACTTGCGATTTTGAAAAAAATCGATTTTTTATTTTGAATTTTTTTGAAGTATAAGTATCTGAGAATATGTCCTGATTTCAAGTCGATCCGAACAAAATTGACTGAGATATGAGCTTTGAAAGAGAAGAATCCGCGTTGAAAGAGTGTTGAAATTGAAACTTTAAACGCGTTTTTCTCAGAATGGCATTTCTGAAGTCGGTGACCAAGATTACTCGAACACTAATGAATCGATCTTCTTGAAATTTTGCAGGCTTATTTAATACATAAAAATGTAGTCTTTAATCGTTCGATTTTTTTTTCGTTAAAATCGAACCATTAACTTTGACTGTCCGCCATTTTGTGAAAAATGAATATTTTTTAAAATCCTTCGATTAAAGACTAGTTTATACTTATATTTGACTAAATCCATCCGCATTTTTTTTTTCAGATGATCCACTCCGCCGCAATGTTGGTCACCGCAAACCGTGAATATAAAAACATTATTTCATTGACGGCCATTTGCCACTAAACAATGTAATATTTTTCAATAAAAAAAATTACTGAAAGTTCTTCAAGATGTGTTCTTTAAGATGGTATATTGATCGATTAAAAAAGTTTTGTAGTTTTCTTTTAAAAAATTCATGAAAAAGGCCTTTTTGCGCTACAAGTGGGGGTAACGCCTTAAGAACAGAAGCCACGATAAAACTAAAGTTGTGGTACAAGTACGGAAACTTTTTTGGTACATATTTGGCTAGTTATTCATCTGTTTATCTCTTTACTGGTGAAGTCAGTGTTTTTCGATTTGTCTTTATGTTATGTTTATTGTTAATTTGATCATTTATCAGATAATAAAACTAACACTAATAGATTAACCAAAGATTGTACAATAATCTAAAATAAATTAGTTTATACAGCGTGTAGGGAAACTTTTTTGACCTACTGTATGTGTAACTTTTGAACAAATGAGGAAAACCGGAATACAAAGGAAATCATATAATCATTTTTTTTCAAGAATAACAGAATCAGTGAAGAATTATAGTAACGAAAAAAAAACTGCGATAAGAATGTTATATTATAATTATATATCGACGCTGCTTACGAAAAGTACCACGATTCAAAGTTCTTATGAAAACTACCATTACGCTTTCCCCACGGAAGCTAACACGTTTCCATATTCACCGCGAAAATGCGATCCCAGCATGTTTCGGCTTTCGCCGCGAAAACTAGTATGTTTCGGCTGTCACCGCGAAAACTAGCTTGTTTGATTTTCACTGTAAAAACTAGTGTAAAAGGAGCAAGTTTAAAACCTTAAGAATCTTATCGCTCGTACAATCTAACCAAAAGAGTTTTGGTGGGAATTTTAAGTCCTTCGTGCTCAGGTAAAAATGTGGAAAAATAAACCATTAGTATTTTTTTTAATATGACAATGTTTTGCGTAATGAAATTTTAATTTTATACTCGTTGCTTTTATTAACATGTTGATAATAATTATCAATTAAAATCGATAGTAGTAATTTTTATAAAAAAATAATATCAACATTGTAAATATAATAGTTATTGTGATTTTCTATTAAAAAAATAACGTTATTGAAAATGTCATTCAACAAATTTACTGTAATCTTACAGATGGTTATCGTCGAATAAGTTTGAAAAATCTTGCTGATGTTCGATTGGAATTAAACCTGTATCAAGCATGGCCTGTAAAGCTTTTTTTTCTTGGTGCAAGAGGCAATTTTTTATCTGACGTCTGTTTTAATTGAAACACTCGAACAGCATCCATGTTTTTTTTCAATATTTTTATCTCTCGTCCTTCTTGGTCAAAATCATATTAAACGTGGGTTGTATCGACGTGCGGTTGAATGGATATTTCCCGAATACTTGCAATTTTAATTGAAGTTCAATTAAAAATTTTCGAGAACTCTAAAAAATCCTATTTTTCCGATTGCGGTCAAAGGAATTGGAGTAAAAAAATAGAGGCAAGGCGTAAAAAAGTATGGAAGAAAAGTCGGAGACTATTGCAGTGTTATTGAAACATGTCAATTTTCGCGGTGAATATCGAAATCTGCTTCTTTTCGTGATTAAAGCCGAAACGTGCTAGTTTTCGCGTTGAACATCGAAAGGTGCCAGTTTTTGTGGCGAAAACCGAAACTTGCTAGTTTTCGAGGTCATATCAAACGTGCTTGTTTTCGTAAGTATTCTAAAACATACTACTTTTCGATATAATGTTATGTTATTCGGAGCTCGAAGCTGGCAACTTGAAGTGGTCTGTTTTTTCGCAAGCCACTGTATATCCTCTTTTAATCACAAACATATTGCCCCAATTACGAAATATTACGTCGGGTAGGAATCGAAATTTCGGTTCCAACGGTCCAAAGATCCTCTCGATTTTGATCTAGCTTGAAGATTTTTTAATCGTGTACGTGCCGAAACTGACAGACCATTAATAAAAATTTCGAAACGTCGAAAGTTCTCGTTTTCAATGGCTACTTTCACGATGTCAAATAGATCTGGACGGTTAAAGCCTGAGTGACGTCACGTCCATGTACAGTATTCCAAAAGATCGGCGAGCCTGACTGTCAGCAGTGGGGAAATCCGAATCTCATTCGATGTCCCCACCCCCTCGCCGGCCTTTCTTCCGATGTACAGGTCGGAATCTCGTTTCTGACGCAATTCGCGGCACCCAGTGAATCATGGTCGAGCTATGTCGTCGTTTACTCGTAAATTTGCTGCGCCGAGTTTTCGGCGCCGGCACATCGTTCACTAACCAAACTCGCCTCCCCCACCTCTATTTCTGCAATCCGAAAATCTGAAATAATAGATGACATACATAATGGAAAACGGTTTTCAATTTGATGGTACTCGTTACCCATTTCCGGTTTAACGAGCAATATATTAATTTGCAAACGTGTTTCAAGGTAATTACCTTTTCATTGAATATCGCAATTATGTGCGTAGCTAACGAGTTTAAGGTAGTATGGGAGATACAATCCCAGGCAAAAGTGAACTGGATCATAAATGGCACAATATGTGGGCCATGCCTCTCCAGTTAAAATTGTTTTTTTTTAAACTATCTTTACCTGTAATTGTTAACGCTTAGCCATATTAGGGCCAAGCCCTTGAGAATAAAACATTTGTATTTGTAAATAAGAAGTTGTGAACACATCGGTCTCATGGGAATTAGTCGCAAGGTCCTGTAAATGAAGAGTGTGACAATTCTTAAGGGATCATCAGTGTAAAATTTTCAAGCAATCGATTTTCGTTGCATTATCCAGGAGAATAGACAGTTATAAACATGTTCAATTTTTTGGGGAAAAATTTGAATTATTCTGGTTGCTACAGCCTTTTTCAGGAAAAGGGATTCGATCAGCTGCGTGAGACCTGGCATAGACGGAAGCATTTTTCTCAAAATGTTGTTTTTCAAAACAGGAAAAGAGAAAGGAAGAGTTTTCAAGCTATCCATCTCAAATTTCAACACAACATTCTTCACGTCATTTTTTATGTTGCTACGAAAGCTCTTTTTTTTAAGCCTTCCTTTTTTTAACGAAAAACTATCGAAAAAATAGGCTAAATTCGGCACCTCGTTTTGTGAATTTTTATTTTAAAAAAACTCCATAGCGACATAGCGGCTTTCATACTGATTAATAATCTTTTTACAGATTTAGTTTCAGATAATATATACGGCCACAACCGTATACACCGTGAGAACTCCTTTTTTTCCAAGACATTTTCACCCGTTAAAGGAAATCTAAAAAAAATAAAAATGAACGTTTAAAAATGTATTTTCAGTTCTTCATGAGTGCTTTAATTTGACAAAAAAAACACTAATTAGCGTACTTTAACCGTCGAAAAAAAAATCGCGAAATGAGCCATTTTTTTACTCGTTACACTGTGATGATCCCTTGAACAGCATGATGGATCGATCCCAAATTCCACATGCAAGTTTAGAACAAACAAGATACCACCATATCCATCTTTCAGCGCCATGATAACATTTCCATAAGACTCCCGTACACCCTTAACACACGGTACAACACTTGCCTACTTTTTTTCCACTGAAAACCGTTTCTCAAAACTGAGCCAACTGCGATATCAATCAATTTTCGGAAGACGCATAGTTCCAAAATCGTCTCCTCCGTTGCAGAGCATCGATATTTAGCGCAGAGAAAAAGTAAGACATTGACGCTCTAAGGTATACGTTGACGCCAGGCTCCTCGATGATACCAGAAGTATTTATCTGAAACAATCATGAAAGATAACTGACCGCTTTATCAACGGCTGGAGGTCGTTTTGAGGTAAGATGGAACATTCCTGACAGCCCAACAAAACATGTTTGCTCAATTTTACGTCAATGCTGGTTTCGCAATCATTTTTACAACGATAAAAAGTATTCTTCAAATCGTCCCGATTAGTGTTATCACTGTTGTGAACCTATCAACTGAACCACTTCTAACTGAATGACTCATCGATTTTATGAAAATAGACATGACAAGCAAATTTACGACTGTACTTGACCTTCGTTCGTACGTCGACCTGTCTCAATCATGCTCGCGGCTTCTCAGAACGGCTCACATGCCAGCGAAAAAAAAAACATCTGGAGGTAGGCCGTGTCTGGTTCTTCTTCATCCAAGGATTGCTGTCGAATTATTATTGCATTGCTATTTATTACTTGACTCTTCCACGTTTACGAAGCTTTGCTAAATAAACAGAAAAAACCACGACGCGTTTGCCACAATTATTCGATTGACGCCAATTATTTGCATCATTCGTGAAAGGATATATAACTTCAGTCGCATACGTCTGGCGCTACGAAAAAAACTAATTTGTCAGTAAAAAAAAAAGGCGAAATCGCGAAAAATAAAATTAGGCCCTTTTCGAGCGAATAACAGGTCGATCAAGCAGGGCTCGCATCCACTTCGATGATTCGTGGCACCTTGAAACATACGGAAATACGCGCTCGGATCACGTATTTGACATTAGTACGGCGATGTTTTTTTTCAGCTCTGCGACCTCCATCTGGCGCATTGATTCGTAGGCTTTCGGCTCTACTTTCCTTATGGTAATTCCCGGTCTAAAAACGAAGATAAAAATAGAAGAAAGAACTATACGTATCGGTGAAAGGTCTCGAAAGATGTGGATAGTACGCGTCACACGGGAGAGCGAGATAGAGTTGAAGAATGAGGAACGAGCGCTAGCAGCGCCGTTTATCGACACCCGTTCTCCCCCCTCCTGCCAAAGCTGCCGGTGGATTTTTCGCCGGGTTTCTTCGAAACATCGCCCTGTACACCGAGGCTGCAACGATTGGCCGAAATTGGCGTCAGCGACACGACGATTGGTAAGGAGTGACGACGTAACTGCCATGCTAGCACAACCGTTCCAACAGTTGCGCCGTGAACTATCCTACACGGGAGGGTGACGTGACGCGCCTAGTAAGCTCTACCGTTCGCGCGCACACGTCGTATTCCGTTCGCGGCCGCCGACCGAACAAGTCCACGTCACCGTGCCTCGTAAGCAACACTAAGCAGCAGCTCGCAACGGCCTCGAAAGAGAAAACAACGGACGCGAGTAACTACGATCGGAACGAACGATCGTCGAAATATTCTCCGTGAGAAGAGCGAAAAGTTCGCGCCCGGCAATAAAAAACAGTGAGAAAAAGTTTCAACGAGCCACAAAACAACATACGCAAGGAATTTTCCACCGAGTTTTCTACGCTCCAAGTGGAAGTTACGCGAACAATCATCGATTCAGGGAGGGTAAGTTACCGACGAGAACGATGACTTTTTTCCGAAAACCTACGCAGTCTTTTTCGTTTCGCACATGCGCGAAATATATTACGACAGACATTCAAGGATAACACGCAAACCATTTAGATACGGTTATTCTACACACGTAATAAAATGTACACAATGACGCATACGTACACACACGACTCTGCCGCCGATCTATTATCTCTAGTTTATTTATTTTTCGCTACTTTTTCGACGCAAACGCTGACATCACGTTTATATAGAACGCAATGTTCTCGTTCGCGAGTCGATTACGAAGCACACCGTGTGCGAACGAAATTTAGCGCGATACCATGTGCTACCGGGAATACTTTTTTTCGCGATACTCTTATCGCTTCGTGACAAGGCAATATTTCCGAGCATGTGTGCGTGGTGGCAACGAGGCTCGAATAACGATCCGCGGACAATTTTGCCGGGGAAAAACCCAAGCATAGCGTGCACTCGAAGTATGCTCACTCGCGTTTTCCGCCGGCATACCGAGTATACAATGCCACTTGTCGACAACAATTTTCGAGAAAATTTGCCCATGTATTATTACGTATATACTATACTCTATATATATATATATATATATATATATATATATATATATATATATATATATATGTGTGTGTGTGTGTGCATTCGTCTGTACGCTTATTGCTTTTCGATTACCGCGAAGGTCTATTAACGTGGACGGCATTCATCTTTCTCGCTCTTCCCCCAGGACCGTTATTGCTGTCTCTTTCGCGCCCATATCTCTATCGCGCCATCTTGATGGAAGGCACAAGCAAATCGACGATTCTTGGTACCACGATCTTATAGCTATCATAATAATAAAATGAACACGATGACGCAAATCCGCCTAATCCGCAGCAAAAAACGAACGCTAAACAAACGTTACGTAAGCCGCGCGTCTTCCGAACGTTTCGCCAATGACGTATGAGCCTTCAAAGAGAAATCCTCATTACAATATGCGTGTGGATGTATGGTAAAAAAAGATGCATTCCGGGAGGATCAACGATGAATCGAATTCGTTAAAGTTAATTGTTACGCTGCGGCTAGCCGTCCGGGTATCGGACGGGCACGATTACGATATCTCTGGCGCCTTAATTTGACCGTGGATTATTCATATTTGGCCCAAAAAAAAACACTTTTTTAAGAATAAAAAATCGCGCTTTTGGCTTCCTTTAGAAGATACAGGACATTTTACGAATTATTCGTTATTAACTGGTTCACGTTAATGTAGCTTTCTTCGAAATGCGCTATGTCAAGAAAAAAATAATAACAAACCCAAACAAAGTACGACGAAACAATGTAAAACACGCGGAAAATTCGATTTACATCGAAAATCGGAAAAATACATTTTTTCTCTTTGAAGCGCTGTAAATAAAAAACTAAGGCTTAAAACGAAAAAGTTATTCTTATTTTTCGTTTTTTTTCGGCCATATTTCATAATCCAATGGTCAAATTGAGGCGCCAGAAATATCGTAATCTCCCCATCGGACGAATAAGCGTATGTTATTCGTCCGGATAGCGGCTCAGTTCACGCAGTTCACGCTGTACACGCCCCAAACAAACCCAAACAAAATTATAAAGATTTTATTCGGTCGAATACGTGTAAATTATTTGTCCGGATAGTTTGTTTAATAATTTAACACATTCTATCCGGACGATTATATATATATATGTTATTCGTCCGGATACTAGCTGACACGAATCACAATAATATGTACGCCTACTAGAAATACGGCGTGAACTAAGCCGCGAGACGGGGAGTCGCTCCGTAATTGTTATGAACAAGGGACCGATGCTGCCTAAAGATAATGAGAATAAAAGATGTAATTCCATCAGACACAGATAATGTCGGGAGTCTAATCACGACGCACCCTAGTGGGAAGAACCGCAATGTCGGTTTGAGCAACGGTTTTACATACAGGTCTGGAAACTTGTTGGGTGGCGGGTGATTCGGATAATGCGGTAAAGTGGTAGTTGTCGCTCCTGCCACCTGAAGCGCTGCTACATAGGAGTCCGCCAATCAAACGCAGGTCCGGACAGCTGTGCAATTGAGCCGATTTTTCGGAACAAAGAATATTTTTAAGAGTGATATAAATGGAAAATGATAGTTTTTTTTTACTACTGATCCTCGGGTGAAAATGACAATCGTCATTTTAGTAGACTGCATTTTTCGTATGATCGAACTACTGTTATTTTTCAATTTGGTATTTGGCCATTGGAGGAGATTTATACGGGCTGAATTTTCTTCTTTTTTGAAATTTATAATTGATCTGTTTTTTAATCAGTAAATTGCATTCCTTGCTTGTTTGTACAACTTTTATTTTTATTTTTGCGTTTTTATACAGTTAATGAGAACCGGGAAATAAGTATAATGGAAGAGACATAGAAACAAGAAGAATTAAACGCATTGTGAATGCCTGAAAGGTGCCGTTTCTATTGTTTTGAGCGTTTAGCGTGTTTGTTTTTCACAATGAATTCTTTTTGACGTTTTCTCATTTTCAAGATTTCGGTACGATGCAGGCTTTAGGCATTTTCCGAATTTAATAGACCGTTTGCTTTTTTTCGACACTGCAACGGAACACGGTAACCCGATTCAAACACTTTGAGGTTATCTATTGCTGTATAACTAGAGATTGTCTCAAAATGTCCTGACATTTTAAATTGCGCGCCATTTTTTTGTGACGAACATAGCGTCCCAGGTAGCAAAATGTTATCTATATGGCATCCGAAAGATATCGCGAAACGGATACGGATAACTTTTTGGTTGTCCAAAAAGACGCCGTTTTGTATTACAAAACGTATCACTTATGTCCGCTTGGCAGATAACTTATTTGTGTCCGATAGTTAACCATACGGCACCTTTTAATGGTTAACAAAGTGTCGACAAAAGGTTAACTCTTTTCGGTTGTCGGTACGTTAGCGCAAAGTCATCAAATCGATATATCTGAAAGATATCTTCTTAAAGGCACAAAAATGCCAAGATACCACTGCCATCTAAAAGTGGTCCAATAGGCATCCGAATGAGGTTAACAAAACGACATCTAAACGGTATCGAAGAGTACTATCGCCAAGATATCTATTTATTGGCGATATATATGTATAACAAAATCCTATCCATTTCTTTTTAAAAATTAACCTATTAATAGTCTAGAATATTTATATAGCTCAATATTCTAGCCTCTTAATAAGTTAATTTTTATCATGAAGAAATTGATAAGATATTGTTATGTAGGTTTCGAAGTGGGTTAGGTAATTATAAATAAAACATCGATTAATTCATTATAAGTGAAATGTAATTTAATATTATAAAGACGGTACAGTCGTTGTTAGACTTCTCTCCCGTTGCAGTCACGTCTTTTGGTGGTTGCCATGCTCCAAATGATCCCTTGGATAACCTCAAAAGCAGATCTACGCTTTCAGAATAAAAAGAAAGTACATTAAATACATATATGTACTCACAGAGGCGAAAAGAATAGTAGGATAAAAGGCACTCACGTATATATATTTCAACACCTTTACTTTTTCAACTACTTGTTGTTACACACAATTTTTTGCCGGTGAAATGAAATATGACACGCTACATTCGCACTATGATAAAAGTGATCCGTTGAATGTGATCTTTAGGACAACATTTGGATGACTTTTTACTATTTCCCGCCAATACCAAATATCTTAAAAGACAGCATATTACCGATATCTGAAAGATGTCATGAAAAAGACATCTTATGTAATTCGTCTTTATGATATCCTTCGGATAACGTTGAACTAGATACAATAGATAACCGTAAATAGATAACTTTTTGATAACTTAAAGAAGTCATCAATTGGATAATATTTTGGGATACCTTCTAGACATCCGTTTTCATCGCCGAAAGATATCATAAAAAAGATAACTTTACGGCAGCATTATACGGGATGTCATTTGAAAGATGTCAAATAGTTATCTTACGGTCATGTCTTAAAGGTAACCTGACAATGGTAACTTATCGATGCCAATTGGACATTTATGCTGCCTGGGGTACTAATCCTTGACAACTGGTATCAGGAAGTATTGAGGTTTAGTCATGGAGAATTACACGACCGAGCAACGCATAGAAATTGTGATAATGCACAACAAACAATGCAGTTATTGCAGACGAAGTTTCACGATCGCGTTATCTTGCGCCGCGGCGAAGCGAATTGGCTACCGAGATCGTGCTATTTGACGCCATTGGACTTCTTTCTTTGGGATTTTCTGAAAGGAAAAGTATGCCAATGATCCACGAACCAGTCCGGAGCTCAAGAAAGCAATTGGATGCACCATGAATGAAATTAGTCCGCAATTATGCAAAATATTATCGAAAATTTCGTCAAAAGAGTGAACGTTTGCAAAATTTTCGTACTTTTCAAATAAATAATACGTTTTATTAATAAATTAAAATGTGAGGTCATTTAGAGACGACTTTTGAATCTACAAGACCCCTACATGACAACGCTTCCAGCGGACAGATGAGGAACTAAGCTTTTGCCTCACAAACAGTAACACTTCCCACCACTCAGAAACGCCAGAGTTTCAGACCTGTATGTAAGACCGTGGTTTGAGCCAACTGGATTGTCTTGATTGGCAAGGTTTTTCTTTCGAATGAAAATTATATTGACATTTGTACTTTTCGACCTGTGTCATACTATTGATTGTGCTATTAGCTGAACGTTGTTTTTATTATAAATTAGGTTGTTTAATGAGTAAGAGTAGAATGAACATGGCACATCGTTTGGATTGTTCGTGAAAACGAATCTGAACATATCTTCCTTTTTTTGTTGCTTGCAGGCTTCCAAAATCCCTCCCATCTACAAACGTTCAACGGCCAGCAACATTTCATTTGAGAAGGGAGGCAAATTTAACGTGAGTTACTAATTCATAACCAGTTTTTCTATTAAGGAGTTAAGACTACTATGCAATGGATACAATTATTATAAGTTACAACATCCCATGTCTGGTACTGGCGTTGAATTCCCAAAACGATATATGCACGGATGAGCAGAGTGAAAAGGATGTGAATTGCACCAGATACTTGCAGGTTGCTTCTAAATGAAAACGCTACTTTAAAAAAATATAATTTTCCATATAGTAAGAAAATACATAAAATCTGTCTATTTACCAAAGGACATTGAATTAAAAATCAAATTTGGAAGAATGCTGGATTCCAGCTATCTTTGTAGCATCAGGATGAATGTATGAGAATATTACAGATTGTTACCATGGTGATATCAAAATTGTATGCATTGTTAATTCGCTTGTTCTAAGCCTAAATTGAATAAATGAATAAATAATTATTATAACTGAAGAATTAAAAAAAGACATACTTAAGGAGTGTGGCTACCGGAATCAGGGTTATTTGAAAAAAAATTATTTTGAAGGAATACGTAAGATGATAGAAAATTTGTTTAGAAACATTAATGATTAATGTAGTCATAAGCAATCTCGCGAAGGACCTTTGAACCTGAGTTGAGTACCTGGTTGATTTAAAGCAAAAAAAACAGTTTCTTCTCACAAGGGGAGGCTGACAATTGTAAAATCTAGATTCGATTCATGCTGCGTGTAATAAAAGCTCATGGCCAGAAGTGTTATGTGGCAAAGCAGTAAGATTCGGTTCTTTGCCATTGTCAAGAAAATCGCCATTAAAATGTTCCCGTGCGTTATCATACTTTCTACGTAAAGAAAATTTCACGGAGCGTGTGGCGCAGCGGGCAAGCTCTCTGCTTCATAAGCCCGTCGTCCCTGATTCGACCTTGCTGCTGGCAACTTAAAATTTTTTTAATTCAAATGTGTAAACAAATAATTCCTGGCAATCAGTTTCAACAATTAGGCATATAATAAGTTTTTTACATGCCGTTTGTTGTGGAACAACCGACGCTTTCGAACTTCATTATGTTGTTCGTAAACAAAGTTATATTTCATAGCTGTTTCATGCAAATAACGTTAGAAATAAAACACAATATCCCAAATAACATTCAAGTGGGTACAATTTATTGAAAAGTTCTGTATATACTTGTAGATAATTTACAATTAGTGAGATGAAGTAGCAGGAGTGTCGCACACACCAGAGTGATAGTTATCATAAAAACATGGAAAGAAAAAAACAGCACGACATCTAGCACATCTGATAAACGATACGTTTTTACAAGAACAATTGTTTGTTTAAATTGTCAGTTGAGATACAATGAAGTTTATCTTCAATCTGCGATTCCTGCACCATATATTAAACCTTCGTCCTCAATTTGAGTTTCCTCCAGCAGCTATTCATTTTCTTTAATGTTACCCCCGGAACTTAACCCCTTAACTGTAAACTTGTTTCGAGAATTTCCATCATTTCTCATTTACAAATACCAAGAAATTCAATACTCGTTTTCTTTGTATTTGCTCATTACCAGCTGTAAGTTGGTGAAAGCAAAACTCGCATTTTTATGGTCGTACCTCCTTGAACTTGCATGATGCGTAATTTTTTGACGGTATCACAGTAAAATGAACGATTGAATACGATGGAAAATGAAATATGAGTCTTTTGGTGTGTTTCTAGCTGCTTCTCAATCAAGACACCGATCTATTACAGAAAAAAGAAAAATGCAGCCGTCTGTCGAAGGAGTCATCTGTTTCTCATGGCGTGAGATTGAGGCCGTCGGACTCGGCGGGTATCGAGAGTATGGACACGATACCACTGCTGAGCCCGACCATGGAGCTCGATCTCCTGAAGGAGACTTGGCCCTCCGTGGATTTGTTCGACAATCCGAACACGCCAAAGACTCCGACGGGGGACGAAGACAATACGGTTTATTCCATTTGGGAGGAGAATTATCAGGATCTCAGTGGTTGGTGCATGGACACGTTCCAAGGACGATGTGCTTTTCCTATAGGTGAATTCGAGACGAATAAATATTCCGGTGAGTCTCCAAAACGGAAAAAAATTATTTCGAGACGAAACATCGGGTGGGGATCGCAAATTCGAACGATCAATATTCAGAAAGACCGAAATTTCGAATTCAGTAATGATGAACGTTCCAACATAGATAGATCAATCTTATGATAGTCTGTAAAATAGTTAATCGAAATTGCGAATACAATAATCTCGAAGTTGATTTATAGCGAAAACAAATATCAGATTCAACAAAATAATGAGAGATATAATATCGATTCGCCTGTATATATATACACCAAATAATTCGAGACGTCAAATCGTCGAATTGTAAATATTACGACAGTTTACAATTTCGAATTTATTAAAGCGAAGGACCAAAAAGTTGATGCGTTAAAATTGCGATGGGCCAGAATGGCGAACAGTTCGGATAGCGAAAACTTGGGATCGAGCAATACTATTTGCGCTTCAGAATGGAGATGGCAGATGGCGTTAGTGGTGAGTCGGGTCAGGCAGCCATGCCATGTTCGCTATTTATCGATTATTTGCGTTTCTAAGATTTACGAATTCAAAGTTTGCACTCTCGATATATGGCTTTTTGCTATCGACGGTATTATGAATATTAGATACTCACTTTTTTCTATTTCGGAGATATGAATGTTGTAGATTGTTCGAATCTGTATTTGTGCGACTCAAACTGCAGACTATCTAAATATATGTTCCCGAATAAATCAACTCTCGTATAAATAATCCTTTGGTGTAATAGTTATTCGATTTCGTTATCGGTCAACGAATAAAATTTCGAATGATTTAACCTTCGTTATTTTGAGAGTTCATAATTCTGTCGTTTCGAAATCTTTGTCTTTCTATATTGGGTCATTCGACATTTTGACCCCCACCCGAAACATCATACTGTACAATTCATTACGAATAATATGGGGTTGAAGTTAGTGTCGTTGGAACGCAACGAAAGTACTGTTCAATTTCTTATTTCCATTATTATCCAAAAAGAAATTTGGAAAATTAAATGAAAAATCATTTTTGTTGCATTCCAACGATGCAAACTTCAACGTCATCGAATTATTTTAATCGCATCGCATCTGAACTCAAGGATCTAATTTTTGAGATACCGAGAGAAGAGTTTTCGGCATGTTCGCTTTGGTAACCTAATTGAGATGTGATTTTTTTCAACAAAACTTCATAGTAACCGTATAAGAATACCTTAAGAGGTTAGGCTACTGTGCGTGGGATAAGTGTACCTAATTTCAAGTCAATCCGTTCATTCAATGTCGAGAAATCGTATACACCGTTTTGAAAAACATAGTTTCGAGAAAAACGCGTTAAACGTTTTACTAGCAGTTCTATTGTAACCATAAGTTTACTTTTAATCTGCGATTCTTGCACCATATGTTTGGGGTTAGGTTGGTTTCAATTTGAGTTGCCTCAAGCGACAAACGATTTTCTTAAATGTTCACACCAACCTAACCCCTTAAAGGTAGAACCCCCCGTATTCTAGTATCTATTATTCATGGAAGCATCACTCAGTAAGCACTTCCGCGTAAAATAATCACGGTTAGGTACTCTTAAGCCATTAACCCGGGGAAAACAAAGAAAAAAGCGGCTCTTTCATTTGACGAAGAAACATCTATGGCGTTGAAGTTTGCATCGTTGGAAAGCAAGAGTTTCTTTTTTTTCTTTTATCTCTCATTATCCAAAGGCTTTTTTTAAATTATGGCCGTAGATTTCTGATAAGAATTCGTAAAAAGGTCGGAGTTATTTTCGTACTCTGAATCGCCCAAGCAAAATGTTGAGCAACTTAAAAATATTAACTTCCGTTGCTTCTCAACGATGCAAACTTCAACGTCGTAAATATCTGCCAAATTTTCGACACTATCGAAAAAAATGTTACGGGGCAAAATATTGACAATTATCGGTACTCAACAACAATATTGAGCTTTGCTCACTGTCTCATTTCCTAATCGTCACCATCGTTTTATTTACATCAACAGGCATGAAAAGCGAGGATAACGGTATTTCGATAAAGAGGACGGCGGGGACGGTTGGCGAGATATCGAAGGTTCTTTTCGGGGATCAAGAATTCCTCGAAGATTCGAGCCTCAAAGTACCGGAAGTTCCGCTCGTTGGGACTGTGACGAGAAGCGAAGCGGGGGATTTGCAACTTGCTATCAAGTCGGAAATAATCGACACTAGATCAATGGGAGTAAGCGACGTGCTGCTACTGGATCCAATCGACTCGTCGATAAATCGGAGGACCGACGATTGGATTCACCTGGAAAACGTCCAAGTATCAAACACGTCACCGATCAGTGTAAAGCATAAAACGATAAACCATGAAAGAGCAAATAGTACCATCAGCGTCGAGTATCCGAGCTCGGCTCCCAAGGAAATTACGAAGAACGAGGAGAACAATTGGGACACCATCAACGCGTTCGACAACAACGAACCGGATACCTTTGATCTTTTGTCGTATCTCTGTGACGTAAGTGGTACCTTCTCTCTACTGCATTAAGTAATCGCGTATAGATTTTTTTGTCATAATGGCGCGATGAGCGAGTGCACACAGACATTTCGACATGGAAATACTGCCATGTATTTTCCGAGGTTGCCTAAGCGTTAAGCCTTTGAGTACTGAAATTAAATATGGCCGACTATCAACTCGAAAGGCTCAACTGAGATTTTTGAAAATAATTCCAATACTCATTTCCAGTTTTGGGACTTTAAGTCGGAATTTCATTAGTGAAAATATTAAATTCCCACGATCAGTACGCTCTCTGTCGCTCAGTCTCCCACGAATTGCCTGCATCGTTACTGAAAATTAACCCAAATTACAACAGTTTCCGATTATCTGGATCTGTCATATGGGCGAAGCCTAAAAAACATGTCGGCGATAAGAGGATCGTCAAACGTAAACAGTCGTGTAGTTTAGTGCAAATTTTTGTGATATTGTGATGCATTAGTGTAATTTGCGACTGGGCCGGTGCCAATCCGAAGCAATGTAATTTTGTGGAAGGTGAACATATTTTGAAGGCAGGGCACATTTTAATATGTGGTAAAATTAGCAACGTTTGCGATACCGGTGCTGTCACGCACTGCAGTGAGCACAATTTCATGTCTGAATTAGCTTTTTTTAATTTTCAAGGCTCTCATCCAAGCCTCTAATTGATTGGTTTTTTGTACATTTTCGAGATAATTTTTCACGTACAAGGAGCGTTCCCCTGCAATGGGAAACTTGTGGAAACGGACTTCCAACTCCATACTCGAAGTGCTTTCCCAATCTTTCATAGTACATTTTATGTTCTTTCGGTAGTTTTTACGCGGAGAAAACTTCGCGCATTCCATTTACATCGATTTTATGTTTTTGATTGAAATTAAATACTTTTATCGCACGACTACGTATAATGGCTATTGAAGGTTTTGCCCCAAATGTATTTTGAATTTCCGCCACCAGATGTCATATCGCCATTTGACAGATCCCAATCGCGATGATTATTACTCGCATTCTTCGTGTTACATAAAAACGCACGGGACAGACGAGCCTTTTTGCGATGCGATTATTCGTCACGAAATACGCCTTTAATGCACAACAATACAGTAATAACGCCCGTAAACCGAGTCAGCTTCCAACTACGCGAAAACCAAACAAGCTCCAATCACGAGTATGAAATCTCGCGATTTCATCAGATTCTTGGAATACACGCGCTTCTTCACGAGTCATGTTACATAAATCGACGTGACGAATGAATAAATATAAGTGGCGTTACGAGAACTCTAATGTCGCGAGAGACCGAGCGGGGGGAGCATATTGTTAATGAGACGAGCAATTTCAAACAATTTTCACGATGCAGAGGCGATTGTATCTCACGTCAGTGCTAACGTGCAAATTACTACATTGTATTGCGTACTCACAAGGAACCTCACTTTAAGGGGCTATACCAGTGTGAACGCTGAAAATTTGGGTGATTTTCGTGAATTTAATGTTTCGGAAAATTAAGCATGTATTTGGCTATATTTGACCTGTATTACATAATTTTTTCATAGAAAATATTGAGATCCAAGCGACTTATGCGCTGCCATCGAAGGCGCCACAAAAAAAGTTCTTCCACTGCTGACATGGTCCGATTGAGTAGCTGAAACCGAAGAAGGAAAAAAATGTCGTTAAACTGGAAGGTACTTCCTGTGACGTAGGATTTCCAATGACTTGGAATGATTCCAACTATTCAAGAGTACTCAGTTCAAATTTCAAGTCAATCGGATAATTGCTCTTTGAGTTACAATGTCAGCAAGTTTGAAAAATCTAATTTCATATTCTTGAAAGTATAAAAATCTCATCTCATGTTCTTGAAAGTATAAACTGTCGAAAAAGGCCAAAAAAATCGATTTTTTGAAAGTGTCACACTGGTATAGGCCCTTAAGTGTCCGCCTGCGATTTTATCGCAACTCATAGGGTAAACCGACCAGTGAATGGACGAATAACGACACTACGATTCAGATAGATTGTAAAATGGAAATACTATCAAAACAAGTTTTCTCAATGGCTATAGCTACCAAAGATATTATTCTGATAGTAGAAAAAAGTATTCGAATTGCAACAAATCATATTGAAGGAATTGATAGATAAGTAGCGAAATTACCAATTCGCCAGTGACTGAACGAAATGACCAGTAAAAAGACGCTACACCGCGTCAACGTGGATTGTCAAGCAAAATTATTTATTTTTATTGAACGTAGATTCCGAGATCACTGTGTTCCACAATAATTATAATATTCTTATACATATGAGTATTATATTCGTTATTACGATTTCGTAGATAATTAAATTTTGTAAAAAAAAAAAAGAAAACGAATTAATTAATTTTATGACAATATTCAATGAAATATACATTGTCATATCGTAACAATAATTAATTTAGCATTTGTCAGCAGATAATCTACATTTTTTACTTTGCTTTGTGAATTGTCAGAACAGAGCCCATATGTCCATTCACTGGGAAAAGGTTACAATACAGCACTAGTGAATAAACATGTCCAATTAAGACCTACTGTTACGAATTTACTTCAAAATTTTGCAAATCAAAATTTGTTTCTTTCTCAAGTAATGAAAGTAATACTTACTCTGTAAACAATTAAAAAAACTATTGTTTTCGTGTCTGAGCACCTGTCGTGCACAGTCGTATCGTAACTAAGTTGCGCAGTGTGCAACTACCACAAACTAGAAAAATTTCGTGTGGCGTCAAACTGAGAAACTGATTGAACTGAGAAATTTATTTCAATAGCTGTGATTTTTCACTGAATTATAGTGATTTGAGTTTTTATCGACAATTCATATTCTTTACTGATTTTGAATACAAATCAGCTTTTCTCCATTCACTGGTGCATCCACGTCAACCGTCCATTCACTGATCGGCTTACCCTAAATGTGATAAAGCATTGGAAGCTATAAGATGCGTATGTTCTTATCGGCGGAAAAACGGTTTTACGGAGGGAAACCCCTCATAGAATTGCCTGTCGCGGGCTGCTTTTGCAATTTCATCCACAAGCAATCCATCGATCTGAATGAAACAAAAACCAAAATTCTTCGAATGTAGAGCGATGAAAAATCCACTATAGAAGTAATGAAAAAAATTAAATTAAAGGGTGACACGCTTTTCTTTGAGGGGTGCTTAAGAGGGGAGATAACTTTAGACGAGGAAAAAATGTTTTTTTTTTTGTTCAAGAAAGTATTTCTTGATCATTTTTTAGACTTAGGCGATGTTAACTAAATAAACTACTTTTAGCTGTTACATAGTACTTTTTAAAATTAATCTTTAAAAGTACGGAGCGTGGCACAGTCTTCTAAGCGGGTTGCGGCGGTTGTTGTCTGACGGTGGGATTAATCTGAAACAAACCAACGAAAATGTTTCTTTCATTGACACTTACACACAGAATATGAACCAAGAAAAAGTGAGAAATGTTGAAATGGTTCGCTTCGAAACAAAAAGATTGAACTTTCCGGAAAAAGTGGCAACATTTTGCAATAAAAAATACTATTTAAAAAAATTTCAAAAACATTTGGGCTCATGTTTGAGACAAGGAGATTAGAAAAATTTATACCAAATTTCATCAGAATCGGCCGATTTGTTTTTCAGCTAAACGTGAGCTACGTTATGCCATTTTTGAAAATGCAGTTTTGTAGAGCGTGCCATACCTCCGCCATTTTTAAAGATCAATAAAAAAATACCTTGTAACAACCAGTAGTAGTAATAAAACATACCCTAAGCCTAAAAAATTGCGAATAAATCTGTCCTTGAAGAAAAAAATAATGAAAATCAGCAAATTTGTTCCTCGCCTAAAGGTATACCCTTAAGTCCTTCTCTCTCATCTAAGGAATGCCCAAGTCACAGATACACTGATCAATGAACCAATCAATTTTTTCTCCATCTTTTCCAGGATAATATTCAGTCACCAGATGGCAGCGTCATTTCGCGCGATTCCGGGCCGACGAACAACTCGACTTCGTCAATCGCCAGTCCGCTCGACGAGACCTCGTCGTCAACGACGAGATATCCGGGGCGGGGCCAAAAGGGCGACAAAGGTCGACGCGATTATGCCGAGACGAACTCCTCGTCGTCGTCGATAGCCGCCATCTCGGCGGCTCTCGACAGCGTCGCGAAAATGTCCGAACGTGCGTCGAGAAGGAGAGAAAAGCGTATTTCGACAGGCGACAGAGGCAAAAAGCGTTGCCTCGACAGTGATTCCGAGGACCGTATGTCGGACGGAAGCTATCGGGAATCACGGGAGAAGAACAACGAGGCCTCACGAAAATCGCGACAAAACAAAAAAGCGAAAGAACACGAAATGACGACGAGAGCCAATGAACTCGAGAAGGACAACAGGATACTCAAAATGAAGGTCGAGGAGCTCGACAAGCTCGTCACCACCATGAGAACAGCTATACTAAGATCAGCATTAAAAAAGAACTCGTGATTCAATGACATATATGAATAAACAACGGAGAAGGAGAATGATCCCGTTGAACCATCTGTTAAGCGGAAATGACACACGCAAAGACATTTTTACGCGGTGCCTCTGTCCTAATGGGAGCGAGCTAAGCACACACACAATTTTCCTCGCAATATCGACAATTACCCGAGCGATAGTTTTTCCCATTTTCATCGAGTATCGACTCACATAATGCAGCGGTGAAATTATCAAAATTTGCATTTCGACAATGGCTAGGTCGAGTGTCTCTTTGATTTGGCATTAGCTCAACCTAAACATTATTTCCTTGACTTTTTCGGTTACACTTCCACGTGGATGATCCGATCGGCAATTTTTTGCTCGAATAAACGAATATCAGGCGGACAGAAGTCCTTCCGTTCGTAGTTAGACGTAGACTGTGGAAATTCTAAACTATTCGGTCGGGCCGTTTTCGAGGGGAAAAAAAGATGCGGTAATTTTTTAGAGATTCCTCGACGACGACGAGATCGTGTGTGGGTGCGTCATTTCTTGTCAACGCTTCTGTACACGCTGCATACACGTGCACTGTATCGTCTACACTCCGATGTGAACTACCAAGATAAATATACAATATACATACTATTTTTGTTAATGAAGAAAATCACGGGGTCCCCGAGACGAGAGATTATAGAACAGGGCAATCGCTATTGCTTGGTTTTTTGTTTGCTTGAGCGAACGTTCTTCCGCGAACACTATCAGACATTTTTCGGAGCCTTGTGGAGAAGAGCGGGCACGACTTCGGCTCAAGCAAAATGCATTTTATCTGCGTATGGAAGAGAGGGAGTTGAAAATATTTTTTTACCATGTTTACGGAGGGCCTTTGATATTTCTGGATATTCTGTATAGTCCAGATGGATCGCGATTATACGACGTTGAAGTTTGCATCGTTGGAATGCAGCCTAAATCGATAAAGCATTGATAAAGAGCCGATAAAGAATCTATTTAGTTACTGAGAAAATTTTTTTTGCGGATTTAGACTACGATAATCACTTAAACGTTTTCTCGTATTCTTATCAGAAATCCACGTCCGTAATTTGCAAAACAAAAAGCCTTTGAGTAATGAGAAAATGTAGGAATAAAAAAAATGAAAAATGTAACCGTTACATTTCAACGATGCAAACTACAACCTCATGCGATAATTGAATAATAATCGCTTGATAATACGGTGATGGAATTGGTTTTTTTAACGAGTCGTATCACGCATGCCGTTCGAATTCGCGTCGGCTGCGCCAATATCATTTCGAGTGCGATCAAAAAATGCACGGGGCATGAAAGTGTCGGCGTTTCGGAACTTGCGGTCCGTGTTTTACGGAAATAGGCGCTTCTCGTGACCTTGAAAAGAGCGTTCTTCGTTTAGAAACGCGAAAAATGTTTCTTGGCCGTTTATTCGCGTGAAAATAATTTGCCTCGCGTTTGTACTTTGGGAATTAGCACGTGGCGAGTCGATTTTCGATCGATGCGACACGTTCGAATAAATTTAGAACGGGTATAATCGGAAGTCACTCTTGCCCGTCGTGGGTATACCATTTTGGGACCTCTGTTCCCATGCCGAGGATGGAACTTCCGGGCAAAATAGTCGTGAAAAAAAATTACATTGCGACGTACGGAGTTGACTATAGCGAGAAAATAAACTGTAAATCCGTTTTATAAAATTACAATAAACAATTTATGGAATATAAAATATATTCGAGGTTTTCAATTGTTTTCTTCGATGCCACGATTACATTTCTGTGCGGTCTCGAACCGACGGATTTCCATGGATAAACAAAAATCTCAGTTACGAGCTTTGTGTGTTTTTTGCTTCTAAGTCTGTCATATTCATCCCAGTATTATTTTTATCATCACGATATTCGGCCGCTCCTACCGTGTTCATGTTTCGGTTTTTTTTTCGCACGATAACAAAACCGATGCAGCCCCATTCGAAATCGAAACAAAGAACGGTATATTGTCCTCAAATAACGTGAAGTTTGCCAAATGTTGAATCGCAATGGTTTCCGCCAAGTACAATTGTTCCGTATAGCGTCAAAATACGCGCGTGTCGAAAAGTATAAATTGGAAATTTCGGAAATGGCATTTATGAAAATTATGAAGTACTCGTCATCGGCCCCGGGAGAAGAAGTTGACACGGCCGATTGCGATTCGGCGAAGCGAAGCATCGCGTCGCGTTCAGGTTATCAGATTTTTTTGACAAGCTCATTTGACAAGTGCCTTTTTTTCCGCCGCGTTGTGTTCATAATACTTTTCAATTTGCACCGCATGACTTTTTGTCGGACATCAGACCGTTTTCGTTTCGAACTCGCGTAGAAATCATCGAGAACAAGATGGCGGCGGACGAGACGAAAATCGGCGAAACAAGGGCGACGATCGGAAGCGAAATTCTGAGTCCCGATGAAGGGACACTCGCCCCAGGCGATCACGACAAGTTCGGCGATTGTAAAAACGAAATTCCTGACAGCTGGCACATCGAGTCACGGAAAAATGACGAGGAAGACACGAAATTATCAAGCGAGAACGCGAACGAGTGGAAATACAAAAATTTGTACAGCATGTCCGCGCGGAACGCTGAAGTTCCGGCGAGTTGGAGCGCCTGCCGCACCGCGGCGCTTGCTAATGGTAAACGTGATGAGTACGCGGAAGTTATTCACGGAACAACTTCCGGTACTTCTCTTTCGGAAAATAGGCAACCTTTTCTTTAAATACAACAACCGTCCACGAATCGTTGTATCGTAAGGAGTTTCCGTTTTCCAAGCGACGACGGTTCTTTTTATGAATTCACAGCTATAATCGAAAACGAGCAGGAACGAATGGAAAACGGCGGGAAAAGTGTATTACTGAGATTTCGCGAGTATTTGGCCAACTATCAAGAGTCGTGCGGTGTACCGCGGACAGAGTATACATTTTCGGCATTGATAAAGGTTATGGGACAAGCGACCGGAAGAGCGTTGCTCGCTTTGTTCTACGTCATCGTCAATATAACGCCTATGGCTCATCAGGTAGATTACATTTCGCTTAACCCTCACGCGCGTTTATATCGAAGAATTCGACTCGTTACAAAAAGGAAATGTAAAAATTTCGTTGAAAACGTACGAATCAAACGCAAAGTCATTAAGGGGTTAGGCCATAGTAGTGGATATAAAATCATGTGCGAATTTAACAATTTTTTTTTCGTATGAAAACGTGATTCTCTCATAAAATTAATTACACATCTATTTAGTATGAATATCAAGCTGTTGGAATTTTTTTTCGATCTACAAAATGGCCGACTACTCGAAACTTCTCGAAACAGCTTTTTTCCAATTGGCGTGACAAATAACTTCAACAATTTTCACTCGATTTACTTCAAATTTAAAAGTTATGTTTCTAATTGCATTTCGCAGAGAAGTACGTACGGAATTTCTGATTAATCGAAAACTTTTCATTTTCCACTGAAAACTCAATTCTTAAGTTCAAATACCTACAACTTTTGAATAAAACAATATTTTTTGAATTCCGTACGTACTTCTCTAGGTATTCTAATGTAGATTGACGAGAATTTTTGTTTTTTGTTTTAGGTAAAAAATTGTGGATGCCAAATGTCACGCCGCGAAGCGCCTAAAAAAAAATAACAAAAGAAAATTTTAGTCGTCGGCCATTTTGTACATCGGAAAAAATATATATATATTTTTTCTAACAGTTTGATATTCATACTAAATAGATGTGTAATTAATTTTATGAGTGAATCACTTTTTCATACGAAAAAAATTGTTAAATTCGCACATGATTTTATACCCGTTACTGTGGCCTAAGGCCTTAAGTGGGGAGACTTTTAGGCGAGGAAAAAACTGCTGATTTTCATGTTTTTTAAACGGAAGATTTCTTTATCATTTTTTAGACTTTGGTTTTGTTTTACTACTACTTTTGGCTGTTACGTGGTATTTTTAATTAATCTTTAAAAATGGCGGTGGTATGCACGGTCTTCTGAACGGGTTGCAGCGGTTGCTGTCAGACGGCGTAACACGTAGCGTCGGCGGGATTATTCTGAAAAAAAAAACAAGAAAGATTTTCTTTTCATTAACACTCATACGCGAAATATGAATCATGAAAAAGTAAAAAAAAGTACGAAAAAATGGCTACATTTTGCAGTAAGAAAATTCTTTTTTTTAATCTTTCGAAAACATTTAGGGTCATGTTTTAGGCAATAAGGTTAGAGACATTTATACCACATTTCACCAGAATCGGTTGATTAGTTTTTCAATACGTCACACCAGTTTCGAAGCCCGTGCGATAGTTCCGCCATTTTTAAAGACTAATAAAAAAAATACCATGTAACAGCCAAAATTAGTAATAATACATACCCTAAGTATCAAAAATGGTGAAGAAATCTTTCCTTTAAAAATAAAATCCTTAAAACCAGCAATTTTTTTCCTGATCTAAAGGTATCTCCCTCCTTAATGCACGCGCGGTGACAAAAAATCTCGAAGAAAGATAGTTTGCGCAATCGCAACTGAGCTGTGACACACGACCACCGCGAGACATACTCCTATGCAACTTTGTTTTCCCGCTTGATGGCTACTACGTGAAAAATAAAATAAAACTCAAAAACCAAAGGATTCGAGCATATATTTGGAAAAAATGGTGTATCCTACAAGGAACCAACTTATAATTACTGTACTTTTTGGGATTCTACCATCGTCGACGTTTACGTCGAAATTTAAATAGGAACATAGTGGAATTTTATGAAAATTAAGTCGTCTCGATTAATTGATACATTTTGGAACATTTTGACAAAGATACCAGCGACTATTAGCAACTGTGTGCATATTTCGTCAAAACCTATTCGCTTTTACTGATCTTATCGCTGCTGAAATTCAAACAAAGCGAAGAATGAACGCGCTTCTACCGTAGTAACCGTCAACCGGAAGTGGGCATGAATTTTTGCTTCAATGGCACCAAACTCATAATAGTTATACACACACACACAGTTTAAGGCATTAGACTACTGTGACGATCCGGAAATGAAGGTAATTTCGAAACATTAATTTAGAAGGAATAAGTGAGACGATTGCAAACTCGCTTGGACATTTATTTGTATGTACACTAACAAAGTTGTGTACCAAATTTCATGAAAAAAGATTAATGATTAAAGAAGTTATGCACACTCGTGAAGGACCTTTGACCGTGAGAGGCTGACTACTTGATTTGCCCACTCGGTTGATATAAAACGAAAAAAAAAACGATTTTTTTCTAAAAAAGAATAATATTGGCCAAGACGATCGATCTTTGCTTTATTATCAAGTTTCAAACATCAAAAAAAAATTCCACTTGCTTTTCATTTTTCCGAAAAAAATGGTACCATTATGGTCAATAAATAATGAAAAAAAGTTAAGAAGAAAAACGTCGGTCAAGACTCAACCACTATTACACTAAATAAGTGTACCAAATTTCAAGTAAATCCGTTCCTTAGAAGTCGAGAAACTTCGCACATCGTTTTGAAAGACATAGTTTCGAGATAAACCCGTTTTGAGTTTAACTAGCAGTTCTATCGTTGCAATAATGAGTTTACCTTCAATCTGCGATTTCTGCATCATACGCCGGACCGTCCCCTTCAATTTGAGTCGCCTCAAGCGACGAAATGACGTTGAAGTTTGCATCGTTGGAATGCAACGATTTTTTCGTCGTTTTTTTTGTGTTATTATTCGTGTTATTATTCGTGTTATTATTCGAAAACTTATTTTGCAGCTTGGGGTCGTAAAACTTCAATAAAAATATATACAAAAGTTCCAATGATTTTCATAGCCTAAGTCGGCCAAAAATAATTGTTATCGATGAAAAAAAAATTTTCGTAGCGTTCCAACGATGCAAACTTCGAGATCATAGCGACGAACGAGTGTTGGTCATTTTCACAGTAGCCTAATGCCTTGATTACGTTTAAATGGGCTCATATTTGTTCCGTTCATTTTTAGATATTACTGCACACCCTGCGATTCGTACTGGACAAAACGATAAGCATACAAAAAACGAACGACGTGCGTCAAATGTCCATCAAGTACACGATACTCGGTCTACAATTGCTCTGCGTTTACGTGTGCCTCGTATTTATATTCGGCAGTATCGTTATGCCAATATTGTCCATGGCCGTCGGAATTTTCGCGAAGATCATGCTGTAAGATCGAAATGTTAATTAGCATTTTTTTTGCGAATAAAAAAACAAAACAAGTATGTGTCTTTTAAATTGTTGTAGCTATTATATGTATATTTCGTAAATGACAAAGGGTCACCGTTTATTTTTATTATCGTCGCATTTACAGGTTGCGTTTGACATACATATTTTATTATTATAACAAATGAAATATCGATTGAAACTGAAACAGAATTAATAACCCGAAAGAAGCGAATGAACGAGATAATATTCACAGCGTGGATTCCGCGAAATTTTGAGTATGCGATCCTAAAAGTCAAAAGAACAAAAATCAAACGCACCGAAGATACGCGGAATAAAAACATGTTTAAAAAAAAGTGTAAATATTCCGCATTTTTTCGCTACTTTTTAGTAAAGATTGTTCTGAGTGTACACAATATATATGATAATTCATTTCCAATTCCTCGATAGCTGATTCCGGAAAGTCCGATTTCGACTTCGCTGCCTAAAATGTAGTCAGTAACGTTGAAATGCGTGTGCCGAGTGAAAATGAATCATTGGGTGACTTAATTTGAACGTTGCATCGGCAAACTGCGTAAACTTTGTCACGTGTTAAAATTCTGCGATAAATCAGCCGGACGAGTGATTGAAATTATAATTTTGTAACACGCCGTACCCTCACCAAGGACGGAGAGGATTTTTTTCGAATAGTTTTCACCTGCGCGTGCGCCACTAAAGCTTTCTGAAAAAATGGCGCATGAAACGACCGAAAGGAAGTTTTTCGTATGTTCTCATTGATATTTCGTAACGTTATCATTGATATTTATAAATGACATTGCGTGTCGAGGTTGCGGGCGAAAACAAAAAGTGTAGAAAAATCTTATCTTCAGTAGACGTTCGCCGTGACTACTGCGAAAACGAAAAAACCGAGAATGCTGGACAGATGAACAGTACTGGCTGCACCCCAACCGCACTCAATTTCAGATTTGAGAGCCTTCGCGACCGACATGTTGTTCTTGTTGAGACAGAAAGTCTCCCGGAGATCATCGTCCCAGCCGTTGTCCCAGCAACTGTACTCGCCACCCTCGTCCCTCTCGTAATTGTTGTATTCGTTATAGGTCGTGCATCTGTCCTCCCGATATTGTCGATGCTTCCGCTGCCACACCTCGATCCATCTGCAACGACAAACTCTTTATTATCCTTTTTCTTCCTATCTCCTTCTATCGCAGACGCGATACGATCGTACGTTGGGAAAAAGCGAAGTGAATGGTGAGAGGGATGGAGCCCTTAAGGGGTCGCCTCACTTTGGACGCTAAAAAAGGCTATTTTTATGAATTTTTTTGATAGGTTTATATTATAGATATTAAGGGTGTGCTGGTACCCGATGTTCGGGTCGGGTTGGGTACCCGACGGGTAACGTTTTTGCATTATTCGCCACTATCGGGTACCCGAATTTGGTAATCGGGTACTCTCAAATTTTTGGTACTCGTAAACGTCAAGTACTCTTAAGGCGTTACCCCCACTTGTAGCGCAAAAAAAGCCCTTTTTCATGAATTTTTTTAAAGAAAACTACAAAACTTTTTTAATCGATCAATATACCATCTTAAAGAACACATCTTGAAGAACTTTCAGTAATTTTTTTATTGAAAAATATTACATTGTTTTGTGGCAAATGGCCGTCAATGAAATAATGTTTTTATATACACGGTTTGCGGTGACCAACATTGCGGCGAAGTGGATCATCTGAAGAAAAAATTGGGGATGGATTTAGTCAAATATAAGTGTAAACTAGTCTTTAATCGAAGGATTTTAAAAAATATTCATTTTTCACAAAATGGCGGACAGTCAAAGTTGATGGTTCGATTTTAACGAAAAAAACGGCCGTTTTTTGGCTATAAAACGGCCATTTTTTACGAAAAAAAAATCGAACGATTAAAGACTACATTTTTATGTATTAAATAAGCCTGCAAAATTTCAACAAGATCGGTTCATTAGTGTTCGAGTAATCTTGGTCACCGACTTCAGAAATGCCATTTTGAGAAAAACGCGTTTAAAGTTTCTCTTTCAACGCTCTTTCAACGCGGGTTCTTCTCTTTTAACGCTCATATCTCAGTCAATTTTGTTCGGATCGATTTGATATTCTCAGATATTTATATTTCAAAAAAATATAATTAAAAAAAATCGATTTTTTCAAAATCGCAAGTGGGGGTAACCCCTTAAACTTCGAATATTCGTAAACGACTCGGAGATCCGTATCTATTATTTATATTTCTTTTTATTTTTTATTTAGGTGTATCGACCAAATAATGGGAGAAAACGAAATCTCGAAGAAGGCGATAAAACGAATAAATGATAATACTGTAAAAAATCTTTTTTCGTCTCACTTTTCTATCCTATTCGAGTACCCGATTTGAGACGAGTACTCGAAAAAATTCGGGTACCCGAAAATCTCGGGTAAAGAGTTTTTCTAAAAAAAATTTTTCTTAAAAATTGTAGGTCTGCGCTGTTGATGGAATCTCGGAGATGGATCATCCGAAACAAAAAAAATCAAATGGTTGTAGATTCAGTATGTTAATGGCTATAGCGCATATCATACAATTCTTTATATATGCAAAAATAACAAAATGGCGGACATCTTTCGAAAAAAAAAACAAAAAAAAACGTGTTTTCTTTCACCGTTTATGGCAAAAAAATAGTAAATTTCAAAATTTAAAAGAATTCTTGATATGCGCTATAACTATAGTTGGAAAGAATATGTGGTTAAAATTTCATAAGGATCGGTTCAGTAGTTTCGAAGATTACATTAACAAGCCGTCGAAAAACGTTGTTTCGAGAAAATCGCCTTTAAAGTTTGTTTGGGTTAAATAAGTATATACATTTTTTTTAAATGTATGTCGAAATTGTATTTATTAAGTGTAACAACTTTTATATCAATATCTATAATATAAATCTATCAAAAAAATGCATGAAAATAGCCTTTTTTCAGCGTCTAAAGTAAGAAGATCCCTTAAAGTGCAAGTGCCCAAATAGCGTTGAGAAATGAGAGGGGTTGATAGCAATCTTTTAAAGAAATTAGACTATCACGCAATGGCTCCGACATAAAAGAATATCACAAGACTGCTCCATGTTTGACCGTCCTCCTTAAGGCGAGATATACATTTAGACAGGAAAAAATGAGCAATTTTGAAAGTTTTTTAAAACTAAGAAATACCTGGTCTACATTTATGAAACTATAGGTATACTGTAATAGTATAATTAAGTATACAAAACAATTTTATTTTATTTACTCATCATCAAAATGGCAGAGCTGTGCGAAGTTTTAAAGGAAGGTCTAGCTTCCCGTACACTTTGATTTGCAAACAAATTCAAATTCTTTTTCAGTTAGAACATGTATAGTTTCTATTTGACAGTAATTATAAAGAAGAAAATGCAAATTCAAGAGATTGGCACGCATTTACAAAAAAAATCAACATTTTACGCAAATTTTCTGTAAAATTTGGATTAAAAAAGTAGTTTTCTTTAGTAGTTTCGTTTCAATTCAATCGGCTTAATATTTTTTAAGTAATCTTGCACGCCAATTTCGAACATGCAGTTTTGAGATAAACATGTTTGAAGTTCACGCTCACTCCGAAACCGAACGGTAGGGACGGCGTTAACAGGCTGTAAAGTTTTGAGTTTTTCGGAATTTGGTTTCGAAACTTTAGAAAAATATTCTGCATATATATGTCTATCGTTTAAAGAAAAGAAAAAAAAAGAAAACGATTTTTATATCATTGTGAACGTATATCCCGCCTTAAATTCAAGCCTCAGTGTCCCGTTGATAAGTCCAAGCCCAAACTATTCTCAGCCTTACCCGATCTCGCAGTCGCAGTTCACATAACTGCCGGCCATCCGGAGCCTCAGTAAGAATTTTTTATCGGGCATTCCCGGCTTGTGACCCGACGATGGATTCTCCAGCGTCTTCAGGTCGTTGTTATGCAAATCCACCGTGACGTTCCTCACCCAGTCAGCATGGGCGAATATATCCTGCGGCACTTTTGTTACGCTCGTGTTGAGAAGGGCAAAGTGAAGATGAGGATTGCGCATTCCCTGTTGGGGCATGCAAACGATTCCGAAGCTACATCTTTGCAATCTTGATCGAACGAACTTTCATCGAAAGCGTATTTTTTTTTACGAGAATGCGAATATTGTCGAGCTTCATTTACCTAGGTGGTTGAAAAAATTGTATTTTCCAAAAATATTTTTATTCGATAGTATTGCCTTTTAGCTATATTCCCTGAAAATTTCATTAGTCGGTTCGGGACCGATCGAGGTCGGTATGGACTCGGCTATTGAAATTTTCTTGAATTCGAATGAGCTGCGGCTTCTAACAGTTGGCTGGGCGACCGGTAGCACCTCCATACTTCAAACTTTAAACGTGTTTTTTCTTGAACCCTACCGGAACTGTTTCCAAAGTCGGTGGACATGATACCTCGAGAACCCCTTGCTGGATTGTTTCCAAATTTACAGGAGATAAGACGAGAAACATTTAAAGGTCGTTGACGATCTTATTTTTATAAAATCGATCTTCATTTGTTTAATTGGGAGTACAAATGCGTCTCCGCCGTTTGACAAAAGATGGCCCCACCAGGAGGTTATGGTTGAAAGCTTGAAATATTAGCAACTTTGCATCAGCATCACATAATTTCTTTCGTGCGAAAATGTCGAATTTTGAGACGAATAAGCGTCATTTGCGGGAACTTTATAACTCTTCTTTACTTCGTTAAGGGGTAAGGCCACAGTAGAATTTTCAAAAAATCAATTTTTTTTCGCTAAAACCGTGCCTTATCATCATGAGAATAAGTTACTATTCTATTTATAGCAAGAACATTTTTTTTTCACCGACTTTTAGCGTTTAAGGTAAGCCCACCTCTGGCACGGCCAGAGGCATATGTAAAACTTTAAACGCGTTTTTCTCGAAACAGCTTTTTTCCAATTGACGTGACAAATAACTTGAACGATTGTCACTCGATTTACGTCAAATTCAAAAGTTATGTTCCTAATTGCATTTCGCAGAGAAGTACGTACGGAATTTCTAATTAATCGAAAATTTTTCATTTTATGAGCAGTTTTATGCGAATTTTTTCACTGAAAATTCATTCCTACAACTACAACAACATTCAAATACCTACAACTTTGGAATAAAACAATATTTTTTAAATTCCGTACGTACTTCTCTAGGTATTCTAATGTAGATTGACGAGAATTTTTGTTCTTTGTTCTAGGTAAAAAATTGTGGATGCTAAATGTCACGCCGCGGAGCGCCTCAAAAAAAGATAATAAAAGAAAATATTGGTCGGCCATTTTGTACATAAAAAAAAAAAATTCTATCAGCTTGATATTCATACTAAATAGATGTGTAATTAATTTTATGGGTGAATCACTTTTTCATACGAAAAAAAATGGTTAAATTCGCACATGATTTTATACCCGTTACTGTGGCCTAACCCCTTAACTTGAAAAAATCTGCAGCTGAGGCGCATCGATTGCTTGTAGAAGCATATGGTGAGGCTCCTTTAAGTGAGAGAAGTTGTCGTGAGTGATTTAAAAAGTTTAAGATCGGTGAGTTTGACGTCGAAGACAAAGAACGTAGCGGAAGGCCAAAACGAAGATGCGGCATTGGAAGCATTATTGGAGGGAGATTCGTGCCAAACGCAAGAGTCCCCGCAAATGATGCTTATTCGCCTCAAAACTCGACATTTTCGCACGAAATAAATTATGTGATGCTGATACAAAATCGCTAATATTTCAAGGTTATGGTCTTGCCAGATATATTTTTTATACTTGAGTTTCAATTCGTCGCGACGTTAAATAAAAAAATTTAATCGACGGTCAACAACGTCTCGTATTTATTATCAACTTGAATAACCCGTTTGGTTTTCAGATTTCAGATGGACCGTTAAGCTGGAGTGTCAACCGCCAAACAGCGCGAAGAAAATTTCATCATATGCCGGCGGCCATGTTTTTGTTGTTTATCTTTATTTTTTTATTTTTTTAGGCTCTCAAAACATGTACGTTTGTTTTGAAAAAAAAACACGTTTCTTTAGTAATTATGCAGTATGAGGATTTCTCCGAAAAACGACAGGGGAATTTTTTTTCACCGTCAAATTGTTTATTTCATTTCATTGAGTGATATTCCGTCGGGGGAGGCTGACATTTCCCATTAATTCCATAAGTTATGGGGTTTGGAAGTTCGCGGAAACACGTGATAAAATAGGGAATTATTAAATATTTCGACGCCTATATTGGGGAGTTTGTTTGGGTTTGTTTGTTTGGGTTGGCCCTTAGGAAACACGCAGCTGCTTAGCGACAACAAACAAGAGGCGTCGAAATATTACCTGTTTCCGGAAACAGGACAGCTGTGGTCACGAAATCAAAACATATACATCGTTTCCATCATAATACACTATCTATAAGGAAACACGTAGCTGTTTAGCGAGACGTCGAAATATTATATGTTTTTGGAAACTTCAAAACCCCATAAAGAATGGAATCAATGGGAAATGTTAGCCTCCCCCGACGGAATATCACTTACTATAAGGGAATAAACAACATGGCGAAAAAAAAAATATTTCTCGTCGTTTTTCGGAAAAGTCCTCATACTGCATATTTACCGTTTCTTTTACACCAACCGTTTCCCAGAACAAAATCGGAATTTGGCAATTTTTTTCGGGCCTCTAGGTAGATGTAGCCCCTTAAAGCGATTGATTCTCACCCGCAGAATGTCCGCGTGCAACGTACGAAGATTTCTGCCACTGAAAGTGAAGTTGTAAAGTTTCGCTGGGAACTTGCCCTTCATCTCCTTCTCCAGGTTGGTCTCATTGTTGATCTACAAGGCATCGAAATGTTTCGAAAATTCCAGTCACAGCGTTGCACTCGCTAGGACAAATCCGTCGTACTCACGTCGATGTGAAGATTCTTCAAGCCGTGATTATACTCCAAGATGTTGGGCAGATTGAAATTTTTCACCCCGGTGTACGCGGTCACTAGTAGAGTTTTGAGCTTCGAAGCTTTGCACAGTGCACCAGCCTCGAGAAATAATCAACGTACGATACGTTATCATGAATTTCCGTTTCCGGAGAAAAATATAAAATTTGGTGCAAATGTCGTGGCCACTGGTTCAGACATTCTCACATGCTAATTTCCGATGAAACTACCAGAGGGCCAGCGAACGAGCCAATGTTCGATTTTATGCGATGCTTTGCCAAAACGCACAACGGCGACCAATTTATTTTTGTTTTGTTTTTCTTCAGTACAGCTTGGAAACGAAGAGTCGTCCGTGATTCGAATTTGCACCAATTTTTTTTTGTTCGTTAGCAGACATTGCCGAATGATCGGTACCTCGAACAGGGACAACGAGAGCCTCCGAATGTCGAGTTCCACGAGACTATCGGCAAGACCGAGGAAGCTCGTGTTGGTAATGGCCGTAATCGGATTGTAGCCGATGTCGAATGTCTTCAATTCGGGAAGCGTGTGAGTTATGAGTGGTACTACCGTGAGGTCGTTGTGGCTGAGATCGAGATGACGAAGAGTGCTCAGATTCGATGCCATTCCAGCCGGTATAGACGCCAATTCGTTATGCGCCAAATAAAGCGTACGCAAATAACGGAACGGCAGTTCGGGTACCTGTCGACAACGTAAGAACATCAGTGGCCGATAGGATTCTGCTCGTGTAAACGAGGAGGAAACATCGAGTGATTCTTTAGATAAGTGACTTCCGAAAAATGAGCCTAACATCTTGTGTTGCTATTTTCTCATTTATTGGGTTATAAATGATTATATTCAGTCGGAGGAAGCTGACATTCTTCATTAACAAATTTTTTACGAGCAAAAATCTATTAAATAATGGTTTTTATGCTCGTAAAAAAATAAACCAAACAAACCCAATATAGGTGTCGAAATATTCAAAAAATTCCCTATTTTATTACGTTTTTCCGCGAAATTCAAAACCCCATAACTTTTATCTATACTTTAACCCAAACAAACTTAATATAGACGTCGAAATGTTCAAAAATTCCCTATTTTATCACGTGTTTCCGCGAACTTCAAAATCCTATAACTTTTACCCATACTTTAACCCAAACAAACTCAATATAAGCGTCGAAATGTTCGAAAATACCCCATTTTATCACGTGTTTCCGAGAACTTCAAAACCCCATAACTATTATCCATACTTTAACCCAAACAAACTCAATATAGGCGTCGAAATGTCCAAAAATGCCCTATTTTATCACGTGTTTCCGAGAACATCAAAACCCCCTAACTATTACCCATACTTTAACCCAAACAAACTCAATGTAGGCGCCGAAATGTTGAAAAATGCCCTATTTTATCACATCTTTCCGCGAACTTCAAAATCCTATAACTATTACCCATACTTTAACCCAAACAAACTCGATATAGGCGTCGAAATGTTGAACAATGCCCTATTTTATCACATGTTTCCGCGAACTTCAAAACCCCATAACATCTACCCATACTTTAACCCAAAGAACCTCAATATAGGCGTCGAAATGTTCAAGACGCCTTATTTTATCACGGGTTTGTGCGAAATTCGAAACCCTATAACTATAACTCATACTTTAACCCAAACAAACTCACTATAGGCGTCGAAATGTTCAAAAATGTCCTATTTTATCACGTGTTTCCGCGAACTTTAAAACCCCATAACTTTTACCCATACTTTAGCCCAAATAAGCCCAATATAGGCATGGAAATGTCCAAAAATGCCCTATTTTATCACGTGTTTCCACGAACTTCAAAACCCCATAACTTTTTATGGGGAGGGTGTAAATTTTAGCTTCCCCCGACTGCATATCATCATTTATAACCGAAAAAGTATTAGGCTCATTTTTCGGAAGTCACTTATCTAAAGAATTACCAAACATGGCAAGGTCTGGCAAGGGGAAACCCAAGGATCCCTACACTGAGAAGGGATATATTGCTGAGTCCCAAAAACAGCAGAGTATCTTCCAGGCCGCTGAAAGTTTTGCCGCGAGATTCGAGAATCAGTTGTTTGTTGTGGCTGAGATCGAGATGGGTCAGTTCGTCGAGTTCCGAGAATATTCCGTCGTCGAGTCTCACGATACGATTGTACGAAAGATCGAGCCAGGAAAGGCTCTGGAAAAGGCAAAAATTAATCGTGAATGATGGTGTTGGCCATTCCTGCGAATGCTTGAAGAGTGGAATATTTTCACTCACGCGAAGTCTCGACATTGCGTCCGTAGTGTGAATACCGGACAACAAGTTCCAAGACATGTCGAGGGTCGACAACCAGCCGGCGGTCGAGGGCGACATCGCTTTGGCGGGGATGCGCATGAATTGATTGTGCGACAGATCGAGACTCTCGATAGTCGCGCTGGTGAACATGTTGTCCTGTAGGGTGCGCAGCTTGTTCCACGAAAGGTCGAGTATACGGAGTTTCTTGAGGGGCCTCAGCGCCTCGGCCGGTATATCCATGATGTTGTTGTGGGACAAAAACAGTACTTGAATATTCTTCGTGTTTCTGAAGCAATCGAAGTCTATCTCGGCAAGATCGTTGTAACGTAAATCGAGCCATTGCAAGTGCGGCATATTCCCGAACACGCCCTGCGTCACGTTACCGATCTGATTGTGGGCGAGATACAGATGGGTCAATGAGTACTCCACTGGACGGAAGTAATACTTCATAATGTCGCTTATGTTGTTGTAACTCATGTCCAGTACTTTGATATTGGACTGAAGATTACCACCGACTGAAATATAAGAACGCGTCGTTACTCTTTCGACTCGATCAATTCTGCATAGCGGATATCCTTGAAACAATACAAACGCGATCAATGATGATCATGGCGTGAAGGAAAACTCACTGTTCGTGGCTGGTGTCAACATTGTACTGTTGATCCACAATTTCGGTATACTATTGTGGCTGACGTTGACTTTGAACGAGGCCAATGTGCCAACTTGATCGAACGATGCGAAATCAAATTCGCGCAGATCGTTGTATGCCATGTCGAGAAATTCCAAATCCGGTAGATTCTACGAATGCCGTAATGTTAATCGATGTTAATGAATAATCGAACTGTTTTTCATTCTCGTCACTCGTTCTTTCGCGTATCTCGACTTACCTGGAAGGCTTCGTCGGCAATATCGTCGATTTTGTTGCCTCGGAGATTTACGTACTTCAATCGATTCATGTTCATGAAGGCACGTCTCTCGATTTTGCCGATTTTGTTATCCTCGAGGTTTATACTCGTCAGAGATGTCAGATCAACGAATGTGTGAGTCTGTATGTTGCCGAGATGATTGAACGCCATGTTTACCTCTTCTAGCGTAGAATGTATGTCTCCCTGGATGGAAGAAAAAAATATTGTGATCAAGATGGAAAAATAAATATTTGGGGCTCTTTACGTCCCAGGGGTTTAAGGTATATCGTTCACGAACCCGAATGGTTAACAATCAACTGATTTTCGTCTATAACGAAGTAAAAATACATCCCAATATGTTGGTAAATTTTCAAGCCAAGTTGCCGAACTTTCAACGAAAAATTGCGCCTCTAAAACTCATCTGGTGTATACGGCACTTTGGCTGCTGGCCATATTTCTATTTAATTATGTATATTCCCAAGTCACCTGTACGTATATTTGTACGTAAAAAGTATAATTTTTTCTTTTTTTCTGCGTGGGATCACTCTACGCAATGTAAGTATGAATATGAGAACGGGAAAAATTTGTTCTATCAAGTTGATATGAATTACTCCGAAATGCGAATTCCTTGCGACGTCCGTCTTTGAATTAAAAACTCATTACTATACTATCTAGAGAAAACCATAAAATAATTTAGAATGTGCGACAAGCACAGCATTTTCATCTGCGTCGACTGTGGGGGACAAACTTAATTTATGTACGATTTTTTTCATACTTTGTATTTTTTAATGTATCTTTTCATATTTTAAAAAATATCTTTTATGTATATTGTGTTTACACTATGATCTCATAAATTTTCGAGCCGCTGTTGCGAATAATTTGCTCATTTTTTCACGATTATCGTTCTTTTTTTTTACTCCGAAATGGGCCCTCTTCAAATGTCCTAATAAATACCTTTTTTGAAACGCCTACTATGAAGCAATTTTTTCCTTTGAACTACTACATCTCAAGAGTATCACCCTAATGTTTTTTGTTCAATTTTAAATTGCGAAGGTTATGATTTTTAAAGAAAAAATTGCTTTTTTCACGCACTAATCGCTTCCTGATCTTTTCCCACAATTTTAAATGTCGATTACAATATTATACTGAGAATATCACATTCTAAAAGGTTCAAACTAACACCTTGAATTTTTTATAAGCCATTCGGAACAATATAATCGACGTGGCAATCGTTTAAACATGGCTGGGGTCACGCGGACTCCATGTGACCAACTAAGTTACACGCTAAGGATGTGACCTCGAAGGGCTGAAGAAAATATTGGCGATAAAACTCGGAAAAATGTGACTAGCAAAAGAATTTTCGTGGCTGCGATTTTTCAGAGAAAATGCAAAAATATCTTAATCTACTAAATTTGCGCGAAATATTTCATTCCAGTTTATCGTTGCGTATAATATTGTGACTTATTTTTTATATGGGCCACTGTAATTTACCAATGATTCAGAAGGGCTTTAATTATTAGTTGCGAGGGTTGGATTGATATCAATGACGGCAGGAATTAGCCGTGATTTCTTTAGCGTTACAGACCAAATATTGATAAGAAGTTAAGGGGTCTTCTCATTTTGGACGCTAAAAAAAGGCTATTTTCATGAATTTTTTGATAGGTTTATATTATAGATATTGATATAAAAGTACAGTATAAATATACTTTATTACAGTATAGTATATATTTAGTACAGTATAAGAAAGTATAAATACGCTTTCAAAATACATTTTTTTTAAATTATTTATTTAAGTCACTATTTATGGACGAAAATGGTAGTTAAAAAAATGTCCTAAAAAATTGTAGGTCTGTGCTGTTGATGAAATCTGGGAGATCGATCATCCGAACAAAAAAAATCAAACGGTTTTAGATGCAGTATGTTAATGGCTATAGCGCATACCATACGATTTTTGGTATGTGCAGAAATAACAAAATGGCGGACATTTTTCGAAAAATAAAAAAGAAACGTGTTTTTTAACCGTTTTTGGCAAAAAAAATAGTCAATATCAAAATTTAAAAAAATCCTTGATATGCGCTATAGCTATAGGTGTAAAGAATATGTGGTTAACATTTCATAAGGATCGGTTCAGTAGTTTCGAAGATTTTATCAACAGTCCGTCGAAAAACATTGTTTCGAGAAAACGCGTTTGAAGTTTGTTTTGGGTTACTATTTGAATACATTAAAATTTGTAACGATTTGTAAACACATTAAATTTTTCAAAATGTATTTCGAAAGTGTATTTATTAAGTGTAACAACTTTTTTATCAATAACTATCAAATAAACCTATCAAAAAAAATGCATGAAAATAGCCTTTGTTTTAGCGTCTAAAGTGAGAAGACCCCTTAAGGAATGGAAAAAGAAATAGGAACGTTTTATAGTTTTGGGGCATAATCAACGATTAGTTTTTCATTGTTCCTCAGTTTGGCAAATTTTCAACATATTGTAACAGGAAGCGCAAAGCAGCTTTATTTCCTAAACACAAAGCCTCCGCGAGGAAAAACATACCTGGAAGGTTCCTTTGCGAATCTCCTGAATCTCATTATCCTGCAACTCGAGACGTTTTATTCTCTTCAGAAAGTGAAAGGACGTGTCAGGCATAGACTTTATCTTGTTGTTACTCAAGTCGAGATGCTGAAGATTGGTGAGTGCCTTGAACGATTTGCTCGGTAGTTCGCTCGTCGACGTGGCCAAGCCGTTCGACATCCGCAGTGTCAACAGCGAGTGTCCGACCTTGAAAGGAAATCAGATGCGGACAAATCGAAGAATTTATCGCGCGACGTTTCGTTCGTTTCTTATCGAACCTCTGAGAACGCATCCTCCTCGATGGTGGCTATCGAATTTTCCGAAAAGTCCAGATACTTTATACCCCTGACATGCATGAAGGCGTGACTCTTGATGGTATTCAGATTGCTCTGAACGATGTGCAGCTCCTTGACGTCGATGCCGAATTCGAGGAAGTCATCGGGCCCGAGAGTCGCCTGTGGCATTCGGGACAACGAGAGCAACCGCAAATTTCTCATCTGCCGAAGATCCTGAAGCGACACTACTCCGTTCCTCTTGCCGCTCAAATCTAGATTGTACAGGGAATACTGGAAACCCGTGAAAACATCACCTGAGAAAGAAATCGGAAGTTCGTTACAGAAGGAAAAAAAAAGTTTTATCGAAAAGCGGTCCATTCGAGATTTTAATTGAAATCTTGACAGACTCGCAGAAAAGCATCTCGAAGTAATGCGTATCGGTCTTGGGAAAATGAAATCTATGTACAGGGTGAGTCACGAGAAACTGAACCACGAAGAAGAAACAGAAAATTCGAAGGATGTACATATCCAAATTTGAATGGTTTAGAAGGACGCACATGGCTATAATAATATTTGTTTTATTTTTTTCACTTTTTTCAAGGTCATCGAAGTTTTTTTTAATGGAATGGCAAATTTTTCCCCCTTGCACATTGTAGCCGGCATCCAAACGAATTCAACCATATGACATATTATGACCTTCGGACGACCTTCAACCCAGAAGTATTGAATAAATAATAATTTAACGTGCAAGAGTTTTATCTTTAATTCTGTTATGCTAATTGATTGCTGTGAGCTGGGTTGCATTCAAATGTATCACAATAACAAAACAGAGTAACAGGTTCGGTGACGACAGAAGATTTACGAAACACCTTCACCGATTCGTATGTACACATTCGTGTTTATCAGTTACTCATTACTCTGAATACCTTCTTGCTATCAGATGTCTAAAGTTTCTGAAATTTCGATGGATGAACGTTTCACAATGCGTTACTCGAAGGAAGAATCGATCGTCATGATTTCGATGTTCATCTTCAACATTTAGCGTAACAGAAATAAAGCTAAAACTCGTTGAATTATTATTTATTCAATATTTCTGGGTTGAAGGTCATTTGAAGGTCATACTATGTTACATAGTTAAATTCGTTTGGATACCGGCTACAATGTGCAAGGGGAAAAGGGTAGGGTACCGACCCCCCGTCGGTCGAGCTGAAATTTTCGAAAACCTTCCTTTTAATATTTGAAGACAACACCTAAAGGGATTTTTGGCGACTCGCAACAGTTTTCGAAATATTGATTTTTGAGTTTTTTTTTTTAACGTACGCCGACTGTATCTGTATGTACTACGTCGCCAAAAAACCCTTTGGGGGTTCGCTTAAAATATTAAAAGGAAGGTTTGTGCAAAATGTCAGCTCGATCAGGGGGGTTTCGGAACCTTACCCGGGAAAAAAATATGCCATTTCATTGTTTTAAACATTGATGACTTCGAAAAAACCGTAAAAAATAAAATTAAAAAATATATATTATAATAGCCATGTGCGTCCTTCCAAACCAGTCAAATTCTGATATGTACATACTTCGTATTTTCAAATCCAACAGAGTTATTCAGGTGTTTTGTTTCTCGAGACTCACCCTGTATATAAAAGGCCAAGTCCTGACTGACTGATTGATCATCGTTCAACCTATACCGCTAAATGTAGAAACGTGAAATTTGAAGGGTACGATGATTTTATTATATAGGCACCATTTAGGAAGGGATTTTTCGAAATTCAGCTGCCATGGGAAGAAAAGGGGTGGCAAAGTGTGTATGGAAATTAAAAAAAATCTGGTCGGGTGTACTTAAAATTTAGTATTCGTGCTTTTTGACACAATTAATGAAACACGTATTTCGCGTTTTTAGAAATTAAACTCTAAGGGGAGACAGGGGGTGGGAACGTTTGTACGAAAAATTTAAAAAATCAGGTCAAAAAATTCGCTTGAAACTTAGTATTAATGCTCTTCAACACAATTACTAAAATATATATTTTAGCGTTTTTCTAAATTCAACCCCTGAACTAAAGGGGGTGGCAGAGTTTGTACGGAAAATAAAAAAAACGGGTTAAATTTGCTTGAAATTTTGTATAACTGTATAACGAAGTCGGTAAATATAATTACGAAAAGAGTGACCAAATCGTGTAATCTACGCATGCGAAGCCCCGAGGAAAACTAGTATCAGATAATAGGGATGAAGTTCCAAAAAGGACATACCTCAGATAATAGGGATGAAGTTCCAAAACGGACATACCTCCGATTAATTTGAAAGTCTATATACCTATGTATTCTCGCTTATCACGAATATGATAGTGAAAATACCCGCAAATTTGATTTCCAAGGTCAAAACTCACAAAAACTTATTTTTTTAAAGTTTTTCTATTCTATTGTAACAAATGTTGATCGTAGAGAAACAGATTACCTACAAAAGTTGTAGCCTATAAAAAGATTGATCTTTTATGATCCAGACAAGTTTTGTCTAAAACCAATCTGTTTCGAGAAAAAATGGTATAATGCTCGAAAAAGTACATTTTCCTGAACTTCATTAGTTTCGATATTATCTACTTACGCACTTTACCGCGGCAAGGTTGCAGTTTGATCTTTAACACTATACGCGTACCTAAACAACAAACAAATCCAAACAACACACCAAACAAACCCAAACAAACCCAAACAACATATAACCCACCAAACAAACCCAAACAACATATAACACAACAAACAAACTCAAACAAAGTCCAACCTTCCCGCGGTAAAGTGGGTAAGTGGATAATATCGAAACTATTGAAGTTTAGCAAAATGTACTTATTGGAGCATTATTCCATTTTTCTCGAAACAGAATGATTTTTGACAAAAACTGTATCGAACATAAAAAGATCAATGTTTTTATAGGCTACAACTTTTGTGGGAAATATTTGTCTCTAAAATCGCCATTTATTAAAATAAAGTAGAAAAACTTTTGTAAAAAATCTGTTTTTACGAGTGTTGACCTTGAAAATGAAATTTGCGGGTACGTCCACTATCATATTCGTAATTAGCGGGTCAAAATACATGGGTAAACGAAATTCGAAATGAATGGGAGGTACGTGCTTTTCGGAACTGCGCCCGATAAAAGTGTGTGAATAGTTCCTATCGGAGAGCTTGGCTTACCAGGTGAAAAGCTGTCAATACGATTTTCCCTGAATATGAGGGTCCTCAAAAAGTCGAACTCGTGAAACAAATGATTGGGTAAGGAGGTGATGTTGTTGCCCGACAGATCCAGCAGTTCCAACGAGGATTCCAGTCCCGACAGATCGGATGAACTAATTTCGAGCAGATCGCAGTCGGTAAAGTACAATTCGCGAATTCTCGAGTCTCTGAAGGTCCCGTCCTGCGAACAAAGCCCAATTGACGATTAATTGTATCGTGAAAAAAGGGAAATACTTTAGGCGTTACGATTTTTGGACGTTCGTAGATTTCTATGATTCGATGACCCAAACGAGCCTATACCTCGACGATTGTCAGTGGATTGCCGTTGAGATAAGTCTTGTTGACTTTGTAGAAATGTTGGAACGAGTTTGGCATAAGTTTGTCGATTTGATTATAATCGAGTCGCAGAGTGTCCAATGAGAGCTGGAGACCACGGATGTCAGCCTCCATCTGGGGCTGGATGATCCTTCCGATTCTGTTGTAACTGAGATCGAGAACTTTCATGCGTTTGAGCGATGAGATTTGAGAAAACGGAATTGCCGTCAATTGATTGTCGTTCAAATAAAGATGCGTCAAGTGTGCCATTCCGTCGCGAAACACCGACGGGTCGATTTCTTTGATGCTGTTCTCCCGAAGGTCGAGTACTTCGAGAAAGGCAAGACCGGCGAATGCATCGGCCGGAAGCTTGTCGATCGTGTTTTTCCCGAGTCTTAGGGTTTGAAGGGAATTCTCCAAACCTCGCCAGCTGTCCGACGCAACGTGAGATATTTGATTTCCTGTTCAACGAAATGCAGCTTGAAATTATCGCCGTCCCGAACTTAAGGCCATGGGCGACAGTAACGGGTATAAAATCATGTGCGAATGTAACAATTTTTTGCGTGTGGAAAAGTGATTCACTCATAAAATTAATTACACATCTATTTAGAATGAATATCAAGCTGTTAGAATTTTTTTTTTTCTATGTACAAAATCGCCGACGAATCGAATTTTTTCGACACAGCTTTTTTCCAATTGGCGTGACAAATAACTTCAACAATTTTCACTCGATTTACTTCAAATTTAAAGATTATGTTCCTAATTGCATTTCGCAGAGAAGGACGTACGGGATTTCTGATTAATCGAAAACTTTTCATTTTATGAGCAGTTACAACGAAATTTTTCACTGACAATTCATTTCTTACGTTCAAATACCTACGACTTTTGAATAAAACAATATTTTTTAATCCCGTACGATCTTCTGTAGGTATTCCAATGTAGATTGACGAGAATTTTTGTTTTTTGTTCAAGGTAAACAATTGTGGATGCTTAATGTCACGCCGCGGAGCGCCCAAAAAAAGATAACAAAAGGAAAAGTAGTCGGCCATTTTGGACATCGAAAAAAAATTCTAACAGCTTTATATTAATACTAAATAGATGTGTAATTAATTTTATGAGTAAATCACTTTTTCATACGAAAAAAATTGTTAAATTCGCACATGATTTTATACCCGTTACTGTGGCCTAAGGCGGTAAGGCGGGAGCCTGAATTAGAAGGTCCGAAAAATCGTTGATTTTTTTATTGCTTAAATTGATAGATAAACTATCCAAGAATATATTTACAAAGTTACAGAGGCCAATTGTAAATATTTTCGAAGATACAAGGCCAAAAGCAGAGAAGCGCTTGATATTTGATATTGATATTTTCTCCTATTGAAAACTTTGAAGCGCGTTTTCTCCAGTTTTCATTTTCACGATTTTTCCAAATTGGCAGGCGTGATAGCAAAGAAAATTTATTGAATCAAACCAAAGTTTATTTTCTTCAGTATGAAAATCTCTTCAAAATGAATTTAAAAAGTCGTTTAAAATAATTTTTATAGCATGTTTAAGTGTTTTTTAACACATTTTTTTCAAACCTGATTAAAGTTAAAATTGCACGATTTTTTCAGTTTTTTAAAAATTCACCCAGACGAAAAATATATGACAACCGAAAATTTTATTGGTTTATTTGGTTCGTCGTTGAACAAGTATTTTTAAATAATTTTTATAGCACGTTATAGTGTTTTTTTAACACATTTTTTTCAAACCTGAGAAAAGTTATAATTTCACGATTTTTTCAGCTTTTTTAAATTCACCCAGAAAAAAATATGACAATTCAAAATTTTATTGGTTTATTTGGTTCAGTCAAGAATTGCGAGCTGCATCTTTCCCGTTGATTGGGGACTGCAGCGGCAAGACGGACATGGAATAAGCTGATAAATCTGTAGTCATTTATTGTTTCATGTTGAAATTGTTTTGATACATTTCAAATATACATGAAATGAGACCTTAATGTTTACTGTATTCACTCGTTTTTTCCCTACTAAAAAGATTCCCGAAAAAACGCTTTTATGGACTTTCTAATTCAGGCTCCCGTCTTAATGGATTGTATGGGAAACCATTTTTCATCACGATACGATAATACAATGCAATATGTGTGTTTACCCGTTAAGTCGAGGAGACGCAACTTCTGTAGATGCCTGAAGGACTTGCTCGGCACCCTCGTAAGTCGATTGTACGGTAATTCAAGCTCCCACAATGATCTTTCAAGCCCTAGAAAAGCCTCGTCCGGTATATCCGATATCGGATTATGTTTGATTTGTAGCTTGTAGAGACCTGAAACACGCGCGACCCTTATTTGTCTCGTAATAACACACGCGCACCATGTACTGTCCTTTGTCCCACAGGCTCCAATGATTTGAAAACTCAATCAAATTGGCATTGAAAAAAAAATCAAAAGCCAAATAATAATTGAATTTCGAACAAACGGAAGAGACAACATATTTTTCAACAATCACCAAATCATGAAACCCGCATATCCGCTGTACAATTATTTATGCAATTTGGAGACTCAAGCAAACGAACCCTTGATATCTACTGCGATTAATCAGAACTTCCATTCGTTCATCGATGATGAATCAGCAGAGCAATATTGCTGCCAATAATTTCACGCTTTGGGTAGCGTATGACGGCATATTCGTTGTACCGTCCACGCCTGTATGCATGTACGTGTGTAAATATATCTTCTCTCTAACAACGAACATTACTCAAGTGTCCGTCTTCGATTTTGTTGAAACTCATATACGTGATAAAGCATTAAAAACTATTAGACACGTTTTTTTTATCTGTGAAAAAACGTTTTTAAGGGGGAAACGACCCCTCGAAGAAAGGCGTGTCCCCCATAATTTAATTTTCGTTAAATTATTGTTTAGTGGATTTTTCATCGCTCGACATTAGAAGAATTTTGGTTCTTCTTTCATTTAGCACCCCCGACACGCCGTTATTCCGCAGATTAAAAAATACGCGTCTGATAGTTTTCAACGCTTCATCACATATATGACTTTCAACCGAATCGACGGCGGACCCTTAAGTGATGTTCCTTGTAAGACGTACCCGTATTTATAAGAAATTGGGGTTGCAAGTGTCGCAGTCCGTTGTTCTCCAACTGCAGCATGAATACTTTGGAAGAATTGATGGGTTGCGGAATTCTGGGCATCGGCACATTGTCACATGAAACCATTCCAAGATCGGGAATGGCCTTGGAGCAGGTGCACAGCGGATTGAAGAAGCACGGCGGATACTGGACCGGTAGTTCGTGCATTCTGACCATCGAGGTCCAGAACATCAGTATCAGCGTCAGTAGCATCATCGCGTAGCCCATTTTCACAAATGTCGATAGATTCTGGAAACATGATCGCCTCGTTAAAAAGCGGGACAACAAAGTTCTTCTGTCAAGCGCGCACAATTGGCAAGCACGCGCAATTCGTTTATTTATATTTTCTCTTCAACTGCAAGACTTCGCTCGACTCTCGTCTGTTTGAATTTACCATTGGATTGTTATAGATCGCGGATCGAGGCGACCTGATGGGTAGAGACTCGGTCACCCGACTGACTTCTATGAAGTGGACGGAACAACTTCAACGACGAAACTCGCTTTTTCCACGGACTTCCTTTCTGGGCGGGACTATCGGCACGGATACGGCTTCGCGGGAGCACCTCGACAGTTTCGGAGCTTCTCTTTACCCGATTATACCTCGTGTATATTCCATTAGGTGGTTCGGTGAAAATAGTACTTGCGCAAAACGTGCAATAGAGACGCCAGGGCAAAAGAAAACGAGAGAATACAAAACTACGACAAATGATCGATTAGTGACGTTCTCGTCGCATGCAGTCGTCACGTTTTTCACGATTGCTTCACTTCGTTACTTTATTATCTTGAGACTGATGTGGATGTGACGAGACGCGTTTGTGTCTCGTAATAGTCCTTTCGCAGGCCCTCCTCGACGTCGTTTTTCTTCAAGCACGCCCACGCGCGCAATTATCGATATTAGTCGATTCGTACGAATCTTCTGGGCAATAATTGCATTTGATTTACTCTGCTGCTCGACCTTAATCAGAGGAATACGTAAATGTGCACGGCTCATCTCGAGACTTCGATGCACGTGACCTTGGAGAACGGGTAGCTCTGAAAAAGCCAGCTGGTGGAGTTTCCTGTTCAAAAGTATCGCGAATAGTTCATTCAAGCTGACCGCCCGGGGAGACGAAAATTGTGTGAACTCTCGATCTAACAACGTTATCCCTCTTATCGTCGTACTCTCGAACTCCCGGCCAGGACAAGGATCACCAAAGAAGCTTCGAACTTCAAATTACGCGACGCGGTAACCGTTTTATTATTACAAGACAAAACTGTAACATACAAAAATTAGTTTGCCTCAAGACGTATAATCTGAATGGAAGAACGTTGTAAAATATCTCCAGACTACTTTCGTAAAATCGTTTCGTTTGTTGCGAGAAATTCTTTCTTTTTGCTTTTGCGGACCCGAAGTCTTGTTATGTTAAACTTTAACGAATCCGAGACAACGGTTGGCTCGTACACATTTGTGCGATACGAGTCGTATAAATATATATATGTATATATGTGTATATACATATATAGATATATATAGCACTACGTAAAACTTTATAGAAAAAATACAAATCTGTTTTTGTGTGCTACTTTTCAATTTTTGTGACACGAATGTACGTACATGTGCTCTTCTTCACTCTCGCGAAAAACCTTTCGTACGTGTATGCGCACGGATATGCACAGAAACACATATATGCATAGTGTAGTATATATACATACATGCAAGCATACATGTGCATATATATATGCGTATACAATTATCAGTAGCTAGTATCGTAAAAAAAGTTTGATCGAACGAGTATAATAATGAGTAACAAATAAAATATGGAACGCTCGCACCGTAAAATTTCCGTAATTCTCGTTGTGCGGATTTTTATCACTGATAGACTACTCCGGCTTTTTATGATGGCCATTGGTGACGTCGGCCGGCCGTTTCGTTATTTCGGACTCGGTCGTCTTCTCCGTTTTGTTGCGTGGAAGCAACGGCAAAACGAATATAGCGAGGAGTCCCAACAAATGCGGAGCCAGGTACACGTGCCTGAAAAGAATCGAAAGAACTATTAAGTTTTGTTCCAATCCCAGTGATGTCTTACGAGGCGTTTTGGCGAAGTAATAATGCGGGAAAAGTGACGTGCTTACAGGTACAATTTGACGCTCGGCAAAAATTCTAATAGAATGAAGCTGAACGTCATGTAGGCTAAAAATATTCTGGTTGTGATGAAAGTTGCAACGTCGTAGAAGAATTTCGCCGGTTTTGAATTCACGAAATACGGCCTTATGTGACGTCGGACCTAAAAATATACGAACAACAATAGTCGGTTGAGTATATGATTATTGATTCGAAACATTTTTCAAATATGTGTTTATTTTATTATTTTTATTACTACGAAATATTTTTTTTATTTAAAATATTTTATTACTACGAAAAATGAATATTAAAATATTTTAATACTACGGAAAATAAATTTTGAATTTTTTATTTATTTAAAATATCTTATTACTACGAAAAATCGATGAAATATTGTTTTTTTTTGGACTTGCGAAGTATAAAAGTGCTACGTGAAATAAAGGTATAAGAGAGGCGCTCACGGAACGAGATGCATAAGTGAAGAAAGCTCCATTGGCAAAAGTGAGGTAGTAACCCGGATAAAATCCGTGCCATAAGGCGGAAAGAGCGTAAGTGAGAAGGGTTTTGTGCCGTCCGGCTCTCTCGTAGACGACCATTCTTAGCCAACGATTGGTTCCCTTGTTCCACCGTTCTATACTCTCCCTAAGGCTGAGCGAGGTCTGTGAGAAGAGGAGAAAAAAGTGTCATGGAAATTGAACAAAATGTATGTATATCGGAGCTAGATCGTGCGCGATGGCTCTACGTAATTATTCCATATCTTCTAGGTATTCTGAAAGTAAGACCTTTACAGCTAAGATCGATCGAAACATTCCGAACAAAAAATACAAAACGACTCTTCTGTAAAGTAAAGAATAATAAAACTATCAAAGGAATTCGTTTTATCAAATATACTATTAAAATTATTAAGGGGCTACAGGTGGGTCAGAAAATTGCATTTTTCAAAAATATTCTTATTCGATAGTGTCACCTTTTACCTATATTCTCGAAAATTTGAAACAGTCCCAAAATTGAATGGGCTACAGATCCTAACAGTCGTCGTACTTCAAACTTTAAACGCGGTGGACCTGATATCTTGAGAACCATTTGGTGGATTGTTTTTAAACTTACAGGAGATACAATAAGGAACATTTAAAAGTCATTGACGATCTCACTTTTTCAAAATCGATCTTCATTTTTTAATAGTTACGTCAAAATGACAACTTTTTAAATAGATTTTGTATGTTCGAGTTTCAGTTCGTAGCCACGTTGTTAAAAAAAATTATTTTTAAAATCGTCGATCGTCAGCGACTCGTATTTATTGTGAACTGGAATAACCCCTTTGGTTTTTAGATTTCAGATGGACCGTTTAAGTTGGAAAGTGTCCACCGCCAAACATCGCGAACAAATTTGTATCATCTGCCGGCGGCCATGTTTTTATTGTTTTTCTGTATTTTTTGGTCATTTTTTTAAGGCTCTCAATATATGTATCTTTCTATTTTAAAAAATGCGTTGCTTTTTCACCAACCATTCCCAGAAAAAAATCAGGATTTGGCCATTTTGTCGGGTCTCTAGGTAGATGTAGCCCCTTATATTATAATAATATTCTGATTAAATAAATCTTGTGAATTTTGTTATATTTTGTTATACGAAATTTGAATAATTCCATTTTTTTAATTTCAATTGCTAGAAGAAATGACAATATACGCTATTTTTGGTAAAATGCGAACAAATGAAACGGTCTTTGACATTGACCCAAATATCTTACCTCGAAAGGTATAACGTCGACGTTCGATATGAGATCCCATTTTGTACTCCCGTCGGGATTACGGCCGTTTCTTCCCAAGCCCGAGTTGTTGCAAATAGCATCGGCGAACAACCAGGCGTAATAATACTTAAAACGTACCACCATCGTCGAGATCATCAAATACCAAATTTTATAAGCCACCGAGGTATTCTCCAAAAAGTCATCGTCTGAAAAGCAAAATCACAATGGATGAGTTTGAAAACTGGGCGAATTATCGTGCACTGACTATATTAAGGGGTCTTCCCACTTAAGACTCTAAAAAGGCTATTTTCATGAATTTTTACGATAGGTTTATATTATATATATTCATATAAAAGTTGTCACACTTAAGAGGCTATACGAGTGTGACACTTTCAAAAACTCGATTTTTTTTACCTTTTTCGGCAGTTTATACTATCAAGAATATGGGATGAGATTTTTCAAATTTTCTGACATTGTAACTCAAAGAGTGATTATCCGATGCACTTTAAATTTGAACTGAGCACTCTTGAATATATTTACTCTACAATGACGTAGGGTATTTTCGATTGGATGAAAATTGACGATTTGGCATTGAAAAAAACGACCATTGTATAGGCAAGAACACAGACTTTTTTTCATAACTATGCCATTTTGTTAGATTTTGATATTTTTCAAAAATCCTACGTCATTGTACAGGAAATACCTTCCAGTTTAACACCATTTTTTCGTTTTTCGGTTTCAGCTGCTTAATCGGCCGGAATCATGTCAGCAGTGTAGGAACTTTTTTTTGGCGCCTCCGAAGGCAGCGCATAAGTCGCTTGAATCTCAAAATTTTTATATGAAAAAATTATGTAATATAGGTCAAATATAGCCAAATATATTCTTAATTTTCCAACACTTTTAATTAAGTACTTTTCTTCCAAAAAATTCCCAAAAATCACCCAAATTTTCAGCGTTCACACTGGTATATCCCCTCAATAAATACACTTTCGAAATACATTTTAAAAAAAATTATTCAAGCCACTATTTATAAAGGAAAATGGTAGTTAAAAAAATGTCCTAAAAATGTAGGTCTGCGCTGTTGATGAAATCTCGGAGATGGATCATCCGAAACAGAAAAATCAAACGGTTTTAGATTCAGTATGTTAATGGCTATAGCGCATATTATACGATTTTTGATATATGCAAAAATAACAAAATGAAGGATATTTTTCGAAAAAACAAAAAAAAACGTATTTTTTCACCGTTTTTGTGCAAAAATAGTGAATATCGAAATTTTAAAAAATCCCTAATATGCGCTATAGCTATATTTATAAAGAATATGTGGTTAAAATTTCATAAGGATCGGTCCAGAAGTTTCGAAGATTTTATCAACAAGCCGTTGAAAAACGTTGTTGCGAGAAAAAACGCGTTTAAAGTTTGTTTGGGTTACATAAATAAATGATATGTTTTAAAATGTATTTCGAAAGTGTATTTATTAAGGAGAGATATACACCTAGATGGTCGAGGTCGAGGATTTAGAAGCTATGAACATTCCGTCAACCGTAGAAAACTCACACTATGGGCCTGGTATCGATGATTCCATGTAAGTTGACAAATTTCATGATTTATTTATTCCCAATTTTCAAACGCGTTTTTCTCAAACCCACGTTTTTCAAATCGGTACCCAAAATTTCTCGAAAACCAATTAACCGATTGCCTTGAGGTTTTTTGTGGTTATTCTATACACCATTATGTAGTACTTGTCATAGGATTTTTTTCCGTTGCTGAGTTTTTGTTTTATAGGCAAAATAATAACTAATTTTTGGCCTAAAAATCACTATTTATGTTGAAACGTCCGCCATTTTGTCATAAATCGATATTTTCAAAATCGGCTATGACAAGTACTAGATTGAAGTATCTAATTTAAAAATCTTTTTGCTTTTTTTTTTAGATGACTTTTTAAGAAACGCCAGGGGGTACCGTATACGCAGATTTTTTTACGACGCTCCAAGGATCATACAATATCCTTGTATATTTTTTATATTTTTAAATAAAGAAAATTAAACATATTTTTGAATGTATATACTTTTAGATAATTAAAACCCCAAACCGAAATGTCAAATAGTTTTTCTTGAAAAAATTCACAAAAATGACGTTTCTTCCGGTCCTTAGGTGTATATCTCCCCTTAAGTGTAACTACGTTTATATCAATATCTATAATATAAACCTATGAAAAAAATTAATGAAAACAGCCTTTTTGTAGCGTCTAAAGTTAGAAGACCGCTTAAATAGGGTTTTTTTTTACCTTTTATCCTCTGTATGGGATATGTGGGAATAAATGCCACAAATATCACAGCGCACGTCAAGCTGGCAATCACCTTCTTCGCGACGATAACCGCCAGGGAAGGTTCCAGAACTATTTCGTCCAATTTTTGCGGCGAATCGTCGTAAAAAATCTGTCAGAAGAGATGCAGGTAGTTAAAACAAACAATAAATCATATTCACCAAATAATCAAAGTGGATGGAATTCTAATTATTGGCTCGACGCCAAAGTTCGTCCCGTTTATTGGCTTTTGCATCAACCGAATATGACGTTGGTGTTCAAATTTTCGAGCGATCCGGTCCATTTAAATTTCACAATAATTTGTGCATTTACCGTTAGGGGCTTGGCACCGCACAGTCCACTGCCGTGAATAAAGTCGATGTAATCCCTATAAAAGGTTACAGGACCTGCCATCAAAGCCTGGAAGTGGAAGACGTAACTGAAGTACTCCAGTGTCGTTGGCATTATTCTGGAACGTCAAGGAGTTTTATAACACGAGTGATTTAAGGAATCATCACGTTGTACAATTTTCAAAAAATCGTTTTTTTTGCTGCATTATCCGATAGTATCGACGGGTATAAACATGCGGTTCAATTTTTGTGGCGAAATTCGAATAATTTCTGTCGTCACACCCTTTCTTAGAGAAAGTGAATCGAGCAGGGGCGTGAGAACTCGAAACTTTAAACGCGTTTTTCTCGAAATGTCGTTTTCGAAACGGTGTACACTCTCGAAGGAAGAGTTTTCAAGCTATCCGTCTCAAATGTTGACACAACATTCTTCACGCCATTCTTTATCTTGCTACGGAAGCTTTTTTTGTAATCTTCATATTTTTTAACGAAAAACCGTCGAAAAAACAGGCTAAATTCGATTCTTTTTTTTCAAACCGCCGCCATTTTGTCAATGCTGATTTTCAAAAAACCTCCATATCAAGCTAGGGGCTTGCTTACTGATTAATAATCTTTTTACAAATTTTGTTTCAGATAACATTTACGGCCACAACCGGGTACATCGTGAGGATTCCTTTTTTTCGAAGACATTTTCAACCGTTAAAAAAGGTAAAAAAATAAACGATGACTAATTTGTTTTCTGTTCTTCATGAGTGTTTTGATTTGACATAAAAAAATCTGACGCATTAGTGTATTTTAACCATCGAAAAAAAATCACGAATATCAGCTATTTTTCGACCCGATACACTGCGATGATCCCTTAAGGGGTCTTCTCACTTTAGACGCTAAAAAAGGCTATTTTCATGCATTTTTTTATAGGTTTATATTATAGATATTGATATTGTAGATATTGATATTGAAAGTTGTTACACTTAATAAATACACTTTCGAAATACATTTAAAAAAATGTTATGTATTTGTGTAACCCAAACAAACTTTAAACGCGTTTTTCTCGAAACACCGTTTTTTGACAGCTTGTTGATAAAAGCTTCGAAACTATTGGACCGATCCTTATGAAATTTTAATCACATATTCTTTACAACAATAGGTGTAGCGCATATCAGGGATTTTAAAAATTTTGATATTTACTTTTTTGCCATAAACGGTGAAAAAAAACTTTTCTTTTGTTTTTTCGAAAAATGTCCGTCATTTTGGTATTTTTGCATGCATCAAAAATCGTATGACATGCGCTGTAGCCATTAACATACTGAATCTAAAACCGTTTGATTTTTGCGTTGATCCATCTCCGAGATTGCATCAACAGCGCAGACCTACAATTTTATTAGGACATTTTTTCAACTATCGTTTTCGTCTATAAATAGCGACTTAAATAAATAAAAATTTGATGTATTTCGAAAGTGTATTTATTAAGTGTTACAACTTTTATATCGATATCTATAATATAAACCTATCAAAAAAAAATCATGAAAATAGCCTTTTTTAGCGTCTAAAGTGAGAAGACCCCTTAACGAACTCCATGTGTGGACTTTTCATACGCCAAGTTTCGACAGTGCCAAAATTTGCCGGTAATATGACTCGGTTGTAAAATCACTGGTAATGTAACATAATATTCTAGGGATTTTCTAAAGTAGCGGATGTGTAGATCCAACTGGTAATGAAGAAGCGCAGAATAAACGCTGTGCTGAATAAAGATCGTTTACGAAGGCAAGTCCTCACTTCACGGCTTGATGTCGTTGAACGGGCGTGAGATCGTACTCGTACCGAGTAAGACCATCGTGAATGGAATACGCCAGGCTAATGACCTTTTGTGTGATGACCATCAGCGGACCTGTTTCGACGAAACAAATTAATGATAACCAATTACACAAGTCAACAAAAAACAATATTTCGCAAAATTCGTACAATTTTTTGTCAAATGACTACTGGTGAGACCTATAGGGGGGTTGTGCTTAAGGGGTTACCCCCACTTGCGATTTTGAAAAAATGGATTTTTTTTATTACATTTTTTTGAAGTATAAGTATCTGAGAATATGTCCTGAAAATTTCAAGTCGATCCGAACACAATTGACTGAGATATGAGCGTTGAAAGAGAAGAATCCGCGTTGAAAGAACGTTGAAAGAGAAACTTTAAACGCGTTTTCCTCAAAATGGCATTTCTGAAGTTGGTGACCAAGATTACTCGAACACTAATGAACCGATCTTCTTGACATTTTGCAGGCTTATTTAATACATAAAAATGTAGTCTTTAATCGTTCGATTTTTTTTTCGAAAAAAAATGGCCGTTTTATAGCCAAAAACGGCCGTTTTTTTCGTTAAAATCGAACCATTAACTTTGACTGTCCGCCATTTTGTGAAAAATGAATATTTTTTAAAATCTTTCGATTAAAGACTAGTTTATACTTATATTTGACTAAATCCATCCGCATTTTTTTTTTCAGATGATCCACTTTGCCGCAATGTTGGTCACCGCAAACCGTGTATAAAAAAACATTATTTCATTGACGGCCATTTGCCACTAAACAATGTAATATTTTTCAATAAAAAAATTACTGAAAGTTATTCAAGATGTGTTCTTTAAGGTGGTATATTGATCGATTAAAAAAGTTTTGTAGTTTTCTTTAAAAAAATTCATGAAAAAGGCCTTTTTTGCGCTACAAGTGGGGGTAACGGCTTAAGAGGTTAGGCCACAGTAACGGGTATAAAATCATGTGTGAATTTAACCGTTTTTTTCGTATGAAAAAGTCATTCACTCATGAAATTAATTACACATCTATTTAGTATGAATGTCAAGTTGTTAGAAAATATATCATTTCTTTTTCGATGTACAAAATGGCCGACTACTAATATTTTCTTTTGTTATCTTTATTTTAGGCGCTCTGCGGTGTGACTTTGAGAATCCACAATTTTTTACCTAGAACAAAAAACACAAAATTCTCGCCAATCTACATTACAATACCTAGAGAAGTACGTACGGAATTTAAAAAATATTGTTTTATTCTAAAGTTGTAGGCATTTGAACTTAAGAAATGAATTTTCAGTGAAAAGTTTCGTTATAACTGCTCATAAAATGAAAAGTTTTCGATTAATCAGAAATTCCGTACGTACTTCTCTGCAAAATGCAATTAGGAACATAACTTTTAAATTCGAAGTATATCGAGTGAAAATTGTTCAAGTTATTTGCCACGCCAATAGGAAAAAAGCTGTTTCGAGTAGTCGGCCATTTTGTACATCGAAAAAAAATGCCAACAGCTTGATATTCATACTAAATAGATGTGTAATTAATTTGATGAGTAAATCAATTTTTCATACGAAAAAAAATTGTTAAATTCGCACATGAATTCATACCCGTTACTGTGGCCTAACCCCTTAAGATGACAGTCAGATAAGACCTCACAACCTCAACATCTTTGCCAATATTCGCGCTATACGAGTAACGATAAAGTTCTATGGTCGGCCAATAAGTGTTGCTAGTAGCGAAATTTAATATTAGCTGTCGGTGAATGCTAGCTTTCACATAGTAAATATTTTCGTGATTTTGGAATGCAACAAAAACTGACCACGTTATCATCTGAAATTACAAATACCCTTCGGGTAAAATTTTTTCTAGTTGAACTAATTTATTCATAATCTAGGGTCCTTATACTTCACAAATACTGCACAACGAATATTCTAACTCCAATGCTTTTGTCACAACAAAAAAAAAACAAAATCTGCATTCACTTATGGGTAAGTTGAGATACCAGACGTCGGTGTAAGATGACACAATATGTCATCTTACCCTGCTGCGTATTAAACCGGACATTGAATCAGATGTTATGGCTCATCGTTATAGGATGCCTGGCTATTATCAATGAATCTCGACTCGTTAGGGGTGGTCACAAAAACATGACCAAGACCATCGAAGTTGTAAAGAATAGAATGGGTTGGCTTTGAGCATCCAAACATTTTAACGTGCCGTAGACACCACTTTATCGTCACTACAGTAACGTTCCAGTAATTATTGGTTGCTATAAACTAGACTTTGAGGGATAACACCACTCTTAAATTTTGGAAAAAGCGTTTTTTCGGCTTAAAAAATACTTTGGGGTCATAAAAACAGTATGCAATTGGTGTTATAGCGATTTTTGTTTAACGTTTGATTATCGATTTTGCCACAGCGCCTCGGACTTCTTTCAGGCGCCTCGTACAACTTTAAACGCGTTTTTCTCGAAACCACTTTTTTCAAACTGGGAGGACGGATTACTCGAACACCTTCGCATGGATCAATTTGAAATGTTGATAGTAGCTTCACAATTACATTCTCCATGGGACTACATAGCCGTTTTTTGATTACATGTAAACTTTTTTTTATAAACATTTTACTGCTTTTTTTAAATCGATTTATTTCTTCGAAAGTGCGCCATTTTTTCGAAATTTCATTTTTTTAAATCCCTCCGTAGTCCTATATCTAATAATATATAGATTATATTTTTTTGGTATTTGTTCCAGGTCGTATACTTTACCAGAAAACCGTCCTCCCGTAAAGCTATTTGTAAAAAACACGTTTTTCAAGAAGGGCTCCGTCGCCGCCATTTTGTATGAAAATTATAATAATTTTTTTTTTATTTATACTTTAATATGTGTTAACTAAACTCTCTCAAAGTAAATCCTATTCCTTTTTTCATACTCCCAAAATAAATTGTCAAAGTTGGGCCTTATTTTCTGCCGCTAGAGTGGTGTTATCCCTTAACCCAGAAATTAATGCAATGAGCATAATTCGGTCGACTTGTGTAGATGACATACATATGTCATTGCAGACTGAAGTATGTCTTACACACGTTGAACGACATGTGGCTTTTTATTTCTCTATGTTTCATATAAGTAATTAATGACCTGGAACTGATTCTATTTTATTACAATCATAAACGTTTATGGATATACGCTTGGCTTTGAATTCATACGTCGTCATTTATTTTAATATACATCGTAAAAGAAAAAGTATGTCATCTTAAGCACAACTTCCCTACCAGCCTATATTTCAAGTTACTAAGCAGAGTTTTCAAATTAATTTTACTTCCATAGTGAGAGTCGTTCGCAGTTCATTTAAGAATTTTTAAAATCATTTGCTGTGGTAAATTAATTCGGTGATATGTCGACAGTAGCAAAGCGAAGATGGGCTTATTCAAATTACTCTATTACATTATGTTGTATATACGGAGAGTAAGTTATTCAAAAATTTCGAAAAACATTCACCGATTTCCTGAATCGTGCTTTTTTCTTCTTATTTTGGGATATAAATAAAGGATCGAGATCAATTGGCAGAAAATCTTGGTTCCTTCAGTAAGGTGCAAGGAAAAAGCCCTCTACCGAGCCATAGAAAACCTGCTAAGTGCGAGTTAGGCCTCGCTCTATTAAGGTTCCGTACATATGACCAATTAACTTTTTTTTAAACTAGATATTCAATTAGGTAATGTTTTGTTTTCGGTCTTAGTTCTTAGGTAGTACTAAGCTGAAAGCATATGGGGTGATGATAGCTAAAGAAAGCTTTGTATACTCCTGCTGTAAGCTAATAATGAAAATATATAAAATTATCGTTATTTAAATATTTACAGTATCAAATGACTTATTTTTGGAGTCGGTATCAGCCAATTGCCAACATTATCACATGTTTCGCAGAAAACAAGAAGGCGAACAAAAAAAAATGGAATATACGATCTACAGTCTTTTTTAATTTTCAATTTCGCTTCTCCTTGACGTCTCTCTCTCGTTCTTGGCTGGCACCGACCCCAAAAATAAGTCATTTGCTATTGTAAATATTAAAATAACAATAATTTTATATATTTTCATAATAAATATATTGTATTATGTATACAATAAATTATTATATATACTACACTATAAATCGGCGTTTTCAGTGTTCGTTGTTTAAATACAGTATATGATACATAATATACAGAAATTCAGAATTCCTAACTACTTTAGTTTTTGAGATAGACCCCGTAACAAAAGGTCTAAAACTGACAACTTTGACGGCCTCCCATTTCTTTATTTTTGAAGATGAAAAATAATAAAAAATATATTTGCACTCTACTCAAGGAGCTTTAAGGCCTTATAGACGCGAGAAATTTCAAAAAAATTTTTGATTCCATTAGCGTGAACGGTTAGGAATATTTTAAACTTTACAGAATTGAAAAATTCGAAAAATAAGGTGAAATAAGGTAAGATTGCATTTATAATAGATACCACGCGGCGCGCCCGACCGGCAACTTCAAAGCCTTTTTTCCACGATTCACTTTTTTGAACCTTGTGAAAGTTCTTACTCCTGAACGAAGGTTCACTTCACTTTGAAATGTTTACAACATATTCTTAGTATCATCACCTATCGTGTGAAGCACAGAAACAAAAATTTCAATGACCAAAAAAAATATAAAAAATAAAATACTGACAGCAAATTGAGTAAGAAAATTTTAAGTTCCGGATTTTTATTACCAAAATTTAAAAAAAATAATATTGTTGGTTCACACTGAAGATACATTCATTATGCAATTATGAATATGTTAATTTTTTTTTTCAGACACCCACATCGATACCGAGAACTTTCACCATCAACGCGCGCGCAAAAAAATACATTGCTTTAATATGTTATATCTCCGCCATTTGTTAATATTTCTGATTTTTTTTACATCTACTTAACCATGTGCATAAGTGATCTGTGAAAAAAATGTCTCACTCAATAAAATCACGAAAAAGAAACTTACCGTAAAAATGTTTAATACAACTTATATTTTTTAATAAAATTCGATTTTATTGAAAAATTGTATATTTCCGTGTTCTTACGTAGAATATTCAATACTAAGTGTTAAAACAGAATCAGCATAGGCGTAAGATTTTTTTTAAATATACAGTTTTGCAGCACCAAAACGGTTGTAGAGCTGTGTTATCGATGGAAATTCAACTAATCGGTCGATTTGAACAACAAAAGGAATCGTCGAATCGACTCCATTAGGGCGTTAGCAGAATGGACAGATATGATATTTTGGCGCGAATTTTACAGCTATTGCGATGCAATTTAATTTTGTCCTTCCCAGCTTGATGCCTGAAAGGCTAGAATCTTCTTCCAGGCAGAACATAATCCCCAAACACGTGTCCTTCTGTCGAATGCATTTTACAACAACGAATAAGCGTGACTCACCAGTTATGTCGAGATTGTAAGAGCCATAATCGTAGATCTGCCGATAAAAGTGTACACTGGAGAGGTAGCCGAGAGCCAAGGTAAGAACGTGTCTATAATTTATAACCAAAAGTTACGATGACACAAATACGATATATTTCTACTTTACGTAGTCAATGGAAAGAAACCCTTGTAATTTTAAGCAGTGTGCCGGTCAAAGCCGCCTTCACTCTTGTAACCCTTTGATTAAAAAAATCTAACATAATTGATGACATTAGCATGAACTAACTACTTCCAAATAAAAATGTTACACCTGTTGTAAAATAATTCGTTTCAAAATGTAAACAATTAATTCAATAAATAAATTCAAAAAATTAATTTTTAATATAAATTTAAAAAATTAAATTTGTCAATAAATTTGAAAAATTAAATTTTTAAATAAATTTGAAGAATTAAATTTTTTAATAAATTGAAAAAAATAAATAAATAAATTTAAAAAAAAATTTTTTAACAAGGTTTTATCTATCATATTTTCGACGCAATGAGAAAAATGTGAGATATCAAATGAGGAGCTGACGAACAAGCCCGGTATTGTCCACACCACGTTAATTTTTTTTAATTTTTATTTTTCGTGTAATTCAAAGCACACCTTTATTAGCTTCCAATATATTTTTAAACAAATCCGGCCCCGAACACATCAAAATTTGTTAAAAACTGCCTTCTTAAGGGAAAAGGCAGTTTTTGGTCAGAACAAAAATAAAATAAGAAAATTTGAAAAAATTAACGTAGTGTGGACAAGTCAGGTTTTATTCGCCAGCTCCTCAAACATTGATGAGTAGCCGTTCTTTGCGCTTGTTTGTCGTATATTAAAATGTTATGTCAAATATCGATGATTATCCGTCTTTCTGAGACTGTTGCTTAATATTTTTGTTAAAGATTAAACTGTTATTTAATATTTTTAAATATAAAACAAATATTAAACCAAATAACTAAATATTTTTAAATATTAAACAAAATATTAACAAATATTAAAACAAATATTTTTAAATATTAAATCAATATTAAACTGTTGTTTAATATTTTTTTAAGACATTAAGGCGTTAGGCTGCTGTAAAAATTTCATAACTTTCGTTCGTCGCTTGAGGCAACTAAAATTGAAGAGCCCAACATACGATGCAGGAATCGCAGAAGTAGTCAAACTTTAAACGCATTTTTTTTCAAACTATGTTTTTCAAAACGGTGTACACGACTTGTCGACATATAATGAATGGATTGACTTGAAATTTGGTAAACTCATTCTGTGTAATAGTAGTTTAGTCTTGAACGACGTTTTACTTCTTAATTATTTTTTTTTCATAAGTTATAACAAGAATGTGATGTTATGACATACTCACTCGAAGTTAAGTTATAGCATACTCACTCGAACAATCGAGGAAAAAAATTCAAACTTTTCTTTTGATGATCAAAATACGATAACAAAAAACAGCTCGGTCAAGTCTCAGCCAATATTACCTATTTTGAGAAGAAGAAAAAATCGTTTTTTTGCCTCCAAGGATTTTTGTTCAAAGGTCCTTCACGAGATTGTTCAAAACTCTAATTATTAATATTTTCAAATGAAACTTGGTACATAACTTTATTAATATACGAACAAACAAATGTCAAACGATTTTTCAATCGCCTAACTTATTCCTTCAAAATGAATTCTTTCAAATAACCCTGATTTTTGGTTAGTCACAGCTGTCCAACCCCCTAATTCGCAAACCTTTTTCAAGTCTCTAAGTCCTCATTCAATTCTAAAATCCGCGTACTTAATGGGCTATGCGAACCCCATGTTGACATTTTTTGCTTTATTTGGGAAACCCGAAAATACTTTCTCTCGAGACACAAATTTACTCTCCGACCTAACGAAAGATAATTTTGATCCCAGATCGAAACGGCAATTGATCATTTTTCTATGAAAAAAATTTGCGAATGAAGTGACTATTTGAACAATGAAGCAATTTCATTCAATAGTTATGTAAATAGCTCATTTAACAAAAAATATTTACTTTTGCATGACTCTCGGATCCTGCGTGCGCATCGCGATGTAACATATTGCCGGAAGTGCTGCCAAATGTACCGCCTGTCTGAAAAAAATGGAGAAAAAAAGAATATATATATATATATATATATATATATATATATATATAGATGGAAAATTCCGCGCCATTTTACCTAGCCGTGAACCCGACCATTTCTTGTTTTTCTGATTTTTTTTTTGTAAAATTGTACCCCATGCAAGGAATATCCACACAAATTTTTAGATTTTTATCTCTTCTCTTTAAAGAGTTATAATTTTCCAACAAATGTCGATTTTGGAAGTTTTTGAAACATTTAAACGCTGATAACTCGTAAACTATTTGAGATATCGACAAATGTCGATATATATTTTTTCATTTTAAGGTATACTTTCGTTAAAAAATATTTAAAAACTTATCAATTACCAATGTCAACGTTTTTCAGCTTGGAAAATGAAAACAATTTTTTTCAAAAGATCTTTGTCTTTTTTATTTTTTTCATAAAATTCTCTATAATAGAGTGACGTATTCTATGATTTTTAAAACTAGTCTATATTTTTTTTTAGAATTAATCATATTTTTCTTCGAAGATTTTTATCATTTTAATTTCCAATAATGCTATTAATGATTTTGTGATTTCCAATTCGGCTTCGACAGGCCTGAAACGGTTTGTTTTAATTTGTGCTGAATTTAACGATTTTTTTTTACTTAATTCAAAGTAATTTATTTTCATTAAATTCAGTACAAATAAAAAATAAACCGTTCTATCCCTGTCGAATGTGAATTGGAAATCACCAAATCATGATAAAATGGCCAATTATATATTGGACATTAAAATGATAAAAATCTTCTGAAAAAAGTAAGATTCATTCGAAAAAAAATAGAAGGAAAATGGGCCCACGATGACACTAGTCTTAAAAATCAGAGAATTGGTTGAGAGAGTATAAGAGAGAGACCGAGAGATTATAAGATTTGTTAAATATATATTGTCTGACATTGTACAAGTTTTGTAAAAAACTTTTTTCAAAGTTATGCAAATAAAACTCTATTGATTGATTGATCATAGAATTGATCACTCTATTTTAGAGAATTTTTTTGAAAAAAAGCAATCATCCTTTTAAGAAATAGTTCTCAATTTACAAGCAAAACAAAACGTTGACATTGATAATTGATAATTTTTTCATATTTCTCAATGAAAGTATGGTTCAAAATGATACAAAATAATATATCGACATTTGTCGATATCTCAATTAGTTCAGGAGTTATCCGCGTCTAACCGTTTCCAAAACTTCCGAAATCGACATTTTTTGAAAAATTACATCTCTGAAAAGAGAAGAGATAAAAAAAATCGCGAAAAGGAATCTTCGGTTCGTGGGGTACATTGTACAAAAAAAAAGCAGGAAAACCAAAAATGGTTGGGGTCACGGGCTAGGTGAAATGGCATGGAATTTCCCATACATACAGAATCGATCAGAAGTTTTCCATCACTTTGGATAATCGCAAAATTATCATAGAATAATATATTTAATTAATTGTATAGGGCTATATATAGTATCTTCGTAAAATAAGACATAAAACGAATTATATCATTCTAATATAATTTTGCTATTATCCAAAGTGATCGAAAACTTCTTACCGGTACTGTATATCATTTACATATACGTGGATGGAGAAAATGTCTTATTAATTATAACTGCCAGGCAACAGTCTCTATTTGTTTGGGATTGTGCAATTGGCTCACTGAACAAAACATTGAATTAAGGGGGACGATTGGCGATACCCGAGGAGCCGCTATCTCCGGACGAGTTGGAAAGATTATTGGCTTACTTGCCGAAACAGAAGTAACCGAGACAGAGACCGATGACAAGGCCAAATGCGTGACGCGTTGCTGGCGGTACGACGAAAGGACTCAGGGTTGATCTCAAAATGCCGGCCAGAGCCAGGGCTGTGAACTGGCTCAAAACGAAATTAACCTGTAACAGAAAATAAGAAAACCATATATATACATATACGACAAAAATTTAAAGGGGAGATACCTTTAAGGACAAACATTTGCTGATTTTCATTATTTTTTTTTCAAAGTATAAGATTCCTTCTTTTTAAATCTACTACTACTTTTGTCTGTTACATGGTAATTTTTTTGTTATTAATCTTTCAAAATGGCAGAGGTATTTCACGGTCTTTTAAGGGGTTAGGCCACAGTAAGGGGTATAAAATCATGTGCGAATTTAACAATTTTTTTTCGTATGAAAAAGTGAAATACCTTCAACTTTTGAATTAAACAATATTTTTTAAATTCCGTACGTACTTCTCTAGGTATTCTAATGTGGATTGACGAGAATTTTTGTTTTTTGTTCTAGGTAAAAAATTGTGGATGCTAAATGTCACGCCGCGGAGCGCCTAAAAAAAATAACAAAAGAAAATATTAATAGTCGGCCATTTTGTACATCGAAAAAAAAATTCGAACAGCTTGATATTCATACTAAATAGATGTGTAATTAATTTTATAAGTGAATGACTATTTCATACGAAAAAAAAAATTGTCAAATTTGCACATGATTTTATACCCGTTACTGTGACCTAACCCGTTAAACTGCTTTTTCAAGAGTGGCCTGATGTATAGCCAAAAAACTAATCGATCGATTCTGATCAAATTTGTTATAAATCTTTCTAACCTTATTGTCTAAAACACGACCCTAAACGTTTTCGAACATTTTTAGACCGTTATTTTTTAGTGCACAATGTAGCCAACTTATTCGGAAAATCCAATCTGTTCGGTTCAAAGCGTACCATTTCATCGACTTTCAACATTTCTCACTTTTTCTTGTTTCATATCCTGGGTATGAGTATTAAGGCCTTATATACGCGATTTCGCCAATTTTCGGAGGTACTTTTCTAGACGCGGTTAAAAAAAATGACGCATATATTGACAACATTTTTTTTTTTGAAGATAATTTATGCACATGGTTAAGTAAATGTAAAAAAAAATTAGAAATATTAACAAATGGTGGAGATATAACATAATAAAGCAGTGTATTTTTTTCGCGCGCGCGTTGATGGTGAAAGTTCTCGGTATCGATGTGGGTGTCTGAAAAAAAAAATAATGAATCTATCTTCAGTGTGAACCAACAATATTATTTGAAAAAAATTATTACAATAAAAATTCGAAACTTAGCATTTTTTACTCAATTTTCTGTCGGTATTTTATTTTTTATATTTTTTTGTGTCATTGAAATTTTTGTTTCTGTGGTTCACACGATAGGTGATGATACTAAGAATTTATTGTAAAAATTTCAAAGCGATCTGAATCTTCGTTCAAGAGTTAGAACTTTCACAAGATTCAGAAAAGTGAATCGTGGAAAAACGGCTTTGAAGTTGGCGGTCAGGCGCGCCGCGCGGGATCTATCATAAATGCAATCTTACCTCATTTAGTAGCTTTACGGAATTTTTCAATTCTGTAAAGCTTAAAATATTCCTAACCGTTCAGGCTAATGGAACAAAAAATAATAAAAAAATGAAAAGTTTTGAAATTTATCGCGTGTATAAGGCCTTAATGAAAGAAAAATCACTTTTTGGGTAATAAAAACAGGTACCTATAAATAATATGAGTTGGTTTTAATTATTTCTGAAAAAATATTGATACATTGAGGCATGTAATTGGATTTGTTTGCGATGGTTATGGATTTGTTTGTTTGGGGTTTGTTTGTATAATGATTCTTACCTCATTCTTGTAATATATTTATAATATAAGTTGTTATATAACTTTTGAATGAATAACAACATTAGAATGGGGTGGGGAGAAGGCGTTCTGCACAGTGCCAGTGGAGTGGGGGTAGCGTTAGTTTCGTGTGGCATCCAGCTAACTTAACCCCTATACCCAGCCTACCTCACAAATTCATACAGTTTTAAAAGCATTTTCAATGCTAAAATCATGAAAATCAGCAATGTTTTCCTCACCTAAAGGTATCTCTCCCCCCTTAAGGGCGGATACCTTTTCCCTGTCTATGATTCCTATATTATCCTTGTATTATGATTCATCTGTCGGTAAATCATAATACAACAATATGAATAAATGAATGTAAAGAAGCCCGGAACGATTATTTTTATTTAAATATAAAAATCCAGGTCAATGCTAATAGACCAAGACATTTTTCCAGGCTCAAACGCTTTCCTGTTGGTCGTGGTTACGATAAGAGATGCGAGCACGATGCTTTGTTTCATCCAATTCCCGTGGGTCGAACGACCCCGTATAATCCTATGATTTTCCCTAAGGCGCAAGTTCCTCAATGTTAAAAACTGACGATGTACACCGCAGACTGCACAGAAGTTTGGAAAAATTTCCAACCTGCGGGTGGTTTCAATTTTCCACGAGAATTATGCACCGTATCTCGTGTTCAATAATCGCTGAAAATTCCTTCATACCAAGGTAAGTGAGCGATTATGCGCAATTTTCGGCAGTTTTCCTTCGACCTCAGATTTTCTTCAAATTCGAATATTTCGTGAAGACGATTTTTTTTTAGCCACTTTCTTCTCTAGGCTATTTTTTAATTATATATCGCACGCTATCGAAGTTAGAAATTTTTTTAGTCAACGTATTATGCTATTTTACAATAGGTTTAGATTTGTCCATCTTTTGCATTTATTGGGGGTTTCTACGTAGCTTCATTTTTCCTCCACTTTTGTGCATCTTTTTTTAGACTATTTCGCGAAAAATTTGGAACACCGCTTAAGGGACTAGGCTGCGGTGAAAATTTCCAAAATTCGTTCGTCGCTTGAGACAACTCAAATTGAATAGGAAGATCCAACATGTGGTGCAGGAATCCAAAATTGAAGGTTTATGATTTTTTTTCAAAGATCCTCAAAAACATGCATATGAGGTATAGATTTATTCTGTAGATGCTTATTTTCATAAAATAAATCACTAAAGAGCAAAATTATGACTTTTTATATGTTTATTACGTGAATAAGGAAAAACTTTTCTCATACTACCAACTTGAAAAAGTGTAACATCATCGATGATTATCATGAAAAAATCGCGTCGGTGAATGTTTTATACAACTCAGAATGATGTTCTGAGTCACTTATAATTATGCCTATTTATATTTATGTCACTCAATTATTTATTATTAGCATTAATTAATATTAAGTGTTACCGAAATGCGGCAACTTCGCGAGCATTGAGGTTGGCAGCAATGCTCTTCATTCGCCAGTCAAGATTGATGATCTTGTAAGATTCATGAAACTCCATACATTGAACTATTTTTTATATCTGATGTGTTGTGATGGACATTTTTTTAAAAAATCATTAATACTCAGTATAGTCCAGACAATAATATATATTTTTATTTCTTTTCAATGTTGGATTGTGGCTAACGCTCCAACCTTCTTAAGGGGAGGGCAAGGGTTTGCACTTTTGAAAAATCGATTTTTTTTGTCTTTTCTTATAGTTAAACATTTCAAGAATATAATCCCAAAATGTCAAGTCAATCAGAGCAAAACTCTCGAAGTTATTGACTATTTAGTCCCGCTCCCCTAACACTGTAGCTCCGACTTCTCTAAACTTCAAACGCGATCTTCTCGAAACCACTTTTTGAAAGTCCGTGTTCACTGCCATTTGAAGACTACATGACCGATTTATTTCAAACTTGGTACACACTTTCTACATATAATATACCTTCCCCCAACGGTTAGTTTGAGATTTTTTTTACATTGAGGGGGTTTTCCGCCCCCAAAATGGCGGATTTCGTGAAAAAAGCACTTTTCACTTTACATGACCACCAAAATTAATTTAATGAGTGAATCACTATGTCATACGAATTTTTGTTGTTAAATTCGCACATCATTTTATACCCATTACTGTGGCCTAAGGCCTTAAGAGCAGTAATAATTCAGAACTGAATTATTATGCCATTGTGATCTTTACGAAGAGAGATATTTCGGCAGAGAAATGTTTTAGACATGAGATATTTTGGAATAGAGATATTTCGGATTAAACCTGCTGCAAAATAGAGATATTTAAGGGTTCTTCTCATTTTACACGCTAAAAAAGCCTATTTCCATGCATTTTTGTGATATGTTTATATTATAGATATGGATAAAAGTTGTTGCACTTAATAAATACACTTTCGAAATACATTTTTTTTTAATTTATGCATTTATGTAACCCAAACAAACTTTAAATGCGTTTTTCTCGAAACAACGTTTTTTCGACGGCTTGTTGATAAAATCTTCGAAACTACTGAACCGATCCTTATGACATTTCAACCACATATTCTTTACAACTATAGCTATAGCGCATATCAAGGATTTCTTAAATTTTTATATGTACTATTTTTTTGCCAAAAACAGTGAAAAAAAAACGTTTTTTTTTGGGAATGTCCGTCATTTTGTTATTTTTGCATATATCAAAAATCGTATGGTATTCGCTATAGCCATACATACTGAATCTAAAACCGTTTAATTTTGTTTGGTTTCGGATGATCCATTTCTCAGATTTCATCAACAGCGCAGACCTACAATTTTTTTAGCACATTTTTTTAACTACCATTTTCGTCTATAAATAGTCTCTTAAATAAATAAGATTAAAAAAATGTACTGTGAAAGTGTATTTATTATGAGGAGATATACACCTAGATGGTCGAAAAAATCGATTTCGAAGGTATGAACATTCCGTCGACCGTAGAAGACCTACACGATGGGCCTGGTATCGATGATTCCATGTAAGATGACACATTTCATGATTTATTCATTCCCAAATTTTCAAACGCGTTTTACAAAAACCACGTTTTTCAAATCGGTACCCAAAATTTCTCGAAAACCAATGAACCGATTGCCTTGAGGTTTTTTGTGGTTATTCTATACACCATTATCTAGTACTTGTCATAGGATTTTTTTTCCGTTACTTAGTTTTTGTTTTATAGGCAAAATAATAACTCATTTTTTACCCAAAAATCACTATTTATGTTCAAACGTCCGCCATTTTGTCATAAATCGATATTTTCAAAATCGGCTATAGATTATAGATTATAGTATCTAGATTATAATATCTAATTTAATAATAGATTATAATATCTAATTTAATAATCTTTTTGGTTTTTTTTTCAGATGATTTTTGAAGAAACGCCAGTGGGTACCGTATACGCAGATTTTTTTACGACGCTCAAAGGATCATACAATATCCTTGTATTTTTTTTGATATTCTTAAATAAAGAAAATTAAACATATTTTTGAATGTATATACTTTTAGATAATTAAAACGCCTATCCGAAATTTCCAATAGTTTTCCTTGAAAAAAATTCACAAAAATAACCTTTTTTCGGCTCCTAGGTGTATATCTCCCCTTAAGGCCCCCACTTGTAGCGCAAAAAAAGCCTTTTTCATGAATTTTTTTAAAGAAAACTACAAAACTTTTTTAATCGATCAATATACCATCTCAAAGAACACATCTTGAAGAACTTTCAGCAATTTTTCTATTGAAAAATATTACATTGTTTAGTGGCAAACGGCCGTCAATGAAATAATGTTTTTATATACACGGTTTGCGGTGACCAACATTGCGGCGAAGTGGATCATCTGAAAAAAAAATGCGGATGGATTTATTCAAATATAAGTATAAACTAGTCTTTAATCGAAGGATTTTAAAAAATATTCATTTTTCACAAAATGGCGGACAGTCAAAGTTAATGGTTCGATTTTAACGAAAAAAACGGCCGTTTTTTGGCTATAAAACGGCCATTTTTTTTCGAAAAAAAATCGAACGACTAAAGACTACATTTTTATGTATTAAATAAGCCTGCAGAATTTCGAGAAGATCGGTTCATTAGTGTTCGAGTAATCTTGGTCACCGACTTCAGAAATGCCATTTTCAGAAAAACGCGTTTAAAGTTTCTCTTTCAACGCTTTTTCAACGCGGATTCTTCTCTTTCAACGCTCGTATCTCAGTCAATTTTGTTCGGATCGACTTGAAATTTTCAGGACATATTGTCAGATACTTATACTTCAAAAAAATGCGATGAAAAAAAAATCGATTTTTTCAAAATCGCAAGTGGGGGTAACGCCTTAAGTGTAATAACTTATATATCCATATCTATAATGTAAACCTATAAAAAAATTTCATGAAAATATATTTTTTTAGCATCTAAAGTGAGAAGACCCCTTAAGGAGCGAGATGTCTCAGAATAGAGAAATAAAGAATAGAGTCGCTGTCCTGCCAACCAATCCAACATGCCCCTGAAGATATTAAAGGCCAATAAACTTTCAACAGGTACATTTTTTCCAAGGCACTAATTTTATTTTCAAGGCACATAACTTTTACACAAAAAGGAACGCGTGTAAGGGAATAAGAATTTAAAAAATCTTGCACCAACAAATACGCAGCAAAACTTTATTTAAAGCTCGTAGAATAAATAAACGATATAATTTAGGAACGTTCAAACTACCGTGACAAAGAGACAATATAACAAAAACGATTGAGCGTTTTTGCAATTAGGATCATAATGATTTTCGGCAGGTTTTATGACTGAATTTCTTCCACGGCCTCCTGCTGCTCCTCCTGCTCTTCGTAGGGCTCCGCTTCGCGACGGAATCTCCAACCAACTCCAGCTCCGAAGGTCGGTTCGAATCGTCCTGGGCGTGTTTCGTGCACGTGACCCTGTCCACGTATATACACGTCGTTGTCAAATCGGTGCTCGTAACCGACACCAGCTTGCGGCGAGACGTGTCCTTCGCGAAGCCGCGCGCCACCGTGAACGTCAAAAGTGTTCCTTCCGTCGTCGACCACGCGCTGCTGGTACGAGAGATCGACATAGGGACTTTTGTCGGGGCCACTGAGAGGCTGCTTCGCGTCGACCCTTAGGGCTCCTTGGGGCTCGCGACGGAAACGATGGCGCTGCAATAAAATTGCCATAGTAAACACTCAATCGACTCTTTCGATTGTGATTGTGTTTAGATTGAAAATCGATTTCTTTTTTCTTTTCTTTAAACGATAGAACTACACATGTAGAATATTTTTCCAAAGTTTCAAAGCGAAATTCGAAAAGCTTTAAACGCGTTTTTCTCAAAACTGCATTCTCGAAACTGGCGTGCAGGATTACTCAAAAACTATCAAGCCGATGAAGTCGAAACTTGGTAAAAATATTGATAATATTGTTATCTTCTACTTGACGAGAACTGTTTTTGAAAAATTCGAAATATAGTGCAGGAATCGCCGATTGGATATAAACTTGTGGTTACAACGATAGAAAAACTAGTCAAACTATCCTTCGTTGACATACTTATATTTTGCCACGATTTTGACATTTGGATCAATTTGACCCGAATAGTACTTCGTCCACCTGCCATTTACAACCCTTCGGTCTGTTTTTATTGAAAAACATCAGGTATACACTTTAAGCTTTTCTTAATATGTCAGCATGAATAAAATCCGCAGTATATCATATTAAATGGTTCAAAAAAATTATTGAAAATGTTCAGTTTTGGAAAAGTAAGCGTTTTACGCAAAATTCATCCGAGTCAAAATGACCCAGTGTGTCAACGTAAGGTTGAAGACGGTTTTTTTTTCGAAAATATGTTTTTCAAAACGGTGTACACGATTATTCGATATCTAATGAACGGATTGTCTTTAAATTTGGTACACTTAGTCAGTGTAATAGTTGTTTAGCCTTGGTCGATGTTTTCCGTTTTAATATTTTTTGATTAGTTATTAACAGTAATCCCATTTTTCGCGGTAAACGAAAAAAAAAATCAATTTTTTTTAATGATTGCAACACGATCACAATTAAGAGCTCGCTCAAGTCTTAACCAATATTATCAATTAAAAAAAAACTCGTTTTTATTTGTATCAGATCAACTAGGTAGCGAAAATTAACTGCGCCATTAAGGCCCTTCCTTCCAAAGGTCCTTTACAAGATTGTTTATAAATTCTGTAATTATTAATATTTTTAAATGACATTTAGTACACAACTTTGTTAATGTCGAAACCATGTCTAAACGATTTTTCAATCATCTTACTTATTCGTTCAAATTTCTTTCTTAATAACCCTGATTTTCAGGTCTTCCCAGTAGCTTAACCCCTCAATGTTATTATAAAATTACGTGTTTATTGATTGTTTTTATTCGCGTTATAAGCAATTAATATTGAATGTTGCTGGAGCAATATGACTGCGAGCTGGAATATCGTAATTTTATTCTGCGTAAATTTATTTAGTTTTGGCGGTTCAGAATTTGTTCAACCTTAATTGGATACGTTTCAAATACTTCGCGGACTAGTTTTATATTTCTCTGCTCGACCTATTCATATATTACGTTATTACTCGGCTAATATAATTGTACGGAATATCACTATATTTCATGAAAAGTAATTATATCTTACAATTATAATTCTATAATTCTAGTGTTAGAATAGAAGGAAAAAGTGTAGAATAAATATGGAAGAAGTTTTATAGAATTATAATTGTAGTTTCCGAATGGAAAACAACTATATTCTGCACAAAATAATTATATCCCATAAGAATATTTTGTACAAAATGATATTTTATAATAAAGAATACGTGTGATCTATAAAAGAATATTCCACATCAAAATGAAATATCATCTTCTATAATGGAATGAAATATAATTCCGAAGAATTTTTGCCTGGCTATTTCTCGGACTGATTTTCCTCTGCAGCTCGGTCCGTCAAAATATTAAGCCCCAAAGACGATAGATTGATTGTGAGAATAAAATCCAACCCAAACCGTACGATTTTATTTGTGTTTGTTTGGATTACCCGGTAACCAATCCAATTGCCCTGCATGGAATCGACAAGTGTCGCAAAATGTACTCACAAAGAGAGGCGGGAGCGGACGTTGGGGTCGTAGCACAGGGCCACGATGAGTTTGAGCCTGGACTGTGCAGGCGACTGCACAGAGCACAGCGAAGCAAAGAAGTAGGACCTTCATTGTTGATGGATCGTTAGTCTGTGAAAAGATTACACTTGTTTCCAAAACTGTAAATGGAACAGTTATTAGACAAAGTAGGTCTCCAAATAAAACTCACCGTTCGACTTGTCGGACTGTTTCGAATGGAACTGGATACCGAAGCTTGACAAGTTTCAGCTTTTATACTGAAAAATGTCAAACTCTTCTCGCGTCTCGGGGAAGTCCTTTTCGTTGAATGCTCCGAAGAGGCCTTTCCATTCACAACGTACGAAGGGGAATTCCTCCAATCATTTGCACAAGAACGCACAAGCGAGAGGGCAAAGGGGCAGATTGTATGCAAATCAATTAATTTCTCGCTGCCACGATTTCCTTATTTCTCGTCGAGTTCGCTGCATTATCGATTGTATATAGTAGATCTTGAATTTGCGAGAGTTGGGATAGATATGCGTGAATCGGTCAGTCACGAGGTCAAGGGGTCTGACCTTCATATATTGTGTATTCGCTTTTTTCCCGCGCTTTGTCTCACGCTGTACGGTTATTCCCCTTGGACCAAACGTCGTGCAGTGCCGTTGTCACATCAATCGTCATGAGGATGGGGGAATCACCCGGAATAATGACGAGACATTTATCTCCTCGGCAATGAAAAAAAAGGTCGATGACGAGGATCGACGAAGTTCAACGTTTCCACATTCGCGGAGCGATGAATGGAATTTAGATACTCGAACGACCGATCGTCGAGTTTCAGATACGTTCAGCCTCGACACGCGACAAGTTCGTTCGCAGACTCGCAATTAAAATACGCGTATTACGAGCTTTGATGTACAGCTCGCGGTGGAACTTGTGTCATCGATGCAATTTGGTGGAAAAGCAGCCCAAAATGTTTCTATCGGGCAAGGTTTGACACGTACGTTTTACTTGGTGGGCTATCGCACAAAAAGTATCGACGATGGTGAGCTGCGCGCGGTTAGTGCGCGGTTTCGGATAGCGCGCACGTTAAGGAAGTACGTCCTTCAATTACGTGAGGTGATTTTGGCGATTTTTCGACCCCCCCTCTCCCCCTGGTGAGATGTCGTGAGATTTTGCTCGACCCCCTCCCCCCTCCCCTAATCTCACGTGAGATGTTTCAAAATGCATACCTTCACGGAAAATAAATTGTAGTAGAAGTAACTGCGGTTGTAGTACCAATTACTCCATGATGTAAAGTAGTAGGGAGACTCTCCCTACGTGATAAAATTACGTGATTACTAAAATTACTAAAATTACTAAAATTACGTGATATTTGCCAAAGCCCCCCTCTCCCCCACGTGAGATTGGGTGAGATTTCGCTCGACCCCCTCCACCCCCTAAACGCCTCACGTAATTAATGGACGCCCTCTAAGGGGTTACGCTACTGTAATGAATTGAAAAAAATCGTTCGTCGCTTGAGGCGACTCAAGTCGAAGAGGATGGTCCAACGTATGATGCAGGAATCGCAGATTTAAGGTGATATGATTACAACGACAGAACGCCTACATTTTAAGGCCTCAGGCCACAGTGACGGGTATAAAATCATGTGCGAATTTAACCATTTTTTTCGGATGAAAAAGTGATTCACTCATAAAATTAATTACATATCTATTTAGTATGAATATTAAGCTGTTAGAAAAAATATTTTTTTTTTTCGATGTACAAAATAGCCGACTACTAATATTTTCGTTTATCTTTTTTTAGGCGCTCCGCGGCGTGACATTTAGCATCTACAATTTTTGACCTAGAATAAAAAACAAAAATTCTCGTTAATCTACATTAGAATGCCTAGAGAAGTGCGTGCGGAATTTAAAAAATATGGTTTTATTCAAAATTTGTAGGTATTTGAACTTGAGAAATGAATTTTCAGTGAAAAATTTCGTTATAACTGCTCATAAACTGCTCACAAAATGTAAAGAAATGCAGTTAGAAACATAACTTTCAAATTTGAAGTAAATTGAGTGAAAATTGTTGAAGTTATTTGTCACGCCAACTGGAAAAAAGCTGTTCCGAAAAGTTTCGAGCAGTCGGCCATTTCGTACATCGAAAAAAATATATATATATTTTCTATCACCTTGATATTCATATTAAATAGATGTGTAATTAATTTTATGAGTAAATCACTTTTTCATACGAAAACAAATTGTTAAATTCGCACAGGATTTTATACCCGTTACTTTGACCTAAGGCCTTAAACGCGTTTTTCTCTAAACTTTGTTTTTGAAAATGGTGTACACGATTTCTCGATATCTGAGGCACGGATTGACTTGAAATTTGGTACGCTTGTTAAGTGTAATAGTAGTTGAGTCTTGACCGACGTTTTTTTTTCTTAAGGTAATCCTATCGCTTCACACTCGTATATCACTGATCATACTCGAGACTCGTGCAATTTATATTTTTAACATATGCAAAAAATACAATTTGTAATAACTAAAATTTGCCATGTGTAAACTGTTTAATGAATGTTCGCATTTAATTAGAAAAATGAAAAAAATAGTTATTCCAACGATTCGCGCAGTATTTCTAGGTTTGATATTTGGCAACATTGGTTCTATCTCCGTCTCTTTTTACTCAAGCAGGCGAGTTTAACTTCCATGCTTTTCAACGTTGATCTGTCAAAACAATGTCAGGTGCGGGAAATATAAAGCATTCTATTCGGGCCACGACTGGTAAAAAGCGTGGGAAATTTGTGTATGCGAAATATGTCGGCTAAAAATGAAATATGTGTGGAAATTCGAATGAGTGAGATAAGGTTAGGACTACAGTCAGCTGTTGCCTTGCTGTCACGTCTCTTTATCGTGGCAAGTCGTAATAAATCCAATATCGGAAGTTCAAATTAAACTTGATATTACATAAAAATTAAGCCAATGAGCGTATTTTGTTCTGAGAACATTGGATTACTACAAGCACGTAAATCTGACTATTTTAAAGAATCTAACGGATTCCCACTATTATATACATTTTTGTAGCGTCCGGAAATTGGGTTTCTGTATGCCGTCTCGGAATTCCTTCACAAAAATACGCAATTTTAATATTTTTTTTCTCTCTGTAATTAGCTCGATAACCGATCCTGAAAATTTTCAGAGACGATAATTAATATATTTAGTGAAGCTCAAAAAAAATATATGAAAATCCTATGGATTTAAGCCTGGCGATAGGATTACCTTAAGGGAAGAGATACCCGTAGGCGAAGGGCATCTCCTTCTCCTAACAAAATTTGCAGATTTTCATTATTTTTTTTAGAAAAGATTTCTTCACCATTTTTGAGACATAGTGTATGTTTTATTGCTACTTTTTGCTGTTACATGGTGTTTTTATTTTATTTTTATTAATCTTTAACAATGCTCGAAAGTATGGCACGGTCTTCTAAACTTGATATTCAAAACTGGCGTGACGTATAGCGAAAAAACGAATCGACCGATACTGATGAAATTCGGTATAAATCTTTCTAACCTTTTTGTCTAAAACATTAACTTGAATGTTTTTTAAATAAAAAAAGTATATTTTTATATCAAAATGTAGCCATTTTTTTCCACAAAATCCAATCTTTCTGTGTCGAAGCGTACCATTTAATCGATTTTCAACATTTCCGACTTTTTGTTGGTTTATATTCTGCGTATGAGTGTCAATGAAAGATAACATTTTCGTTGTTTTTTTTTCGAATTAATCCCGCCGACGCTGCGTGTCACGCCGTCTGGCGACATCCGCCGCAACCCACCTAAAAGACCGTGCCATTTTTAGAGATTAATAAAAAAATACCATGTAACAGCCAAAAATAGTAACAAAACATACCCTAAGTCTTGAAAATGGTAACGAAAGCTTTCTTAAAAAAAAAAACTGAAAATCATCCACTTTTCCTCGCCTAAAGGTATCTTCCCCTGAACTTTTTTTTATTAGTTATTAACAATATTGATACTATATTTCCTAAAAGAATATATATAATTGTTAACATTTGTTTTTGATGATTAAAACACGATAACAAAAAACCTTAGCGAAGCCTTAGCTTATATAATCAATTTCGAGAAACAACTTGTGTTTTTGTTTCAGATCAACCGAGCTGCCAAAATCAAGTACACCATTGAGCCCCTCACGTTCGAAAGTCCTGCACGAGATTGTTCATAACTTCTTTAATTATGAATAATTTTTATGAAATTTGATACAAAATGTTGTTACTGTACATACAAATAAATGTCGAAACGATTTTTCAATCACTTCACTTATTCTTTCAATTTTTTTTTAATAATCCTGATTATTGGATCGTCACAGCAGACTAACCCCTTAAGCAGCTTCGGCCTGCTTAAGGGGTTGAAAAAAAACGTTCATAACGGATTTTTAAAGACCTTTGGGCGTGCAATAAAGCAATCATTTTTTTGCAAACAGAGTAAAATATCAAAATAATGGGATCGAACAAAATTTGGGGATTGCCTCGCTAAGATAAGTGTGTACCTCATGCCTCAGATAAGTGGGTACAGTGTGTCAAGTACTGCGGAACGTGGGGTACAATGACCCGATTGAAACACTCATTTATTTCGATACGCAAAGGTGGGCAAAGTTAATCCAAAGATTAACTTCATTAATCGTTATTACGCTACTCAAAAAGTTACCTTCGTTAATCGTTAAAGCGTTCGTTTGTTGGAAATTTAACGCAAGTTATCCGTTGAAGTTAATAATCTATATGAAATTGTAGTTGATTCTTATTATTATGCCTAACATTTATTTTTTAAATTAATCAGTCTAATAAGGATTTCATAGTCAGATTAATACATAAATACTTTTTTATAACAGCATGAGTGCATAGTACTACAGTAGGTTAGTATAGAGTGCAATAGGGTCTAGTAGGGCCGGAGCAGAAATTTGTTAGGGAGTCCCCAGATCCTACTACATCTCTATAGGGATTTCATATAGACGCCGCATGTATAGAGTCCACATTGGGGAATCCAAATGGATTTTGCCGTATTTCGCGATTCATGTTATTTGAGAATTTTTCTTTTGAAATGTACAAGCGGAACTTATTGGATCTCCCAAAAAAATATCCTTTCGTGATCCCGTGCACAAATTTGTTGGGCAGTCCAAAGATGCACCCACATCTCTATAGGGATTTTAGGAACACCGCACATGGGGAGTCCTCATTGGGATCCAATTAGATTCTGCACTGTTTCCCGATAAATGCCGTTTCAGAATTCTTACCACGTTCGAATGGAAAATATGTGAAAATTTACGAGGACAAACTCGGCGTGTTGAAACATAACCTGCACGCTTCGTGAGCGTTTACGTGTTTGTTCCTATTATGTCAAAGTGCAGTAAAATAAATAACAAACGATAATTACAATAGATTTTCATTGGTGTGATTCAAATCGATTTTACGATATACGTTTTCAAGCGATTCATATTATTAAGATAATGTATATACTGTTTTAAATCCACTCGTTTTGTATATCTATATATTTTTCTTATACATTTCAACGTAGAGAATGCGATGGGTTCCATCAAGAATCGTATCGGGTTCTGTTCGATAATGTAGAATTTGAATTAGAATTGATATTGGATTCGTACTTTGAATTCTGATGGCGAATCCCAATTAGAATCCAATGTACGAGCGTGACGTTTTAGTATAGAGTTCCAATGCGATGGCCCATTGAATCCATACCAGAAAGCAGGAACAAGTATGGAAATTCAATGGGATCCCTACCACAATTTCTGCGCGGCGGTCGGCTAGGAAAGGAAGGTACATAAAAAATTAAGTAGAGGGGGTAAGAGGAAGCGGGATCTGACCGCACCGGACGAATTTAGGTTCGGAAGTGTGTCGTTCTCTCGTTGAACGCAGTATAGCGTTTCTACTTAAGCGCACACTATGCGTAGCTACTCATCTTACTATCTTCATGGGTTTGCCGCCCGCCACACGAGCGTGGCGCGCATCGCGAAGACGAAGTAACGGACTTAAGGGGTCACACCACTGTAGAATTTTCAAAAAATTGATTTTTTCAAAATGGCTTATTCCATGTAGAGGTTGCCATGAGTAGCCCAATGTTACGATCAGGTCAATATTGGGACCATCGTATAAGCCAACAAAAGAGAAATAATATTGGCCCATTACTGTTCCGCTCTAAACTCAAAACTGGCACAATATCGGCCCATCCCTAAAGCCTGTCCTGGCCCATCTCTAAAAACTAATAAACAGCCGTGATAGTTAAACTAAATTTGCCAATTTAAAAACTGGGGATACTAAAATACTGACAATTCCATTGGCCCAATATTGTTCCGTTATAAATTGAAAACTGGCACAATACCGGCCCATCGTTTAAAACCAACAAGTAGCCGTGATGGTTGAACTATATTTGCCAATTTAAAAACTGGTAATGCTAAAATACAAGCAATTACATTGGCCCATTAATCTCCCGTTATAAATTGAGAACCGGCACAATATCGGCCCATTACTAAAGATTATCCTGGCCCATCTTTCAAAATCAATAAACAGCAGTGATAGTTAAACTAAATTTGCCAATCCTAAAGCTGGCAATCCTAAAATACTGGCTATTACATTGGCTCATTATTATCTCATTCTAAATTGAAAACCGACACAATATCGGCCCATAGTTAAAACCTATCATGGCCCATTTTTAAATTCATTAAACAGTCATGATAGATAAACAATATTTGCCACTTTTTAAACTGGTGATGCTAAAGTACTGCCAATTACATTGGCCCATTATTGTTCCGTTATAAATTGAGAACTGGCAGAATATCAGCCCATTACTAAAACCTATCCGGGCCTATCTGTTAAAACCAATAAACAGCTGTGATAGTTCATCGAAATTTGCCAATTTTAAAAATGGCGATGCTAAAATACTGGAAATTACATTTAATTAATCTAAGCCCTTTATTGGCTAAGTGGGTCAGACCATACCTGCTTTCATTTTATTTAAGCCTTTGGTTATTCATTATCTGTATATTGTGCCAGAATAGGCAAATAACTGGCATGTCATATATTAATCGTCTATATTTTGTAGTTCAGTTTTTGTAATCAAGTCTTGGCCTATTATTGGCATTTGTAAATAACCAACATAAGTAAGTAAAATATGCCAATTTTGAAACCTGTCATATACGCAAATCACAATTTATTTCAAGGTTATTCCATGAAATATGTATTCATAAGGACCAATCTCGGGCCAATCTTGGCCCGATATAGGTTGAATATTTATCACGCACTCGAACAAACCTAAACAAACTCACGGCCCAATATTCTAATATTTATATCGCTTCTCGAATATTGCATCGCATCGCAATCGAATATTTATCACGCACCCAAACAAACCCAAACAAATTCACGGCCCAATATTCTAGATAGACTAACTTCTAGATAGACCAACTGTAAAGGCCCATCATAGAGCCAGTCGTCAATTTCTACATAGGACCTTTAAGAGGGACCACATAGGGCCAAGTGCAATCACAAACATTGGCGCTACAACCAGTAATCAATCAATTAAATCATTGGCCCAATAATTGTTGGCTCTGTTGGCCAATATCGGGCCGTTCTTATCATTTCTACAAAGGCACCTCATTGGTAAATACTCACGGCCCAATATTCTAGAAAGGCTAACTGTGAAGGCCCGTCCCAGGCCCAACGGTCAATCTCTATATAGGTATGACTAAAGAGAAAACAAAATGTTCGCGTTTGTACCTCAACATCGCGGTCATAATATTTACTAACAACATCGGAAGTCGACTCATTGTGCCCCATAACTCGGAGACACATTTGCGTGTACCTCACTAGTAAAATATTTGATTATTAATTTAAAAACCATTATAAATTGAGCTACGAATGGAAAAATACAAGTCACTGAGTGCATTATAAATAATAACACTATTGTTTAGGACCGAAAACCCGAACCGCTATAGAAAGTGAGGTTATATTTGACGTTTTCCCGGCAAACGATCTTTTTTCCAAGGCGCAAATTAATTTTTTATTTTTGATAATTTTTGGTGAGCTGCTATTGACTTCCTTTTAGGCCTGAGGAAATTCAATATAAATCACGGTCCAACACAAAAAAAAGTCGGGTTTTACGAGATACAAACCTCCGAGAAATCGCATGTGGCTCACAGTGCCCCGTGACACATTATGTGCACCACTCTCCCTAACAATGCGAACAAGAATTGTAGCTCAAAAAAAAATTGCCCACTAAAGACCTTGAACCTTTCCATTCCATTATCCAGTAATATATTTTAACAAGAATGGATAGCATGGAATTGAAATCGTAAATACACATACCTGTATATTTACAGTATACAAATAATAAGGAGGCGGGGGGGGGGGGGCAGCAGTGTATATGATGAAATTCCCATTATTTTCACTGCTCCATAGAACAAGTGCATCTTAGAACCCACAAAAATGTCCCTTCCCACTCTTATCAGCGAGTCTATTTGCAAACAGTACTTTCCACACGCTGTGTTTTCATGTTTATTCACAAGTCTAGAAACAAAGGTCGGCATCTGCCGCAAAAATAATACAAAAGAGCAAATCTCCGTGTGTTATGGACGCAAAATATTATTCAAGCAATGAGACTCTTTGACGGCTCGCGCACGCGAGATTCGCCATCACGATAAGATAACGACGAGATTAAGAGAGATCGATTGTCTTTCAGCACGATTCCTAGTGGAATAGCCATTCGAATAAAACATTATTCACTTCAAGCACCCTGCACTTTCGATCTTCGAAAGTTCAATGTCTTTTCTTTGGACTTAATTTTCTTTTTAATATCGAGCAAACACGTTTCCAACGGCCTAGCATTTTTGAGTTTCAGGAAGTCAGTCAAATTTTTTAAAAAGTACTATTCCAGTCTATTTCTAAGGCTAAGCCTGCCTCGAAAGAGGGTCGATTATCTCGAAGGAGAGCTTCAAGAGCCCATCAGGTGCTTTTCGAAGAAAAAGAAGTTGAATTGTATGGGCTTGGAATAGCTGATTAGCTCTAGGCATGATATTTATCGATTTATAACAATGAAATCAATATTTTCGACTTTCAACGCGTTTTTCTCAAAACGACATTTTTCAAATTTGCTGCAGTTTTAACTCGAATACAAATCATCCGATCGACTCGCATATTGGTTTCGCGTACTTAGTATTTGTTTCTTCATACAATGACAATCCAGTTTTTCGATTGGATAGGAAATGTCAATTTGCCATGCTAAAAACCATCCGATTTTTAAGCGTAACTTAGCATTTTTTTCCAAAATCCCGCCATTTTCCGCCTAGAAGGCAATACCTTCGGGTTAAACGGATTTTTTTAAATTTTATTTCAGTCACTGAGGGCCGCAACACTGCAGCAGTGAGAGAACTTTTTTTGGAGACTCGGGAGACGGCGCATAAGTCGTTGAAAATTGAATATTTTCATACAAAAAAAAAGTCTGTATATACATGATTTGTGCACAAATATATCCTCGACATTTCAAAACATTCGATGCAATACTTTTCTTTCAATAAATTCCCGAAAATCATCTTTATTTTAGGCCGTCACACTAGAGGTGCCCCTAATATCGACCAAACTCGTTTCCAACGGCCTAGGATTTTTGAGTTTTAGGAAATCAGTCAAACTTTGTAAAAATTATGGAGAAAAAAATACGATGTCAGCCTACTTCAACGGTGTCTATGTATAGTACGTAAAAAAGAGCAGCTACTCTCTTTTATATATATATTATATTAAACCTTTTTTCTTTGGATTTAATGTAAAAATATTTTAAAAATTTAGCATTTTTGCGCTTTAGGAAATTATTCGAATTTTGTCAAACTTACGGAGAAAAAATACGATGTCAGCCTACTTCAACGGTGACTGTACATAAGCAGATTTTTGCTCTTCCGAAACACAAAAATGCTAGACCGTTGGGAACGTGTTAGGTTAATGTTTTTTATTTATTTAATATTCAAGGTTCCTTTATTTGGATTTAATGTAAAAAGAAAACAATTTAACACGTCTCCAATGGTCCAGCATTTCTGCGTTTTAGGAAATCAGTTGAATTTTGTTAAAATTGTGGAGAAACAAATATGTCAGCATACTTCAACGGTGTCTGTATATAAATAGATGTTGGCAATTAGCATAGCAATGCAGTACACCTCATCAGTTTTCCTCAGCCTGTGAGTCACTATCTACGCGTTCGAAGTGTGCATCACTGAAACAAAATGATTTTTTTTCGCTTGCTCAAAGTTCTTTTCACAGATCTTAGCTACGAAAATCACTCAACCATTTTCTAAAAAACTTATTTAGAGATCAGCAATCAAAACTTAGAAAGAAATACATCGTACATTAGTAAACATAAGGGAATGAACAAACAAAAAGAAATTATCGTTGCGTTGCAACGATGCAAACTTCAACAGTGCCTGTAGGGGAATTGCGCTCAAGATGACATAGTCAAATAAGACTGCACGCACTCAATACCTTTCCAAATATTCGCGCTATACGAGTAGCCATGACGTTCTATGGTCGGCTAGCAGCGGAATCCAGTATAGCCGTCAGCGAACGCGAGCTTTTGCGTAGTAAATAATTTCGTGATTTTGGAATGCAAAAAAAACTGTTCACGTTCCCATGTAGAAACATGAGTCGGGAAAAAGTACTGCCCCTGATCTGCCTTCCCTAGATAATATCAGGCTCTGTTCCGCCCTTCCACCCTGGATTAGGTTCGCAATGTAACGGGTCTGCGGCTAGGTCCCGAACCGCCGTTCCCTTGCTGGGGAACTGAGGAACGGGCCGGAGAACAAGCGGTAAATGACCAGGAAAGTTGTAGGGAAGAGATCAGGAAATACCCAGGAACAAACGAGGCAATTAAAAATGATATTTCAGCTTTTTTGGAATTCTTGAGGAGGTAAAATCAGAAGTGTATTCCATTTAGTATTTTGACAACATACTGTTTGTTGGTTATCTATTTGCTAAGGTAGTATATGAGTGTATACATACGCTTGCTCGCATTTCCTGATATGCAAAGAGGCAGAATAACATACACAGATCACCATCCGAGCGAAAAAGGCCTAGAGTGCAAAGGGTTACTTCGCAAGGATCGCAAAATCATCAGCGTAAGAGCACGTTGTAAGCGTAGCATTTCTTTACGTAGTATAACTTACAGGACGAACTTTTATCATCGTCGATGTTCCCTTGCTTACGCGAAGCGCTTCGCTTGTAGCCACCTGGCGGATTGTTGGCGAAATACATTCAGGTACTGTCTCCCCGGCCAGAACCTTGATATTTCCCAACATGGCGACAAGGCGTTCAAAAACCACGAATGACCTGCTTTACTTTTATGCCTCATAAAATAATTTGGCTATTCTTTATAAAACATTAGTTATCGTAATCCCGGTATTTATGATAAGCATTGCTATCCTCATCGATTATCATTGATGAAATGAATGCTTTTAATGATGAACAGAATTACAACAGATGTATTAGTTTCATCTTAATCAATTATAAATATCTTTGAGAGGTGGAAAGCAAAGTAGCTTTTCGTCAGTTCTAAAAGACAGGCTCCACTTTTCAGAACAAGTCAATGTTCTGGCTGGGTATACACTGCGTGAAGATGTACTTGCTCGCAATGGATCCCGGCCAGAAGATTATAATTTCCAAATATAGAGGGTGAGCCGTGAAAAAACGATTTTGCGATCTTTCCGGTTTGTTCCATGGGAGGGTCAGGCAAATCAGACAAGGCAAGTTTGGTCAGGGTCGGACACAAAGTAGGGAATGATCCCGGACACATTTCTGCACGGGTTATTATCTGGTGCTAAAAATACCCTTTGGATAAGATTTTTGTTTCCAGTTGAACTAATTTATTCATAATCTAGGGCCATTGTACTTAACAAATACTGCACAACGGATATTCTAACTGAAAAGTTTTTGTCACAACAAATAAACAAAATCTGCATTCACTCATACGTAAGTTGGCATACCAGACGTCGGTGTAGGATGATACGCTATGTCATCTTGCCCTGCTGCATATAAAATCAGATTTTTTGGCTCATCGTTATAGGATGACTGGCTTTAAGGCAGTAGTCTGCTGTACAGGCTTCAACAAATCGATTTGAAGAAGAGGAAGAATTATTGTATGGCCCGGGGATAGCTGATTAACATCTAATTAGTGTAAGTATCCAAAAACTTATATTTTTTTGGACTGAAAACTTTAAAGCCCGTTTTTTCGAGTTTTCATTTTCACAAGTTTTAGAAAACGGTGCCGGCGATAGCAAAAACAATATATGTCCGATCGAAAAAAATCAAAGTGATCTAGCTTCAGTATTAAATTATCTTCTATTTGAACTAAAAAAGTTGGACAAAAGTACTATTTAAATTACTTGTTTTGCAACTTAAAGTGAATTTTTTTTTTTCAAAAAAGTGAATTTTTTTTTCAAACTTCGAAAAAATTTGAAATTTCATCATTTCTTCGGTATTTTTTCTGTTCATATAGAAAAGGAACTTATAAAAACTAAAAAAAAAATTTGGTTCGACTGTTTCAGATGCATCGCACGACCTCCATCACCGGCACCGATTTACAAGTGCAGACTCCAGGCGCCCCAGAAAAATCGTTACAACTTTGAAAAATTTCAATATTTTTTAATAATAAAAATTGTTTTTTAAAGCTTGAATATAATACACTATCGTCTCAAAATTTCCTTTGCCGCAATCATTTCCTTCCCTGTAAAAAAAATTGCTGAAAAAACGCTTTTTTCGACTTCTAAAGCAGACTACTGCCTTAAATTGAGATATAAATCAAGGAATCTCGACTTGAAAGAGCTGGTCGCAAGTACACATGGCCAAGACCGTTAAAGCTCTAAAAAATAATAGAATGGGTTGGCTTTTAGCATCCAAACATTTTATCGTGTCACGGACAACCCTTCATCGTCACTCTAATAATGTTCCCGTCATAATTGGTTGCTATAAACTAACCTTTAACCCAGAAATTAATGTATCTGATCATAATTCGGTCGACTTGTGTAAGATGACACACATATGTCATCTTAGACCGAGAAATGTCGTCTTACACACGTCAACCTACATGTGGTTCTTTATTTTTCCACTTTTTATTAAAGTAACTAATGTGCTGAAACTGATTCTATTTTATTATAAGAAATAAACCTTTATGGATATACGCTTGGCTGTGAAATCATACGTCATCGTTTGTTTAAATATTTTTCGTAAAAGAAGGACGATGTCATCGTAATCACAACTCTCCTATCTATGCTACACGTTGTGAAGAAGATCCGATACAATGCGACCTCCTAGTGCCACTGTAAAAAATAAGTGTGTTGTCGGTGTGTTGAAGCTACACACAACATGCCTACAACGTGTGTAGGACCTCGTTAACGCGTTGAAACAACGTGGTTTACTTATTTTACCGTGTTGAAATAATACTCTCTATACCATTCTTGGTAACAACTCGTTTTAAATATGTTGCTGTAGAGCAAGCTTAATGTAACACATATGAAGCGTGTCGAATCAAGCCATGTTCTTTCAAACAACACACTTAGTGTAGGTACACGCGACTCGAACGACACAAAGCGTCGTGAAACAACTCACTTGCACGCGTGTACCACAAACAACATGCGTTCAGTGAGTTGATATGACAATATGGCGGCTTTATAACCTCGCTACGTTATGCACGGACTTGCGAAAGAGTTTTTCAATTGCAAATTGTATTATTTTAAAAGCGAAACACATACGTTTTTGCTCGTCGTGCACACCTACATGAATGAAGAAATAATGTGCTCGGTGAAACCATTGCTGAGGTGCAATATTCAGTTTATTAACGTAGATATAAAATAATTTTTTGGTAGAGTGTCGCTGCGAAGAAAATTTTTTATTTTGTGCGGATCAATATTTTATTCACCGTTAAGAAAAGTTTCTGTCCAGAGTGAAGAAAGGTGCTTCTTAGGGGCAAATTTAATTCTATGCATACCAAGTTTTCTGTTCAGTGAGAAGAAAATTTTCTGTGCGGAGTGGAGGAAATTCATTGTTCCGGGCAAATGAACTTTTTAATTCTTAGCGGACCAACTTTTCTGTCCAGAGGAGTAAATTTTTTGTTCGGGGCAAAGGAAATTCTTGATTTTGTGCAGACCAATTTTTCTGTCCAGGGCAAAGAAAATTGTCTGTCCAGAGTAAAAGAAATTCCTTGTTCTGAGCAAATGAACTTTTTAATTCTTTGCGGACCAACTTTTCTGGCCAGCGTGGAGTAAATTTCTTGTTCGGGGCAAAGAAAACTCTTTATTTAGTGCGTCCCAATTTTTTTGTCTAGGGCAAGGAAAATTGTCTGTCCGGAGAGAAAGAAATTCCTTGTTCGGGGCAATCGAAATTTTTTATTCTGTGCGGGACAATTTTTCTATCTAGTGCAAAGAAAGTTTTCTGTCCGGAGTGGAGGAAATTGCTTGTACGGGGCAAACATAATTTTGGTTTTCTGTGCAGACAAATTTTTCTGTCAAGGGCAAACAAAATTGTCTGTTCGGAGTGAGAGAAATTTCTTGTTCGGGATAAAGAAAATTGTCAGTTGGAGTGAGAGAAATTTCTTTTTCGAGGCACAGAAAATTCTTTCTTCTGTGCGGACCAATTTTTCTGTCCAGTGCGAAGAAAATGATCTGTTCGAAGTGAAGAAAATTGGTTGTACGGGGCAAAGTAAATTCTTTATTCCGTGCGGACCAAGTTTTCTGTCCAGTGCGAAGAAAGTTTTCTGTTCGGGTTGAAGAGAAGTGCTTGTACGGGGCAAAGGAATTTTTTTTTCTGTGCGGACAAATTTTTCTGTCGAGGGCAAAGAAAATTGTCTGTTCAAAGTGAGAGAAATTTCTTGTTCGGGGCAAAGAGAATTCTTTATTCTTTGCGGACGAATTTTTCTGTCCAGTGCAAAGGAAATTTCCTGTTCGTAGTGAAGGAAATTTCTGTTCACATTTCACATTTTATGCGCGTTGGCTGTAGACACACACGCACATATATATATACATAAAATGTGAAATGTCTTCATTACTCTTCTCGTTCAAAGTACCATGTATTCCGTTTCTTCATGAAAAACCGCAAGTATAGCCGATAGCACAATGGTTAGCGTACGTATATTAGGTATAGAAGTAACTAGGTTAGGTAGGTTCGAAACCGGGTATGGACAATAAAATTTATTCGCAGGAATTGATTTCAGGACGACTGGAACTCATCGAGTATGGTAGTAAACCATCGGAATAAAACACCAGTAACGGAGAAACCTTTTTTTTAATTTTTAAACGTACGCCTACGTGACGTCTTGTACGTTATTCCCAAGCGTCCACAAGTACACATCAAAAAGTGTGTTGATTTAGCCATCAACACATTTTAAACATGTTGAAATTGGCGACAAGCATTTACACGCCTAAAGTATATCGAAACAACACGCTTTGAACTTGCTAAAACACGCTTGAAGCGTATTGACAGAACACGCGTAAAATGTGTCGTTACGACATCAACACATGAGTTGCCGTGTTGAAAACGGCGACAGGATTACACGCGTGAAGCGTCTTGAAAGAACGCGTTTGTTTTTACAGTGTGCGAATTATCCGAAGAATGTGCGAACGACGTTTCTTTTTCCTCCCACCAGTGACCGCTAATTTTTCTACGTCTATTTAAAACCCCTGTGCCGGTGTATTTGTGTGTGGCGTGTTCCACCCGAAGCCAGCCAGCGCCCTCATCTCATAGTTATCGATAACTCGCTGTCTCGTCACGCTCCACACGAGCGCACGGCAACACGAGCCCATATCATTTCTGAATCATCGAACTGGCGACAGGCAACAAAAAAAATAAACTTAAGTATAACGCCACGCCGGAGATTGCAATCGTACGACACGTCCGTGCACTACGTTGTAAGACGAACCAACCGACGCAATTCGCAATAATACAACCTACACGTACATCTGCTTAGAGGGAATTTATCACTCAATCCGTTTTACCACTGATCGACGCTCTTGCACTCGATATTTACGGTCCATTTCGTTTAAAGATTCGATAATTTGTCTGAAGCAAGATTTTTTTCTATTATTGTCAGAGTGCACTGGTGTTTGAACAATATATCCCGCTAGGATTATTTTTGATTCGATCATTGGGTTAAAAAAATCTGTTAACGTATTCTCACGAACTTTTTATTTATTTTCGGGCGAATGTTGCGATCTGTCGATATCATATGTGTTATGTAAATACAATCAATGAAATAAAATATGTAATAACATACTAAATTCAATAACAAAAACTTTATTTACTGCAAACAATTATGAAGTAAATAACATTTACTTATATTTGCTAGTGAGGTTTATTTTATCTTTTCGTACACGAAAAATTATTAATGCAGTTTTTTTTTCAATTTTGAAACAACAATGGTGAAGATTTTACTTTCGAAAGCCATTTTTTTATATACAGGGCGACAATTATAAAGTGGTTAGGTGTTTTTTGAGAGTGGTACGCAGGGATTTTGCGACCGAGAAAATATGATTTTCAGCGGACCTTCAAGTCGTCTCAAAAAAAAATATGGCGTATTTTTTAGATGACTAATATTAGCTAGAAACAATTGAGTATTCTGGAAGAAAATCAACATTTGGTTTTGAGTAAAATTTGATTTTGAGTAAAATTAGATTTCGAGTAAAATGCGATTTTGAGCAAAATTTGAGTAAAATTTTCTATTTTTAAGTGATTAAGTGAAATTTAATGCATTAAGAAACAAATTTTGGAGGATTGTTTCGTATCTGAAATTTAATTGTCTTCATTCTGATGAACTCAAAACGAAATTGTGATTTTTTTTTAGAATGATCATTTTTTTCCTAACCAATACTGGGCATCGCAAAAATACGCTACATCTTTGTTCAAAAAGGACTTGAGAAACCGTTAAGTGGTCTTCTCACTTTAGACGCTAAAAAAAGGCTATTTTTTAGGTTTACATTGTAGATATTGATATAAAAGTTGTTACATTTAATGAATACACTTTCGAAATACATTTTAAAAAAATATTTATTTAACCGACTATTTATAGACAAAAATGACAGTTAAAAAAATGTACTAAAAAAAATTGTAGATCTGCGCTGTTGATGAAATCTCGAAGATGGATCATCCGAAACAAAAAAATCGAACGGTTTTAGATTCAGTATGTTAATGGCTATAGCGCATATCATACAATTTTTGATATATGCAAAAACAACAAAATGACGAATATTTTTCGAAAAAAAACGGGTTTTTTTTCACCGTTTTTGGCAAAAACGGATAGTAAATATCAAAATTTGCAAAAATATTTGATATGCGCTATAGCTATAGTTGTAAAGAATATGTGGTTAAAATTTCCTAAGGACCGGTTCAGTAGTTTCGAAGATTTTATCAACAAGCCGTGAAAAACGTTGTTTCGAGAAAAACGCGTTTAAAGTTTGTTTGGGTTACATAAATACATAAAAAATGTTTTTTAGTATTTCGAAAGTGTATTTATTGAGTGTAACAACCTTTATATCAATATCTATAATATAAACATATTTAAAAAAATCATGAAAAATAGCCTTTTTTAGTGTCTAAAGTGAGAAGACCCCTTAAATATCAAATTTTTGTCGGTCGCAAAATCTCCGTGCCAAGCCCTTAAAAAACACATGGCCAACTTACAATTGTCACCCTGTAGAATAAATATATATACACGTATATATACGCATAAAAAATTATTGAATTACAAAGCGGCCGTTCCGAGTTTCATCACTGATGTACGTGTACGCAATATACACATGTTCTCAAACACACAAACTTGAATTACCAGCTACGTAATGTCGATCATTGTGGGTGTTCGTATTCACCGCCGGAGATGACGCAGATTATTTATAAACGAAAAGTCAACCACGAGAATCGACCGAGAAATAACAATTGATCTCGAAGTATGTCAGCAAGTATCGATTGCACGATCAATAAAACTTCTTGGCAATTCTCGGAGCTGACGACTCCATGCATTGGTCTCTTCGAACAATTGCGTCGCAGTCGAACTGGCTGAAATTGCGATGAGTTAATTCGATCGATGCACACACACACGCGCATATTATTTTTTAAATGCTATTCGAGCCGGAAAGATATCCTTTACACATGTAGAAGACGGAATATGTGATGCGAATTAAAAAAGAAAAAAAGATTTTTTTTTGTGGCCCACGATGAGCTCGAATTTAAGGAAATGAGAATATACGATTCTCACGAACCGACGTGACGTTCAAGTTCGCATCGTTGGAATGAAATGAGAATGACTTTCTTCGAATCGCCCACATTTTTTGGCAGATCCAACCTACAAAAATTGTCGAAACGTTTTTCAGGATTGTCATTAAATATCTGCAATCTAATTATGCAGAAAAAAAAATATGTTGGATAATATTGAAAATGAATAAATTATACGATGTTGAAGTTTGCTTCGTTGGAATGGAACGAAAATCAATTCTTTTTAATTGTGCGAGTCATTTTTGGCTGCGATAATCACCTAAACGTATTCTTATAAAAAATTTGCGACCTCAATTTGCAAAAAAACGACTTTGGATAAGTATAAGAATAAAGAAAAGAAAAATAAGTAAAAAATCGTTGCATCCCAACGATGCAAACTTCAACGTCATTAATGGGTAAGGCCACAGTAGAATTTAGAAAAAATGGATGTTTTTTGTTGCTAAAACGGTGCTTTATCATCATAAGAATAAGTTACTATTCGATTTATAGCAAGAACATTTTTTTTCACCGACTTTGAGCATATAACGTAAGCTCACCTCTAGCACGGCCTTGGAGTACCTACAACTTTAAGCGAGTTTTTCTCGAAACAGCTTTTTTCCAATTGGCGTGACAAATAACTTCAACAATTTTCACTCGATTTACTTCAAATTTAAAAATTATGTTCCTAATTGCATTTCGCAGAGAAGTACGGACGGAATTTCTGATTAATCGAAAGCTTTTCATTTTATGAGCAGTTTTATACAAAATTTTTCACTGAAAATTCATTCAAATGCCTACAACTCAATGCAAATACCTACAACATTTGAGAAAAACAATATTTTTTTTTCATTCCGTACGTACTTCTCTAGGTATTCTAATGTAGATTGACGAGAATTTTTGTTTTCGGTTCTAAAAAAAGAGAAAAAAAATATATTTTTTTCTAACAGCTTGATATTCATACTAAATAGATGTGTAATTAATTTTATGAGTGAATCACTTTTTCATACAAGACAAAATTGTTACTGTGGCCTAACACCTTAAATTGTGAAGAATTTTCGTTGCCTTCTAGCGCGGCAAACTTCAACACCACAGGCTTGCAGTGTCAACCGTATGTACAAATCGACAAAGGACGTCCAACGCTGATTGAATAAATTTCAATTCCAACCCCGATCTCCAGTCGACGTTTCTTTCTTTTGTATTTTATATTCGATATAGTCCAAACTAGGACTTCGTCGGTCATAAAAACCGAGCAGTAAGATCTCGATCTAAAAAGTATGGGAACGCAATAAACCGATGCAGGTTCACAACCACATAGCCGTGACATTCAATGTTTATTTTTTAATGACTACGCGATTTTTAAGGTGAGTCCACGATGCATAACTTCCACTTCAGTGTCTCGTTCACTTGGAATTAAGAAACGGAAAAGGAACGACGTGCGAGCGATAACGATTGAACGATACTATAGCATTGCTGAAATTAAATGATGTGCCAAGAAGAGTGGGCATGTTTTTAAGCGTATGAGTGAATCATGACGTGTTGCTATATCTCCCTCTCCCCTCTCTTTCTCTCTCTCTCTCTCTCTCTCTCTCTCTCTCTCTCTCTCTCTCTCTCTCTCGTCGAAGCGAGTGTGATGAGAATCTAAAAATATTGCGCACTTAAGAAGTTACATTTATGTGGCTCACCGAAAAATCAGACTGGTTTGGGATTTTTTTTCGACAATATTGAAACAGCAATGAGAATGAGATCTGGAGAGTTTTTTCTACATATGTTTATGTATACATTTTTTTGTTAATAACAAACAGTTCCGAAAATCCCCAATCTCGGATCGAGCTGAAATTTTGCACAAACCTTCCTTTTAATATTTAGAGACAACCCCTAAACGGACCTTTGGCGACTCGCAATAGTTTTCGAGATATTGAATTTTTAAGTTTTTTTAGGGCAAGGTCTGATCGAGCTGACATTCTCGAAAGGGATTTTTGGCGACTCGCAATAGTTTTCGATACATTGAATTTTTTATTTTTTTTAGGATAACTTTCCGAACCCCCCCGATCGAGCTGAAATTTTGCACAAACCTTCCTTTTAATATTTTAAGACAACCCCTCAAGGGCTTTTTGGCGACTTGCAATAGTTTTCGAGATATTGAATTATATAGTTTTTTTCTTATCGCGCGCCGACTATATCTATATCTGCTACGTCTCCGTTCATGCCAATATATGTTATCGCACTCCCCGTTTTGTTCAAACAAAAATACCCAAGCAAACCCTAACCCAAAAATTATTGTGCGTCGCCGAAAATCCCTTTAGGGGCTGTCTTTAAATATTAAAAGGGAGGTCCGTGCAAAACTTCAGCTCGACCGGAGGTTGGGCGTTTTCGGAACCTTACCCGAGAGTTTTTTGGAGGGGGGAATTCTGCGGGAGGACGCAGAACTTTTATGCATGAGCACCTTTAAGGCGGGATATACATTTAGACGGTAAAAAATTAAGCAATTTTGACGGATTTTTCGAACTAAGAAATGATTATGCTACATTTATCAACTCTAGGTATACTTCATCAGAATATTTAAGTATACAAAACAATTTTTTTAAATTCATTTGTCATCAAAATGGCAGAGCTGTGACTGAGTGAACAGCAAGGTTGCCTTGGGGGTTGCGGATCGGCGTGCAGTATAGCTTCACGAAGACTTTCACTTTAAAAAAAATCAATTTTTTTTTTTCAGTTGAAACGTGTATAGTTTCTATTTGACAGTAATTAAAATAAAGAAAATGCAAACTTGAGAGGACGGCACGCATTTCCCAAAAAAACCATTTTACGCAAAATTTCGGCAAAATTTGGTTTGAAACAGTAGTTTTTTTTCTAATTTTTTAGAACCAATTCTCGTCAAGTAGAAGGTAGCAATATTATCAATATTTCTACCAAGTTTCAAACTTGGGAGAAATCGGCAACTCAATCGGTTTAATAGTTTTGAGTAATCCTGCACGCCACTTTCGAAAATGCACTTTTGAGAAAAACGCGTTTGAAGTTTACGCCCCGCTCCGAATCCGAGCGGTGAGGCACATCACTGACGGGCCGTAATGTTAGAAGTTTTTCGAATTTTGCTTTGAAACTTTGGAAAAATATTCTACATATGTAGTTCTATCGTTTAAAGAGAAAACATGAAAACCATTTTATTTAATCGTTGTAAATGTAGATCTCGCCTTAACAAAAGAAATTGTCATTTACATTAGTTTTGTTAGAGAAGTATACATGATTATGAAAAGATATGTTTTTTTTCGCAGAATGGCATAAGTGCGACAAGTTTTTGTTTGCAAAAAAATCAGCCTTAATTTGTTTATGAAATCGAGAATTGGTGATAAATTGTAAAAATCGCGTGTACTTCTTTAGAGAATCTATCTAAGAAGCTACAGTTAAAGTTTCAAGTCAATCGCATGAAAACAGCTCGAGTTGTGCGTCCTCCCGATTTAAAAAAACGTCGTTTCTCATACATAATTTGATCCAACAAAAAAGAGATCAACCTTTTTTTCTACTTAGATGTAACGCCTTAAGGTGGAAGCCTGATTTAGAAGGTCCGGAAAGTCGTATTTTTTATTGCTTCAATCGATAGGTAAACTATATAAAAATATATTTACAAAGTTACAGAGGCCAATTGTAAATATTTTCGAAGATACAAGGGCAAAAGCAGAGAAGCAATTGATATTTGATATTGATATTGTTTTCTCCAGCTTTCATTTGCACGATTTGTCCAAATTGGCGGGCGTGATAGCAAAAAAACTAAACGACCTATTGAATCAAACCAAAGTTTGTTTTCTTCAGTGTCAAAATCTCTCCTAAGTGAATTTAAAAAATAGTTGAAAAAGTCTTTTCGAATAATTTTCATAGCACGTTTTCCTTAATTCACAGAGAAGAAAAATATATGACAATTGAAAGTAATTATTGGTTTATTTGGTTCAGTCAAGAATTACGAGCTGCATCTTTCCCGCCGATTGGGGACTGCAGTGGCAAGACGCACATGGAATAGGCTGACAAATCTGCAGTCATTTATTGTTCCATGTTGAATTTTTTTTTATAAATTTCAAATATACATGAAGATATACCTCAATGTTAACTGGGCTCACTTGTTTTTTTCCTTCTAAAAAAATTCCCGAAGAAACGCTTTTTCGGACCTTCTAATTCAGGCTCCCGCCTTAAGACGAAACTATTTTGGTATCAATGCTTCGCGAATTAAGGAGTGGCATACTGCTAGATGGTCGAGGTCGAGGATTTAGAAGCTATGAACATTCCGTCGACCGTTGAAGACCTACACTATGGGCCTGGTATCGATGATTCCATGTAAGTTGACAAATTTCATGATTTATCCATTTCCAAATTTTCAAACGCGTTTTCCTCAAAACCACGTTTTTCAAATCGGGACCCAAAATTTCTCGAAAACCAATGAACCGATTGCCTTGAGGTTTTTTGTGGTTATTCTATACACCATTATCTAGTACTTGTCATAGGATTTTTTTTTCCGTTACTTACTTTTTGTTTTATAGGCAAAATAATAACTAATTTTTGGCCCAAAAATCACTATTTATGTTCAAACGTCCGCCATTTTGTCATAAATCGATATTTTCAAAATCGGCTATGACGAGTACTAGATTATAGTATCTAATTTAAAAATCTTTTTGGTTTTTTTTTTCAGATGATTTTTGAAGAACCGCCCGTGGGTACCGTATACGCAGATTTTTTTACGACGCTCCAAGGATCGTACAATATCCTTGTAAATTTTTGATATTTTTAAATAAAGAAAATTGAACATATTTTGAATGTATAGACCTTTAGACAATTAAAACCCAAATCCGAAATTTCAAATAGTTTTCCTTGAAAAAATTCACAAAAATGACCTTTTTCCGGCTCCTAGGTGTATATCTCCCCTTAAGGAAGTATATAGAAATATAAGCCGAACAAAAGATCTATCGTTACAAATGTACGTAAGTTTTGAGTCAAAGAAATATACGGGTTCAATATCTATGTGAGTTTTGTACGTAAGTTGTAAGTGTACGTAATGTAAAATGTAAATGTAAAATGTACGTAAGTTTTGAGTCAAAGGGATATAAGGTTTCAATATAGTGCGAGCATGTCATACCGGAAATTAGAGATATTATATTTCATTGCTCTTACGAGATTCTTGTTTGGAGGGTGTTTGGGAGTCTTGCAGAAATGCTACCATGGCAATAAAAAGCGGAAGCATCAATATTGGCTTGTTTGGGTTCGATCTACTCACCCATTGGAGAACCGTAATACTTCGATTTTCAGTATGATGCTTGCGTTTTTATGAAACATTTCATTCTCGCATATGATGGGAAAAAGCTTAATGTGAAAATGACACAGGATGTTTTCAATTTTTGAGAGGTTTTGGAAGGATACGTGATGATCGTGTGGATTTTTTGTTTAAAAAATTGAAGCTTCGTTCCCATCGATGTTTCAATCCCCGAAGAAAATAAACGAGGCTCGTCGCGTTCCCAAGTGCTAAACACTGGGTGACACACTTGACGTGGCCCAACAAGTCTGTGCAGGAGCCCAAGGAATTCTCGTTCCAAACTTCTTACGCAATGGTCGCAACTGTCGAGCTATATATCAACGCACCTACGCGCGTCGACTTATTGTCTTAGCTCATCGACGGATCGGCGCTTCGCTGGATGTTTCTGATGACTGGAATAACGAACAGCCCCTCATTGAATCGGAGTAAAACGTCTGAGAAATTGGAACGATACGTCTTGCTGTTCCAGGTTGTCGGGAGAATGAATGGCAAATTGCTCTGCAGCTCAAAATTAAGTGGGGTATTTTTGGGATTTAATGTCACCGAAACTACTCACGCCATTTACTTTATTTTGGGTATATGATTAGTATAAATACAAACAACGATATCGGTAAAATGACAAAAAAAAATATAAATAAATGGGAAAGTTGTGTGTCATCGCGAGAAAAACGTGCAGTCAAATGATACATCTAATTTCCGTCATCTGTTTGGTCTGACAGAGAAAATAAATTGTTTCGTCATTCCGAGGACTGTCGTCTCCTGACGAATTTTTCCGATAACGTCCTTTGGCAATTATTCACATTTTTGCATCATATCTTACAGATACCTTCCTTCATGTATATCCACATGTACCGCCAATAAACTTGAGGCGTTAGGCTACTGCGACACTGACGGAGACTCGTTCGTCGCTTAAGGGGTTAGGCCACAGTAACGGGTATAATGTCATGTGCGGATTTAACAATTTTTTTTCGTATGAAAAAGTGATTCACTCATCAAACGAATTACACATCTATTTAGTATGAATATCAAGTTGTTAGAATTTTTTTTTTCGATGTACAAAATGACCGGCTATTAATATTTTCTTTTGTTATCTTTTTTTACGCGCTCCGCGGCGTGACATTTAGCATCCACAATTTTTTATCTAGAACAAAAAATAAAAATTCTCGTAAATCTACATTAGAATACCTAGAGAAGTACGTACGGAATTTAAAAAATATTGTTTTATTCAAAAGTTGTAGGTATTTGAACTTAAGAAATGATTTTTTAGTGAAAAATTTCGTTATAACTGCTCATAAACTGCTCATAAAATGAAAAGTTTTCGATTAATCAGAAATTCCGTACGTACTTCTCTGTGAAATGCAATCAGGAACATAACTTTTAAATTTGAAGTAAATCGAGGGAAAAACGTTGAAGTTATTTGTCACGCCAATTGGAAAAAAAACTGTTACGAGAAGTTTCGAGTAGCCGGCTATTTTGTGCATCGAAAGAAAAATATATTTTTTCTAACAGCTTGATATTCATACTAAATAGATGTGTAATTAATTTTATGAGTGAATCACTTTTTCATACGAAAAAAATGCTTAAATTCGCACATGATTTTTTACTCGTTACTGTGGCCTAACCCCTTTAAGGCAAATCAAATTGAAGGGGAAGGTTCAACATATGGTGCAGCAGGCGCAGATTGTAGGTAAACTTATAATTGCAACCATAGAACTGCTAGTAAAACGTTTAGCGCGTTTTTCTCGACACTATGATTTTTAAAATGGTGTACACGTTTTCTCGACATCTAATACACGGATTGACTTAAAATTTGGTACACTCATTCAGTGCAATAGTATTTTAGTCTTGACCAACGTTTTCTTCTTAACATTTTTTTTCATTAGTTATCAACAAGAATTTCATCTTGCCTAAAAAAATCTAAATTTTTTTATTATGAATGGATTACGATAACTAAGAAAAGCTCGGTCAAGTCTCGGCTAATATTATCTTATTTGAGTAAGAAAACTCCTGTTTGTTGTTTCAAATCAACCAGGTGCCCAAAATCTCGTACCCCGTTGAGCACCTCACGTTCGAAGGTCCTTCACGAGATTGTTTATAACTTCTTCAATTATTAATCTTTTTTTATGAAACTTGGTACACACCTTCGTTAATATACATGCAAATAAATATCTATGTGATTTTTCAATCATCTTACTTGTTCCTTTAAGGGGGAGATACCTTAAGGCGAGGAAAAAATTGGCTAACTTTCATGATTTATTTTAAAGGAAACATTTCCTCACCATTTTATCACTTGGGGTATGTTTGGGTATGACACGACGTACAGCTAAAAAACTAATCGACCGATTCTGATGAAATTTGGTATTAATCTTTTTAACCTCATTGTCTAAAATATGAACCTAAATGTCTTTGAGAAAAAGGGTATTTTGTTATTGCAAAATGTAGCTATTTTTTCGGAAAATGCAACCGTTTTGTTTCAAAGCGTACCATTTCATCAATTTTCAAAAATTCTTACTTCTTCTTGCTTCATATTCTACGTATGAGTGTTTATGAAAGAAAAATCTACGTTGGTTTTTTTTCGGAATAATCCCGCTGACGCAACCCGTTTAGAAGACCGTGCCATACCTTCGCCGTTTTTTAAAATTAATGAAAGTTTAAGAATACCATGTAACAGCCGAAAGTAGTAATAAAACATAAGTAATCGTTGAGGATTCGGCTTCGTTCCGGCCAATGAAGGTTTTCCAAGGTCAGCGATGGAAACAACGGATGTTTTTTCTTACGTTTCGGCCCTCTGGTTCGGGTGCTCTTCGGAAGTTATATTTTTCTGTATAAATTATGATAGACAATTTTTACAATCACGTTTGAAAAAGTATATATATGAGCGTTTTTTTGTTATGATTCCGTTATATAGGTGTTATGTCATTTTGTATAACAATTATGTTAGTTCTGTTTTGGTTATAACTATATTAATATAGAATGAATAATTTCTTATATTGCGTCGCTTATTTTTATGTGTTAGTGTTTGAAATGTACGATGTGGAGAAAGAGGGTTAATTCTGTTATGGAGTTATAAAGAGATAAAATATGAGAAATAACTAACCTCGATGTTGTTGATATTTCAGGATTTTTGCAGATATTTGGAAGGTTAATTCGAAGAAAAAAAACATTATTTATGGAGGTAAATAATGTTTCGTGGGAAGATACTCAATCGATAGACATATTATCGTTTATCGGCGATTTTTCTTATCTGTAATGGATAATTAATTATAAAAAAGTTTTGTATTTTGTTAGTGAAAATTTAGTGTAAGAGATTGAAAGAAGTTTTAGTGAAAAATCCAAACATTATGATGATCACCTATTGAGTTACCTATTGAATTACCTGACTTTGTTTTCCCTTCCAAGATAAGCAAAAACTCGAAATATACATTTTTTTAGTTACATGTTGAGTTGTGTGGTCAACGAAAGTTCGAGAGAAACTGACCACACAACTCAACATGTAACTAAAAAAAATGTAAATTTCGAGTTTTTCCTTTTCTGGAAGGGAAAACAAAGTCTTAAGAACTAACTCAATAGATAATCATCATAGTCTTTGGATTTTTTACTAAAGCTTCTTTCAGATCAATCTCTTACACTAAATTTTCACTAAGAAAATACAAAACTTTTTTATAATTAATTATCCATTACAGATAAGAAAAATCGCCGATAAACGATAATATCTCTATCGATTGAGTATCGTCCCACTAAACATTATTTACCTCCATAAATAATGTTTTTTTTTCGTCGAATTAACCTTCCAAATATCTGCAAAAATCCTGAAATATCAACAACATCGAGGTTAGTTATTTCTCATATTTTATCTCTTTATAACTCCATAACAGAATTTACCCTCTTTCTCACACATCGTACATTTCAAACACTGACACATAAAAATAAGCAACGCAATATAAGAAATTATTCATATTATATTAATATAGTTATAACCAAAACAGAACTAACATAATTGTTATACAAAATGACATAACACCTATACAACTTAATCATAACAAAAACCGCTCATATATATACTTTTTCAAACGTGATTGTAAAAATTGTGTATCATAATTTATACAGAAAAATATAACTTCTGAAGAGGACCCGAACCAGAGGGCCGAAACGTAAGAAAAAACATCCTTTATTTCCATCGTTGACCTTGGAAAACCTTCATTGGCCGGACCGAAGCCGAATCCTCAACGATTACTTGTCATCTATACGGCCGCACACATATTTGATTCATTGTAATAAAACATACCCTGAGTCTCAAAAATGGCGAAGAAATATTTCCTTTAAAACACACAAAATCATGAAAATCTACAATTTATTTGTCGTCTAAAGGTATTGACACACTGGATCATTTTGAACCAGACGACTTTGAAATAAAATGCTCACCTTTCCAAAATTGAACATATTCAAATTTTTCACAGCTAATTAATTTGATATTTTCCGAATTTTAATTATGCAGACATTTTAAGAAATGTTTAAAGTATATCCCTGATTTTTTTCGATAATAACCGACGTAAGGGTTGTTAATGGCAGGTGGATAGTATCTGGGTTGAGTTGACCCAGTGCGTCATAATCGTGGCAAAATATAAGTGTGTCGACGAAAGGTAAAAATTGATTTTCCAATAATAACCCTGATTTTCGGATCATTTAATATTTAAAAATCAAACGTCAAAGAAGTGATTCAATATATTTTTCACATATTAATCCGATATGGCCTTTAATTAACCAGACGCGATCGACTATTCGAGGATCGGATTATTCACAGATCCAAATTGCAGTTCGATACGGGGTGGACACGTACGAAATCTTATAGTAGATCCGATCAAAGCAATGGCCTGAAACACACAAGGAGCCAGGGGTTTACTACACACGTGGTCAGCATTACGACTGCAACAACACGCGCGGAAAAACAGTTTCGCAATGCCGCTTACTCGCATAAGCTCAATACTTGGCACGGGCTCTATTTACTCCGGTCATTCACCACGAAAACCCTAAAAAAAACTCATTCACGGACGGATCAACAGTTCGGGAAGAGAATCACTTTCAGTTTTCTCGAAAAACCGACCAAGAAATTCATTCCAATTTTCGCAGATATTTTATATCAACTTAAAAAGAGAAATAAAATTCAATAATACGTCGAATATTTTTTCGGCTAATTTTACAAATTTTGTTGCCAAATTGCCAGTTTTTTAAATGCCATTTTATTTACAGATTTGCGGAATTTTTGTGCAAATTTACTTCCATTCAATAGGGTATTGTACTCTATTAAGAAAAATACTAAGCATGTATAAATAAGGTAATTTTCGCAATAAGCAATTGAATAATGTTGGCTTTAATTTATAAAAACTCAAAATAAATGCTATAATTCATTTTTCAAAGTGGTATACCAGAGGAACGCCGAAAATTTGGGTGATTTTCGGGAATTTTTTGGAAGAAAAGTACTCAATTAAATGTTTCGGAAAATTAAGAATATATTTGACTATATTTGACCTATATTACATAATTTTTTCATAGAAAAATTTTGAGATCCAAGCGACTTATGCGCTGTCTTGGAAGGCGCCAAAAAAAAAGTTCCTCCACTGCTGACATGATTCCAGCCGATTGAGTAGCTGAAACCGATAAAAGGATAAAATATCCTTAAACTGGAAGGTATTTCCTGAATAATGACGTAGGATTTTCGAAAAATATCAAAATCTATCAAAATGACGTAGTTATGAAAAAAAGTCTGTTTTTTTGCCTATAAATGGTCGTTTTTTTTCTATGCCAAATCGGCAATTTTCATCCAATCAAAAATATCCTACGTCATTGTGGAGTAAATATATTCAAGAGTACTCAGTTCAAATTTCAAGTCAATCGGATAATTATTCATTGAGTTACATTGTCAGCAAATTTGAAAAATCTCATTTCGAGAAAAACGCGTTTAAAGATTTCACTATCGATTTTTGCGAGATAAAACGTCATTGACATAGTAAGCAAAGAAAGCAGGAAACGTATTACTCTCTAACCTGTTAAAGAAAGCGTAAACAACTATACATTGTCGTTTGTCATAGTTAATTGCAAATTAAAAAATAGTTATCTGTACTTCACAAAACCACAGATGAGTTTTTTCGGACAATAACTTTGGATTTCTTCTCGCAAGTTGCGACCAAGTCTTTCTCATATTTATACCACTTGGCATTTTAACGGGAGATATACACCTAGATGGCCGAGGATTTAAAAGCTATGAACATTCCGTCGACCGTAGAAGACCTACACTATGGGCCTGGTATCGATGATTCCATGTAAGTTGACAAATTTTATGATTTATTCATTCCCAAATTTTCAAACGCGTTTTTCTCAATACCACTTTTTTCAAATCGGTACCCAAAATTTCTCGAAAACCAATTAACCGATTGCCTTGAGGTTTTTGTGGTTATTCTATACACCATTATCTAGTACTTGTCATAGGATTTTTTTTCCGTTACTTACTTTTTGTTTTATAGGCAAAATAATAACTAATTTTTGGCACAAAAATCATTATTTATGTTCAAACGTCCGCCATTTTGTCATAAATCGATATTTTCAAAATCGGCTATGACGAGTACTAGATTATAGTATCTAATTTAAAAATCATTTTGGTTTTTTTGTTTCAGATGATTTTTGAAGAAACGCCAGTGCGTACCGTATACGCAGATTTTTTTACGACGCTCCAAGAATCATACAATATCCTTGTATATTTTTGATATTTTTAAATAAAGAAAATGAAACATATTTTTCAATGTATATACTTTTGGATAATTAAAAACCCAATCCAAATAGTTTTCCTTGAAAAAATTCACAATAATGACCTTTTTTCCGGCTCCTAGGTGTATATCTCCCCTTAATCCACAACTTTCCCGGTGTTTTTAAACTAGTATTCTTACATTTAGGAACAGCACACCAATGGTAGGAATGTAACTCATTTTTAGTTAAAAAAATCTACAGATATCACACAAAGTGCGACTATTTCATGGCATTGAAAATGTAATCAGACTTTTCGGGTAATAAAAACTAGGTACGTGTGAATAATATGAGTTAGTGTTAATTATTTTTCAAAAAATATTAATCCATTGAGGTATATAATTGGGTTTGTTTGAATTTGTTTCGGGTTCGTTTGGGTTACTCAGCCTACCTCAACAAACACATACAGTTTCACAAGCATTTGCTATGCTAAAAATGTACGTGTTCACAATTAGCATAGCGTCGATGTTTACTATGCAAGTGACGTCACGAACCGAAGCAGCATGGCGGCTACCATTTTCGCTAGTTTTCGCGCGGAAATTTGAAATGTGAAATTTAAATGCATTTTTATGGCACTTATATATCTCATAAAATGGAAATCAAAATTCTAGTAGCTTATTACCACCAATGGATCAAATCGAGTAGGGATGTAACGATACCGATAGATCGGCCGATATATCGGCATCGCCGATACGTTTTTCGCCGATTTAAAGATTGGCGAAACTTCGAAAAATTGGCGAAAGATATCTGTCCTATCAATTGACCTCGGTTGCTTCAGAGCGGTTTTATTTCAAATGCGGGTCTTATTAAAAAAGATTTACGCAACCGATTGTCAGAAAATAACCTTAATGAGCTCTGCTTTCTTAATAAAAACCTCCCTGAGGTCAAGTTTGATTATTGACTATCTACGTCACAGCTAAAAGCTACTTACGTTAAATCCCGTAGAAACCTGTCTCTTTAGAGTTCAGTTTGATTTCAAGTTTAATTAGTACAATTTCAAGTTTAGATTACTTAAAGCGCTAAACTTTAAATTAATAATAAATGAGTATAATTATATTTCTGTTTGACTTTGACACTCCTTTCGCTCCTGGAAGGTAGGTAAATAATTTTTCACATTTTCATCTTCTTACTTAAGTACCTCTTTAATGTTTAGGCCATTGCTTAATGTTTAAAAAGAACAACTTTTATTATATCAAGTTTTCTTGTAAATTGTATCGGTATCGGTGTCGGTATCGCCAATACGTTAATACAATTATCGGTGTCGGTATCGTATCGGCTGAAACAAGTATCGTTACATCCCTGAAATTGAGACCCCTTTCAAAATAGGGTGCAATACCCTATTGTCTTCTTTTTTGCAAGGCCTCCATCCCTTTTGCACATTTTCGAATGTTTGCTAATTTTCCAATTCGTTTTTGCCAATTCTCCGATCCCTCTTTGATAACGTTCCATCTCGTTGAACATTTCCAAAATTTCTGCAAAATAGTTCTCGACCGTAACTGTTGCAAAGGAAATAATGTTTAGCAATTTTGTGAATGAACGTAGTTCGAAGCAAAAATATGCGTATGGTATCGTATCGGCTGAAACAAGTATTGTTACATCCCTGAAATTGAGACCCCTTTCAAAATAGGGTGCAATACCCTATTGTCGTCTTTTTTGCAAGGCCGCCATTCCTTTTGCACATTTTCGAATGTTTGCTAATTTTCCAATTCGTTTTTGCCAATTCTCCCATCCCTCTTTGATAACGTTCCATCTCGTTGACCATTTCCAAAATTTCTGCAAAACAGTCCTCGACCGTAACTGTTGCAAAGGAAATAATGTTTAGCAATTTTGTGAATGAACGTAGCTCGAAGCAAAAATATGCGTATGGATGACAAGTGTTGCTTTTTTTCAGCTTTTCCCGCCATGTACAGTTGTTTTAATGTCAGAAAAAGAGGGAGATGAATTCACGGTGCGAAACTACACGCCGGCATGACCGTTCCACAATGCTGGAGGTTCCAAGGACAGGGCACTTGGCGCTGGTTCCAGCTGTGCATATATATAAATATACATACACACACGCACATATATACTGCACGTAGGCACAATAAAATTTGACGTCTTCACCGCCCACTTTCACCTACACAACCACATGCGAAGCTCTTATCACCGCAATGCCGAAAAAGGCACTGCGAAAGGAGCCACTGTTGAAAACTCAACCGCTTTCTAAATCCTCATAATTGGCTCAATTGGCAAAGGACTCCGGACATTTATTCCGTCGACGAACGGCGTCCCAACCGAATAAGAAAAGCACGTTTTCTTTCGCCGTGCTCGACCCAAAGATGTATTTTTGTTGTTCACTATTCAAAACACCGAAATGAAACGCGACTCTTGTGACAAGTGTCCATGTTTTGCTAATATGGTAAACTGACGAGTGAAGGGACGGGGACGTGTGTATAGACGAAAGTTGATTTGTATTTAAAATAAATAAAGAATATGAATAGTCGATAAAAACTCGACTCAATGTAATTTAGCAAAAAAATTACAGGTGTCGTTGAAACCCATTTCTCCCCCCAGTTTAATAGCGAATTTTGACTCCACGCGGAATTTTTCTGGTTTGTGGTACTTGCAACGATACGGCTGTGCACAGTAGGTGTTCCAAAGGCGAGAAACAATCATTTGGATAAACTTCCCAGAAGCGGAAACCGAATTTCGATCTAAAATTTGGCATACACCTATCTTTTGATATTTTAAGGGATCCCCTAAAACGATTTTTGGCGACGCGCCGTAGTTTTCGAGATATCGATTATTTAAAGTTATTTTTTTACCGTGCTCCTACACTCAGAAAAAAGATTTATTAAGGACGAAGCAGTTTGTCTCCCGGCGAATAAGTTTTCATATTCGTATGTCGGCTTACTACGATTGTATTAACAGCTGAGAATTTTTTGGTTTAAGTTTATGTTTAAGATTTACTAAGAATTTTTCTTAACATCTAATAAGATATATAATTTAGAAGAAATAGCCGTTTTATGTCGGACAAATAGAGCTTTTCTTAACATCTAATAGGATTCTTCATAATACCCCAACTTTTCGAGTTCGGTTTTTTTTTTCGAGGAATTGTGTCATTTCGTCCGTCATTATTTTCTCACTCGAACGTTTTTTTCTCACTTTATATTCTTACTCACACTTAAATCATTCCTCACTTTCGAGTTTCTCACTTCCGAATCGCAACACTGACACTTGTGCCAAAAGCAGGGGCATAGGAAGAAGCTACATGGTAAGCGTATGCGTGAGCAGCATCTGACGAGCGGCCTGCTGTCGGGCCCGTCGCGTTGAAGGGCAAAGTGCGCATGCGCGCATTAGTATCATAGTCGCGAAATAAGAGGTTTTCGTGATGGGAAAGTAGTATTTATTTTGTTTGAGGAAATATTTATTCAAATGTTCTATTTTAAATATGGCTTTTAATTGATGTGAAAAATCGGCACGTAAAAAAACATATTTAGTGACGCTGAATAAATGCTGTAGTTACAATCACATAAAAACTGTCTCCATACGAGTAAACATTTATTAATTTCCAATAAATTATGTTCTAATGTGCCAATTTATTAGAACATAATAAATCTTTTTTCTGAGTGTACTATATTAATAGCTGACGGGTTCTGCCCTGACTATACTTGAAGGGTATCCCAAAATCCACGCAAGATTCGAGTTTTGCGCCATTTGTGCGGTCAAGTGAAGCCAACGAAAAAAAGACGGCGTGACAGCTGACAGTTCAGGGTTATTAAGGGGCTATATCGGTGTGAACGCTGAAAATTTGGGTTTTCGGGAGTTTTTTTGGAAGAAAAGTACTCAATTAAATGTTTCGGAAAATTAAGAATATATTTGGCTATATTTGACCTATATTACATAATTTTTTCATAGAAAAATATTGAGATCCAAACGACTATGCGTTGCCTTTGGAGGCGCCAAAAAAAAAAAAATTCCGCCACTGCTGACATGATTCCGGCCGATTGAGTAGCTGAAACCGAAAAAGGAAAAAATGTCGTTTAACTGGATGGTATTTTCCTGTACAATGACGTAGGATTTTCGAAAAATATAAAAATCTACCAAAATGGCGTGGTTGTGAAAAAAAGTCTGTTTTCTTGCCTTTAAAATGGTCATTTTTTTCAATGCCAAATCGTCATTTTTCTTCCAATCAAAAATATCCTACGTCATTGTAGGGTAAATATATTCAGGAGTACTCAATTTAAAATCCAAGGCAATCGGATAATTGCTCTTTGAGTTACAATGTCAGCAAATTTGAAAAAACTCATTTCGAGAAATACGCGTTTAAAGCTTTAACTATCGATTTTTGCAAGACAAAATGATATTTACCATAAAAACTGCTAATCAGCTATACCTGGCCCATACAATGGACCCTCCTCTTCCTCGAATAATGCCTGCTGAGAGGCTGAAGCTTTTCACACTGGTATAGCCCCTTAACCCTGCGTGTGTACACTGGGTCTTTGAAGGAGTTTCGACACCAAAATCGATATGCTTGTGGACGATTGAAATTCATATCACCGAGAGATTAATTTAGGATGCATTAACTGTCCAAAAATTAATCCGTTTCACCATATAGTTCCGGAGATTTTGAACGTTTAAGTTGAGTTTTGTTCGATTATAATGAATGAACCAAGTGGAGAAATCGCTTAATTTTTTAACACGACATTCATGACACTAATCGCAGTTTGTTAAGTTTTTTAAATTTAAATTGAAGCCTTACTTTAATCCCTACAGCCCTATAACTAGTGTTTACGAAGTGCCACGTGCCATGAAGGTTCAACTTGAACCCTCATCCATTTGGTAATACACGTGGCACTTCGTAAACACTAGTTATAGGGCTGTAGGGGTTAAAATAATGCTTCGATTAAAAATTTTAAAACTTAACAAACTGCGATTAGTGTCAGAAATGTAGTGTTAAAAACTTAAGCGGTTTCTCCACTTGGTTCATTAATAATACTCGAACAAAACTCAACTTCAACCTTAAAAATCTCCGAAACTATGTGGTGAAACGGATTAACTTTTGTACAGTTAATGCATCCTAAATTAATCTCTCGGTGATGTCAATTTCAATCGTCTACAAGCATTTCGATTTTGGTATACACTATATTCTTTTGAAAGCTGATGGTCTAAGCTACAAAAGCCTATAATCGTTTATTTAAATAGTTGTTTATTGTAGAGTTACGAATTTTTTAACAAAAGTCCCCTTTTTCGACTATTCTTCAATTTTTATTAACAACGGTTTTTAATTTTTGACTTTGGAAAATTCTGGACCATGTAGTAGACCCTTCCATAAGTAACCCAGATTGTTTTCAGATTTTTTGAAAGCCGAGGAAACTTTGAAAACCCGGTTGTTCCCTAAAAGATGTACACACCGTGCCCCGACAAAAATAGTGTACACACGCCGGTTAAAAATAGAGCGCTGCACGAAAGAACAACGCATTTTCATTGTTGGGCAATATTTTTTAAACAATGAACGTTTGGCAGCTACAGTTCGCAATTTTTGTACAAAATATGGTTAGTGATTCATCAGCTGTGAAGAGATTAATTCAAAAATTCAGGTAGACTGGATCAATTAGTGATCTTAGTGACTCTGGCCGTCCTTCAACAAGTCCTTCAACACAAAACATCGAAGCAATTTGTGAGAGTGTTGCTGAGAGTCGAGGAACATCAATTCGACACCGTGGTCAAAAATTGGACATTTCGAGAAGCTCTCTACAGCGTATTTTCACGAAAGATTTGCATCTGCATGAAAATCATGGCCGTGGAGGCCATTTACCCGATATGCTATTCTATGAATAACCCTGTACTGTATACTTTATGAATTAATTTGAAAAATTACAATTTTGAATTAAAAACCTGTATTTTCTATCAAAATTACTTCTTGCGTGAATTTTCAAACAGCCTGTATATACGTTATCGCGCTCTCCGTTTGGTGCGAATGGTGGGGTCCATGGAACGCTGGTATGGGCGCAGGGAACCTCGGATGTGCGTGCGGAATGGTGGAGGTGCGTGAAACACTAGTACGGGCGCAGGTCACCTCGCATGTGCGTGGAATATTGAGATACACAAAGCATCGTAAATTTTTTTTTTTGTTTTTCCACAGTTCATTTTTGGCGGTGTAAAAAATTTCGAGGGTTAATTTATTACGTTTAAATGCCTTTAGAATTTTTTTTGCGTCCCTAATTTCTAATTTTTTGCCACTATTCAATTTTTGGGATTTTGTATGGTTTTTCTTTCATTTTTTTTATATTTTGTATAATTTTCAATTTTTATTTTACATGGACCTCCTTATAATGCTTGCTAACCGGCCACCGCTGCAGCGATGGAGGGTTTCTACCGGCCAAACTTGACGAAGATCCACACAAAGCGGAGAACGCGATAACATATATAGGTATAGTCACAGCTGAGCCCATCAAATATAGATATAGTAGGAGCGCGGTAGAAAAATAACTTTCAAAAATCGATATCTCGAAAAGTATGACGTGTCGCCAAAACCCTTTAAGAGGATGTCTCAAAATATTAAAATGAAGGTCTGTGCCAAATTTCAGATCGAAATTCGGTTTCCGCTTTTCGAAAGTATACCCAACTTTTTAATAAATTCGTAATAATAGGTCAAAATTATACATGATTATTCACTGGGGCTGTAGGTAAAAAAGTATTCGTATTTTTAGTTTTTTTTCGCAACAACTTCATAGGCGTAAGTGATTCACAAACATAAGTTATTTTGTTTAACCTTTAATAGTCATACTGGGTCCGCAGGACCCAAACGAATTATTTTGATGCCATACAACTTTTTTTTCCAATAAAACATACATTTTTTATATGCGTAAGCATTTCATTCTTTCCTTCTAAATCGCACCTGCGTTGGATGAAATAAATATACTTTTTGAAAAGTCCACAGAAACCGCTATGTCTATTTCAAAGTACATTGTTTCCAGATTATAAAAGCATTTTTTTGTCAATAGTTACAAGAGTGATATCATTTTTTTGTAAAAAAAAGTCGTTTCACGTTTTTTTTTGCTTTTTTTTAAATTTAATTTTCGATTTCTAACCAATATCCTTGTAATGAACAACGTTCAAATTATACCTCACTATTTTTTCATATCGCTCAATGCATTATTTCATTATTTATAACAATTTAAAAACGCCTGGGTCCCATGGACCCAGTGTGCCTATAACGTGATTCTAGCTAAGTGTGACTACTAAGGGTTAATAGTCCACCAGGTACAGAGATAATCCGTAGATGAAGAATTTCTTATCAGGCGTAATAAAAGAGCAGTGCAAAAAATACAAGAACTTGAGACCAACAAAGAATTCGTGCACTTATAATTTGACTGCTAAGCCTCGATACACTCTCGCATGGCCTGATCTCTGTATAAAATGTCAACAAGTCTTTGCTTACAGTGGGCCTCTTCTATGCCGTTAGTACATCTTCGAACACTTTACAGAGGTGTCAGCGAAAAGAGGGAAATATCCATATCAGTGCGAGATAGGGTAATTTTTCTTCGGAAACGCGGTGAGAGTTGTCGAAAAAATGGTAAAGAATTCAATTTACGTTTTACCATAGTTCAGTCCATTGTAAAAAAAAGGTATAAGATAACGAAAACTACAGAAAATAAGCCACGAACAGGTCAACCGAGTAAACTCACAATTAGAGAGCGTCGAAGTATAATTTAAGAGGCTACGAAAAAGCCATTTATAAGTGCTCAACGTTTATGCTATGATGTCGTGTCAACATGAGGCAAGATCATGTGTCTCCAAACCGTACGAAACGTTTTGTATTCTGCCAAAATATACGGCAGAACTGCAAGAAAGAAACCGAACGGACAAAAACGTTACGGTTTCGCTAAAACCTACGTAAATGTACCCATAGAATTTTGGAACCGCGTCATCTTCTGTGACGAATCAAAGTTCAACAGTTGTGGGTCAGATGAGAAGAGATTCGTCTGACGCAAACCCAATACTGAGCTTGAACAAAAGCATATAATACCAAGTGGAAAGCACTGCGGAGGAGGCGTCATGATTTGGGGCTGTATGGGTAGAATGGTATTGGAAATCTTGCACTCATAGATGGGATAATGAATTTATAGAAGTATATCGAGGTGTTGCGTTATAATTTGAAGGAAAGTCCAGTTAAAGTGGGCCTGGATAAAAGTTATTACTTTCAACAAGACAACGACCCGAAACATACGGCCATAGAATGGAGAATATGGTTGTTGTATGCCGTTGAAGTTTTCATCGTTGGAATGCAACAAAAGTTATTTTTTCAATTAATTTCTCATTTTTTTAAACCTGTTTGGGGTGTGAAAATACCCCAAACATTTCTACGTATTCGTATTATAAATAAACTATCTCAGTTTGCAAAAAAGACGTTGGATAATGACAGAAATGAAAAGAAAAAAATATCGTTGTATCCCAACGGTGCAAACTTCAACGTCATGTTGTTGTACAATGTTTCTAGATAATTAATCGCATCATCATAATCTCCGGATATTGATCCCGTAGAAAATGTATGGCACTTGTTGAATGTATAAGTAAGACTTTTATTTAACAAATCTAATCTACAACGAGTCATTTTAGAACAATGGAACAAGATGTCAAAGAAAATCACTCAGAAGCTGGTGGAATCCCGGCCTAGACGACTAGAGGCCATCATCGAAGCTAAAGGGTTGCACACAAAATATTAGTTACACTGTACAACTGAGATTATGTAGCTTTTCACTATAATGGTAAGTGTACGAACACTTATTTGGTCTTAAATTCTTGTATTTTCTAATTTACTCTTTTATTACGCCTAATAACAAACTCGTCATTTGCAGATTCTCTCTGTACCAAGTGGACTATTAAAGAAAGTAGTTTTCGTATGTGTATCACTTGTGCCTTCAAAGTTATTGAAAAAAACTCAATGTACAAATACTTTTTTTCATCCACTGTATGGCCTCTGTTCTGAAAATTCTCAAACTGAGTAAAAGTTTGAGCTCATCTGCTGAAAAGTGCACAATCAATTACTGTTTGAGAAATGAACGTGTACATTTCATGAAGGGAAGGTTCTGCCTTGCTGGGCCAAAAAATGTTCGATTTTTCGCCAATTTTTTAATGCGAAAAGTATTAAATATAGAATGTTGATATTTGGTATGGTGACTAAGCGGTCTTTGTTGAAAATAAATTTTTTTTTAAGTTTGACAAAACATGGTGGTGGGTGTGGAAGGAGCCATGTATATCGGTGCGCGGGCGATGACATTCTTCGCTTGCGGAAGTCCTAAAATTGAAGATGAAATAAAAATAAATAAAAATTGAAATATAAAAAAATAGTGAGCAAAAAACCGCGAAAAGTTTTGGGAAAAAAAAACAAACTTCCTTCCGATCGCTCACTATTTTTTTATTTTTCAATTTTTCTTCTTGATTCTTGGTCAACTTATACAAAATATTGTACAAAGTAAAAATATGTTTGATTTTTTTTTGCCTCAGATCACCTGTTCGGGACTTAGGACTTGCGCAAGCGAAGAATGTCATCGCCCGCGCACTGATATACGTGGCTCCTCCCACTCCCACTACCATGTTTTGGCAAACCATAAAAAATATTTTGATGTTCAATAAAGACCGCTTAGTGAACATACCAAATATCAACATTCTATATTTAATACTTTTCGCATGAAAAATTGGTGAAAAATCGAACATTTTTTGGCCAAGCAAGGCAGAACCTTCCCTTAAACGTCATCATAAAATCGTCATTCGTATTTTTAATTTTGACAAAATGTTATTTCCCATTTCCCTGTCGAAACAAACTTTGGTAGTTTTTTTGAGAATGTCACTTTACGATCCAAAAAAGCTTTGTGTATTTTCGAAGAAATCGTAATAACAAATATGACACTTATATGAATTAGAATATCATCATTTTTGTGCAACAGTGATCTCCAAATCTAGCATTCCATAAAAAGAACTAATCAATCGTTATCCTTTAAAGCGTTCATCTGCACTACACGTCCATTTACCGGCGGTCGAGTGTGCATTTACTGGCAATATGCTCCATTTACTCACGATTTGGACACTTGGCTACTTATTTATCAATTCCTCCAAGATTATTTGTTACATTTACGTCCAATATCTTTTTCTACTATTAGAATAAGGGTGAACTGTCGAAAAGGTTCCCCCTTCGATCGGGTTGAAATTTTGCACAGACCTTCTCTTGAATATATTGAGAGATCCCCAAAAGGACTTTTGGCAATGCGCCATAGTTTTCGAGATATCGATTTTTAAACGTCTTTTATTTTATCGCGCCCCTACTATATCTATAGCTGACGGGCTCAGCTCCGACTACACCTATATATGTTATCGCGCTCTCCTCTTTGTGTGGATCTTCGTCAAGTTTGGGCGATAGAAACCCTCCCTCGATCGCTACAGCGGCCGGTTACCAAGCATTAAAAGGAGATACCATATAAAACCAAATAAAAAAACTGAAACAAAAACCTAATTTAGAAACTAGACGAAATAATAATAAATGTAACCATACCAAATCCCAAAAATTAAAAACTGCCAAAAAAATCAGTAACTAGAAAAGCAAAATAGATATAAATAATGCCAAAAAGATTCAATGGTAATAAATGAACCCTAGAAATCTATTACACCTGCAAAAAATCAACTGTGGAAAAACAAACAAAATGAATCTACGATGCTCTGTGTTTACCTCAATATTCCACGGACCCCACTATTCGCACAAAACGGAGAGCGCGATAACATATATCGGTATAGCCAGCGCTGACTCCGTCAGCTATATATAGAGTAGAAATGCGGTAAAAAAATAACATTCAAAAATCGATATCTCGAAAACTATCGAGCGTCACCAAAAATCCTTTTAGGAGACAATATTAAAAGGAAGGTGTATGCCAAATTTCAAATCGAAATTCGGTTTCTGCTTTTCCGAAGTTTATCTAAAAATTAGTTCTCGCAATATTTTCATTTTACGGTCCATCTGAATCGTACGGTGTAGTTGTTCGTCCAGTCACTGGTCGGTTTATCCTGTACGCTGTACATTTCGACAGCAGAGGAAAAAAACACATTAATCTTATTCGCCGTTCGTTAAACCGCGCGATAACGCGCCTCGCCTTCATCCGCAATATTAACGTGCGCACTTGGAAAAAAACGGCGACAAATGTTCCAGCCGCATGCGGCTATGAGTAACGTGGTACAGTTATCTATCTTCGAAGTCTCGGCAGTTTTCAAATTTTATGCATATATATATGCTGTTCACACACACACACACACACACACACACACACACACACACACACACACACACACACACACACGCGCGCGCGCGCGCACACACACACACACACACGCACACCCACACACACACACGCACACTCGAATGATGAGAATTTATTGAATTGATTTTCCCGAATTTTCAAATGACCTCTATTTTATATACATATATATTTTTGTACTTCCCTTTCGGAATTACAATGGGGTGTAAGGAAGGAACAGGCTCCCAGAAGGATGACCCAGTAACAGGGCGTACTGAATCCCTGATACGCGTGTGCGCTATGTTTCTGGCATATTTTGCTCACGAACAAAAACAATTTGGAACCATGCGCCCGTTCAACCGTTTGAATTCTCGGAAACTTTTTTCGTCTAGATTCTTATCGAGCTTCAATTAAGGGGCTAGGCCACATAAACGGGTATAAAATCATGTGCGAATTTAAGCATTTTTTGCGTATGAAAAAGTGATTCACACATAAAATTCATTACACATCTATTTATTATGAATATGAAGCTGTTAGAATTTTTTTTTCGATGTGCAAAATGGCCGACTACTAATATTTTCTTTTATCTTTTTTAGGCGCTCCGCAGCGTGACATTCAGCACCCACTATTTTTTACCTAGACCAAAAAACAAAAATTCTCGTCAATCTACATTAGAATACTTAGAGAAGTACGTACGGAATTTGAAAAATATTGTTTTATTCAAAAGTTGTAGGTATTTGAATGAATTTTCAGTAAAGAATTTCGTATAAAACTGCTCATAAAATGAAAAGTTTTCCATTAATCAGAAATTCCGTACGTACTTCTCTGCGAAATGCAATTAGGAGCATAACTTTTAAATTTAAAGTAAATCGAGTGAAAATTGTTGAAGTTATTTGTCACGCCAATTGGAAAAAAGCTGTTTCGAGAAAGACGCGTTTAAAGATTTAGGTACTCTATGGCCGTGCCAGAGGTGGGCATACGTTATACGCTCAAAGTCGGTGAAAAAAAATGTTCTTGCTATAAATCGAATAGTAACTTATTCTTATGATGATAAAGCACCGTTTTAGCGAGAAAAAAAATCGATTTTTTGAAAATTCTACTGTGGCTTACCCCTTAACGTTATTCCAGTTGCAACTCAACCTTACGGTCGTTTTGGTTGGCGCTAATTTTTAATTCGAACTTCCCTCGAACGAGAAATAATTGGCCGACGTGAGCACCTAGCGTTCCTATGGGTATAGGCTCTGCGTACGAAAGTTTCGTGAATCATCACCGGGAAAGAGGAGCAAACTGTATCGAATCGATATATGTAGTATACGAATCGGCACACAGATGCGAAGTGGTGCACACGAGGGCGAGGGAGCGAGAATCAAAACGTTCAACAGATGAATACGCTCGTAGCGACCGGTGTTTGCGAGCATGCAGAATAAAAACACGACGCACCCGTCCAAACTGCTCAACTGCTCGCTTCCTTTCTACGAACTTTTTTGCCCTCAGCCCCCCCACCCGCGCTCGCGTTGCCGCGGCATTTCTTGCATACAAAGACCATCATTGTTTTATTGATTAACAATAATAAGCAGTTTCGCACACGTCGGTATCGGACGCATGTGATTTGATGGTCTTGAAGTTTGCATCGTTGGAATGCAGGAAGAATTCTTCTCTATTTTTTCATTTCTTTACTTACATTACTATCTAAACTCTTTTTGCAGGTTTAGTTTATGGATCCCTAGTGAAAATCTTCAAAAATGTTACAGTGATTTTTGTAGGGTATATGGGGAAAAAAAAATTGGTCAATAAAGGAAAAAAATATTTTCGTTGTGTTCCAACAATGCAAACTTCAATACCATGTGATTTGAACTGGCCACTTGAACTCGTGAATAGATCGCTGCAGTCGATTCGTAATTGACTCACGCTGAAAGCCTAAAAAAACGCTATTTGACAAATATCAACTCGCGAACAATTGTGGTCGCAAAGAATGGGAGAATTTTCGTAAAAAAATATCTGTATTAAGGGGGTACCTAGAGACGAGAAAAAAATTGCCAAATTTCGAAACAAAATCTGGAAAACGGTTGGTGAAAAGTAAAAGCATTTTTTTACGTAAAGGTTTCAACATATATTAAGATGAATAAAATCACCGAAAAATACAGATAATCAACAAAAACATGGTCACGGGAAGATGAAACTGTTTTCAAAGTCGGTGGACGTGATATCTCGAGAACCACTTGATGGATTGTTTCCAAATTCACAGGAGATACGATGAGAAACATTTCAAAGTCGTTGACGATCTCACTTTTCAAAAATCGATCTTCATTTTTTAATAGTTGCGTTAAAATGACGACTTTTCCCACAGATTTTGTATGCTCGAGTTTCAATTCGTCGCCAATATGTTAAAAAAAGTGATTTTGAAAATCGACGATCGTCAACGACTCGTATTGATTGTTAACTTGAATAACCCGTTCGGTTTTTAGATTTCAGATGGACCGTTTGAGCTGGAGAGTGTCCACCGCCAAACGTTGCGAAAAAACATTTTCCTCATCTGCCGGCGGCCATGTTTTTGTTGTTTTTCTGTATTTTTTGTTAAAAACAGCGTTCTTTTTACCAACCGTTTCCCAGAAAAAAATTCCGTATTTAGCCACTTTTTCGGGCCTCTATTTTTTTGTCAAAAATCGATTTTTTTGACAAGCCGCCATGCTGTCAAAAATTATTATTGTGCTCATTCCTTCGATCAATTACAATATAATCCATTATATTAACGAAATATTTTTGATTTTTTCATTTTAGATGATCCAGTCCAGAGATATCGTGCTCACCGCAAGACGTCTTTTATTCGAGGTGCTCCCGGAGATTAACTTAGCAGCTTTCAAAATAATTATTTTCACAAATAAAAAATAAAATACAGTTAAAAGTTACCATAATATGCGCACAATTTTTTACGTCAATAGATTTAAAGGTCTTCTCAAGTAAAATTCTTGAAAAATCGATCTTTTACCCCTTAAAGACATTTGGATCGCGCGATAGTCGATCCTGATTGACCCAAAGAAACTCGCTGGTTCCGAAGGACTACATATTACGTTCGTACGCTACACGTCCAGATGCAAGACAAATCTCGGTTGAATGCACTCAAAGTATATGCATCAAGTATGCAAATAAGCGTGTATACGCGTCAAGGGGCACGATCGTGTTGACAAACGGCCGCTTGTCGAACAACAGGTTACCTCCTGCGCGTCCCTCGGACCCTTCAGGGAGCAACGATCGATGAGAGGAGCGCGCATCTCCAATGTAACTTGGCGCGTTAGAGTGCATCATCGCGCAAAAAAGTGTTTGGATCAGAGTCAACGGGTGTATTGACATAGGGATAAAGAAAGATCCACGAAAATCGACCGTAGGCTTGAATGACGTTTGACGAATTTTATCATCGGTCTTATATCTCGCTTACCTGATCGATCGGCAAACCGATAATATCGGATAGCCAAGCGAAAGTCCGAAAACCATCGTAATAATCATTCTCGTCGACTGCCATCGTCACGACCAACTCACGATCGCCACTCACAGTGTACTGACGAGAGAAACGGCTCGTACCTTTGCGTACACCAGACGCGCACTAACATACGCGCGCTGATCATCGCGGAGATGAGGGCGCCAGCGTATGTACACGCCAACCTACACCGAGCGTGGAGAGTCAACTGTCATGGCGATGCATAGGGGGGATCCAGAACTATCTACAGCTATACAATGGCTTGTATTGTAGATAGATTCAGGAGGCATGCTGTTTCTCCATTTCACTACAGTAGCCTCCTCATCGCAGTCGTATTCACAGGATCGTGAGGTATTTAGGAAATAGATCGAACATTTGAAGAATTAAATTTTGAAGGGGGGAGATCCCTTTATGACGTAAGCACTTATGGCCGAAAACGAACTCCACGAGGATGCTGAGGGACTACTTTATGGCCCCGAAATCGCAGATTAAGGGGTTAGGCCAAAGTAAAGGGTATAAAATCATGTGCGAATTTAACAATTTTTTTTCGTATGGCAAAGGGATTCACTCATAAAATTAATTACACATCTATTTAGTATGAATATCAAGCTGTTCGAAAATATATATTTTTTTTCAATGTACAAAATGGCCGACTACTCGAAACTTCTCGAAACAGCTTTTTTTCCAATTGGCCTGACAAATAACTCCAACAGTTTTCACTCGATTTACTTCAAATTAAAAACTTATGTTCCTAATTGCATTTCGCAGAGAAGTACGTACGGAATTTCTGATTAATCGAAAACTTTTCATTAGTTATAACGAAATTTTTTTACTGAAAATTCATTTCTTAAGGAGTTACCCCCACTTGCGATTTTGAAAAAAACGATTTTTTTTATTGCATTTTTTTGAAGTATAAGTATCTGAGAATATGGCCTGAAAATTTCAAGTCAATCCGAACAAAAATTGACTGAGATATGAGCGTTGAAAGAGAAGAATCCGCGTTGAAAGAGCGTTGAAAGAGAAACTTTAAACGCGTTTTTCTCAAAATGGCATTTCTGAAGTCGGTGACCAAGATTACTCGAACACTAATGAACCGATCATCTGAAATTTTGCAGGCTTATTTAATACATAAAAATGTAATCTGTAAGCGTTCGATTTTTTTTTTCGCAAAAAATGGCCGTTTTATAGCCAAAAAACGGCCGTTTTTTTCGTTAAAATCGAACCATTAACATTGACGGTCCGCCATTTTGGGAAAAATGAATATTTTTTAAAATCCTTCGATTAAAGACTAGTTTATACTTATGTTTGACTAAATCCATCCGCATTTTTTTTCAGATGATCCACTTCGCCGCAATGTTGGTCACCGCAAACCGTGTATATAAAAACATTATTTCATTGACGGCCATTTGCCACTAAACAATGTAATATTTTTCAATAAAAAATTACTGAAAGTTCGTCAAGATGTGTTCTTTAAGATGGTATATTGATCGATTAAAAAAGTTTTGTAGTTTTCTTTTAAAAAATTCATGAAAAAAGGCTTTTTTTGCGCTACAAGTGGGGGTAACGCCTTAAGTTCAAATACCTACAACTTTTGAATAAAACAATATTTTTTTAATTCCGTACGTGCTTTTCTAGGTATTCTAATGGAGATTAACAAGAATTTTTGTTTTTTGTTCTGGGTCGAAAATTGTGGATGCTAAATTGTGGTCACGCCGCGGAGCGCCTAAAAAAAGATGACAAAAGAAAATAGTAGTCGGCAATTCTGTACATCGAAAAAAAAATATATATATGTAATTAATTTTATGAGTGAATGACTGTTAATACGAAAAAAAATTGTTAATTTCGCACATGATTTTATACCCGTTACTGTGGCCTAAGGCCTTAAGGGGCTACGTTTATCTAGAGGCCCGAAAAATTGGCAAATTCTGAATGTTTTTGTGGGAAGCGGTTGGTGAAAAAAAAACACATTTGTTTCAACAAAGGTTCAAAAGCGAGAGAGAAAAAATCACAAAAAAAAAAACAACAAAAACATAGCGGCCTGCAGATGATAACGTTTTTTCGCGACGTTTGGCGGTGGACACTCTCCGGCTCAAACGGTCCATCTGAAACACAAAAACCAAACGGGTTATTCAAGTCAATAATAAGTACGAGTTGCTGACGATCGTCGATTTTTAAAATCATTTTTTTTAACAACGTGGCGAAGAATTGAAACTCGAGCATTCAACATATATTTAAAAAGTCGTCATTTAGACGTAGCTATTGAAAAATGAAGATCGATTTTTGAAAAGTGAGATCGTCAATGTCTTGTAAATGTTTCTCATCGTATCTCCTGTAAATTTGGAAACAATCCATGAAGGGGTTCTCGAGATATCATGTCCACCGACTTTGAAAACAGTGTTTCGAGAAAAACGCGTTTGAAGTTTGAAGTATGGGCCTGTCATAGGAATATTTCGATGAAATTTTCAGGGATTATAGCTAAAAGGCTATATTGTCGAATAAAATTATCAGTAGAAAATGCAATGTTTTATCCCGTCCAGGTAGATGTAGTTCTTTAAGGGGTTAGGCTACTGTGACGACTCGAAAATGAAGGTTTTTGAAGAAACCTAATTTTGAAGGACTAACTACGATGATTGAAAAATCGTTCGGACATTTATTTGTAGGTATATTTAAAAAAATTTGTATCAAAATTCATAAAAATTATTAATAATTAAAGAAGTTATAAACAACTTGGTGAAGGACCTTTGAACGTGAGGGGCTCAACGGTGTACTTGATTTTGGCCACCCGGTTGATCCGAAATGAAAAACGAGTTTTTTTTATTAAAATAGAGAATATTGGCTAAGACTTGACCGAGCTTTTTTTCGTTATCGTGTTTCGATCATCAAATGAAAAAATTCTCCGTTTTTTTTGCAGGCAAGATGACATCATTATTGTTAATAACTAATGAAAGTAAAAGTTAGGAAGAAAAACGTCGGTCAAGACTAAACCACTATTACACTGAATAAGTGTACCAAATTTAGAATCAATCCGTTAATAAGATGTCGAGCAATCGTGTACACCGTTTTGAAAAACAGTTTCGAGATAAATGCGTTCAAAGTTTTATAGTACTTTTATAATGATAAGTTTTACTTCATTCTGCTATTCCTGCACGATATGTTGGACCTTCCGCTTCGATTTGAGTTGCCTCAAGCGACGAACGAGCGTTCGTTATTTTCACAGTAGTCCTTAAGGTTACGTTGGTTTCAAAAATTAAAAAAATCAAAGCAGGAACAAAAGGATGCCCTGGACATCGCAACTGCAGCAGTATATTTGCTTTATAGAGCTGGATTCGACGATTCCACGTACGTTTGAAAAAAATCTCCGTTTTATTTCTACTACTTAAAACTTTAATCGCATTTTTCGCAAAACACTATTTTTGAAGTCGGTGGGCACGATTTCTCGAAAACTAATGCACCGATCTTATTGAAATTTTGCACACTTCTTCAAAATCGCATTGACTAGTGATTGAACGAAGGTTTCTTTTTTTTTCGATTGCAACTAATTTTACAAGGCTGTAAGTAGTGTAAATTGTACCAAAAATTGAACTATTCTCCATACAACTCTGCAAAAAAATCAAATTTCAATCTTTTAAAAAATCCTTTGTTCAATTACGAGTGATATATATCTACTAACAGAAAAAAAATCGTTTTTCAATTTCAGATAAAACTATCATGAGTTATCCTGAGCACCACGAGAATTTTTTTTTATTTTGTTGAAATATTGCTCTTTTATGTGCTTAGCATTTTGATTAAAATAATTTATACATATATATTTTTTTAATAGAGAAATCATGCTTTTTGGCTTCGAAACCCACGAAATGCCCTTCATCGGTACAGTATTTCGTCACAACATTTTTGAGTCTTGAAACTACGCGTTTTCCTGAAAACCACTCTTTCGTCAACCTCGTACATGATAATTCAAGAACTATTCCATCGATTATCTTGAAATTCCGCACAATTTCAGATAACATAATTATCGTCTATGTGAACCTTAATTTTTCAGAGAATTAGATTTAAAAACTACATTTTTATTAATAAACATTATAGTATAAATTTCATAGAAAATGAAACTTCTTTTTCCAACACGTAGCGTTTTTCGAATTTTCACTTTAGTTTGGATTTTTTAGGTTCACATACGGCGTGTGGGTCTTAGGAACCTAAAATTCATCGGCTCTGATGTTGCAGATCAATGCACCAGACGCTAGGTTGTACGCTGTGGAACAACTCAGGCGGAAACCGTCTCCAAAGCAAGTGTCAATCAGCCGCCATTTTTAAATAGTAAACATTTTTTTTGTAAAATTGAAAGATGTTATGATATGTACATGAAACTTTGATTATGTAGAATAAATAGCTTTGAAACAGAAGAATCTTGAAAATTTGCTTATTTCCGGTTGCCGAAAGACAACTCCCCCCTTAATGGGAATTAATATTTGTTTCCGTACAGTCGGAACGAGTGATGGTAGTTTAACTGCTAATCGTGTTTTTTTATAATAACATTAACGATTTGATTGATATGTCTAACGAAAATTTCCCGATCGTGGGGTCATGATTTGGTACCGTGCTTACCAATGTGGAGTTTAGTCTACGGGAGCCCGAACTCCAATGGCTAGCGATAGAAAAGGCTGCCGCGAACATGTAAAAAGTTCAAGGAAATACATCACGCACAAAAAATGTATTTGAAAAACAAAACAAAAAATAAGTCGAAGGGGCGCTTTGGAAGCTACCGGAAAGTGAAAAGATCCATTATTTAAGGGGGAATATACCTTTGTAAATTTTTTTCTCCATTTTTTGCGTCCATCTTCCAGCAAAGAAGAAGAGCGAGAGAATGTTGAATTAAAAGGATAATTGTATGGTCCAGGCATCGCCGATTAACGGTAAACACGAAATTTCCATGATTTTACAGTACTTAAAACTTTAAACGCGTTTTTCTCGGAACTATATTTTTAGACTCAGGCGTATGCGTAGCGCCTCGATTTTTTAATCGATTGACTTGAAATTTTAACTGTAACTTCTTGACAACAATTTCTAGTCCAGTACGTAGGATTTTTTCGATGAGTTGAAATTTAAAAATTTTATGATCGATATTCGATTGATTTTTTTTTCTTCATATTAACTCCATTTTTTTTAAACAATATTTTCAAAAACCTCTACGTACTGGACTGGTTTTTGATATCTACTTTTAAAATATTTTTCGTTTTTTGTTCTAGCTTGAAAATTATGACCTGTGCGAATACGCCCGTAGAAGACTATGAAATAAAGGAGTTTTCTTTCATCGACGGTTACGCCGCCATTTTGTTTCAAAACAATTTGTAAAAAACTTTTTTCCTTTACTTTGAGACTTGTACTAACATGTATAAAAAACCGATTTAAAAAATATTCTTTTGTTTTTCTTAAATAAATTGTCAAAAATGCCCCTTGATTTTGCCCTCACAAAGGTATATTCGACCTTAAAGTCCCAGTGGACAAATCGATTTCGGTAGGCTTGGAGAATGGCATTGGGCTTATCAGGATATTTCAATTGACAGAAAAACCTTCTTGAAAATAAAAAAATCAGTACCTTAAAAGGTACGGAATTTCGCAGAAATATTTGAAATTTCACGAAAATTTCGGAAAATTATTTTGGAATTTCGAGTATATGTTTTCAAATTTCTTCGAAACTCCGAATAAAATAATAACGAAAGACTAGAAAAGTATAACACATTCAAATTATATGTACATGGTTTGAAGTTTTTCCAAAACCATATTAATCATTTTTTCATTTTTATACACTCTTTATACTTTACATTATAACCGTATTTATTTTGCATACTTTCAATTAATAACAAAAACAAAGTTTACTTTCCTGTAAAAATAACATACGCATATACATGACAAATTGGGCGCGATATACAGCAGCACCGCTTGAGCGGACCATTACGTTTTGACAACCTTGCGAATGTTTTGACGTACGGAGTTTGGACCCCTGTACCCTTCATACTCAACAATTTCGATCTTTACCAAAACTCTTCTAGCCGCTCGACGAAAAAGGCCGTCATCATTGACCGCACAAGCACGATAAATCGAAGTCGAAAACTCCCGCGCAAATCTTCGCCAGTACACATATTGACCGTAACGAGCGCTGTAGTCGCTTATCGCAGTCATTGCAGGCGAGCCTTCAGCACGAAGTCGCACACAGGTGAAACACGGTGACGTCTTAAGAGGTTCAATCCGCAACGCGAATACCCGACGACCAGGCCACGAAAAAAAAATTTATTGACAAAAACGCGAAGTATCGCGTCTTTTGATAACAAGCGAATCGTCGACAACAGATAGGCTCATGGAGGCGGCCGGACAATCGGAACAGTACGGCGAGTGGAGGAGGCGGGTAAGCGAATTATGCGAATCACGTTGTTTTTTTTCTTCTGCTTGGAAAACGTCACACACAGGTGTCAAAGTAATCGAGGGAGTCTCGCATCGTATTAGGAAATGATGAATCATACTGTATCTTGTAATCTTGCCGCCGATAGTCATGACTGTCCCTGCCAACGGAAAAATTTGCGCAAATCCCGCAATGTTTACTATCCCCGATGCAACGTTATTGCACCATACATCGCGCTTGTTATTTCGATCGGATCGCGGCGAAATTCCAGGCGAATTTCTCGGCTGCTCCGCTCGTCGAAGAAAATTCTCGAAATTCATTTGATCGTCGACAAATCGTAATCGAATACTCCGATTACGATTTGTAGGCGACCAAAAATGCCACTATGACTAATAGCGGATACAAAAAAACGGTATATAATTAAACAATACAAATCGGGAGAACGCAGTCCTCGAGGGATAAAGAAATTCTGGCTGTGCTAAGGAACAAATATTGCCCCTGTTATCATTCCTTTTTGAAGGTTTGCTCTGGTGACTTGGAAGAAGGTAGACCTAGTCAGAGCTACCATAAAAGAAAGATAATTAATTTTCGTCACCGACGTACAAGGGTTTTGTAAACTTGGCACCACAGCGATAAGCAACGGGTATATCATTACTTCGTTTGTTCTTAAGGACATGGCTCACACGCTCAGCCGGTAAAAACGCTATAGCCAAGTTTTCTCCTAGATGGATTTTGGAAAAATGAAGGGAAAAACGTTCATCGTTCAACAGAGCGGAAGGCTTTTCTTTTTGCGAAAAATCAGCCGTCTCCGAGACACTGGGAATCTGCGATTGAGCTATCTCTCTCGCACTTGTGGCTGCTCAGTCAGTGAGACACATGGCTTTAAGCTCCATGCAGAATTTCGGATCGATCCACTGATCCGTCTTAGAGCCGAGACACTGAATTTGTAATTTTAGTCTTTCCCATTCGGTAGGAGAAAGCGCAGGATAATAACGGTACAAAATGTTTTAGAATTTCGTGGAGGTAATTTAAGTATGGAAGAAACTTTTTGGAAAGTTTATACACATAGGTTCTAAAACCGTAGTGTGCTTAATTGTAACGGTACCAAAATTCTGATGTTTTTTTCGTACGGCTCGCCGGTACCAAATGTTAGCTGATAGAGGTGAAAATACAATTTGAAGAAGTACTTTTACTGGCAAATTGGAGATCTGGTCTATATTTTCGATGTCACCTACGACTGATTAAACTTAAGGGGTTAGGCTATTATGACCGCTAAAAAATCCGGTTTATTTTAAAAAGTTAATTTTGAAGGTATAAGATGATTGATAAATCCTTTGGACATTTATATGTACATACATCAACAAAGTTGTGCGCCAAATTTCATTGAAAAATATCAATAATGAAAGAATTCATAAACATTCTCGTGAAGGACCTTTGAATGTGAGGGCTCATCGACGTACCTGATTTTGGCCACACAATTGAGTTAAAACGAAGAAAACGAGTCTTTTCTTAAAAATGATGATATTGGCTGAGACTTGACCGAGCTTTTCATGCTATCGTTTTTGAGTGATCAATAAAAAAAATTGAATTTGTTTTTTTTTCGTTAAAAAACTTGTTAAAAAAAAACGTCGGTCAAGAACATTGCAAATTTCTAGGCACGTAGCTTTTTTAAACGACGGCAAAACCATTTTAAGAGGGGAACCTACCCCTCTAAGAAAGCTGTCTCACCCCTTAATTTCATTTTTTTCAATACTTCCATAGTGAATTTTCATCGCTTCACATTGGAAGAATTTTGGTTTTTGTTTCAGTCAGATCGGTGAACTGCTTGTGGGTGAAACTGCAAAATCACGTGCGACATGCCTTTCTTTGAGGGGTGGTTTCTCCCCTTAAGGGGCCAGTCCACTTTGGAGCCACGAAAAAAGGATATTGTCACGATTTTTTTTGAGGATTTTATAAAAGATATGAATATAAAAGTTGTTGCGCTTGATAAATATAGTCTTGAAATACATTTTAAAAAATGTTTAATTTATGTTAATTCATTTTTAAGTACAAAAACTATAGTTTAACGTAACGCCTCAAAAATAGATGGGCTAGGTAGCTCCATCACAACTCGGCAACGGCTTGTCTGAAACAAAACAAATCAAAGTAACTGCAGTTACAAAATGACCCTCGGATATGAAGTTTTATCAAAAAATAGAAAAATGGCAGATGAAAAACGAAAAAGGTAAAAAAACCGCGCTTTTTTCGCAGTTTTTCGCAAGAAAAAAGAGTAAAAATCAAAATTTTAAAACCGCCAAGGACCAGCTTTTTGCGAATCATGTTTACAATTTGTCGTTCAAATTTAAAGAGAAACGGTTTATTAGCTTTAGAGATACGATGGAGCTATATTTTGAAAACGTTGTTTCGAGAAAAACGCGTTTGGAGTTTATACTATGAAAAACTCTTACCTAAACTCAATCGGCAATTCCTGCACCGTACACAATCCCTTCTGATTGCTCATAATCGTCGATTTCTTCAAGTCTTGCTTGCTGTCGATTTTTTGACATTTTCAAAGTGGACTGGCCTCTTAATACAGTTTTTCCGCCGATAAAAACGAATACGTGTCTAATAGTTCTCGATGCTTTATCGCATATATGAGTTTCAACAAAATCAAAGGTGGACACTTAAGTGATGTTCCTTGTAAGACATAACCGAGATTTTTAAAATCTTGTTTCGATTTTTTTTAAATACGTTTTCTTTATTTTTCGAGGAAAAATGACATCATTATTGTTAATAACAAATGAAAAAAATGTTAAGAAGGAAAACGTTGGTCAAGACCAAACTACTATTACACTGAATAAGTGTACGGAAATTCAAGTCAAGCGGTTCATTAGATATCGAGAAATCGTGTACACCGTTTTGAAAAACATAGTTTCCAGAAGAAAGCGTTTAAAGTTTTTCTAGCAGTTTAATCGTTGTAATCATAAGCTTATCTTCAATCTGTGATTTCTGTACCATATGTTAGACCTTCCTTTTCAATTTGAGTTGCCTCAAGCGACGAACGAACGTTCCTCATTTTCCCAGTAGCCTTAAGGTATTCCTTTCACGAATAATCAAGTAAAATTACATCCCAGTATACTGGTAAAATTGCAAGCCAAGTTGACGAACTTTTAACGAAAAATTACGGCTAAAAATCGTCTCATTTATACGGCACTTTATGGAGATGACACGCTGGTCACATTTCTATTTAATAATTGATACACTAAATAACGCTCAATTCCTGATATGAACTGCTCACGTGTGGAAAAATCTAAAGATTCCGTAACGATGGTAAAAACAGGGAATCACCGAATGTTTAAAGAAAATATTAATAATAAAACTTAGAAAAATGTGACTAGCAGAAGAATTTTCGTAGCCGCGACTTTTTAGAGAAAATGTAAAAATGTCTAAATCTACTGAATTTACGCGAAATGTTTTATTGCTCTTTATCGTTGGGTATAACAATTGATAGTGACTTATTTTTATCAAGCGCCACTGTAATTTAACCAATGATTCAGAATGCCCCTAAAAAATACGGCCCTCCGCGAAAGGAATACCTTAACATCCAAGACACGCATTTGAGAATCACAAATTTTGCCTTCTGCCGGACGCTGCATCTCCGAAATATCCTGAAACGAGCGATATTTACGAAAAGGAGAAATCTCATTTCTAAAGGAGAAACATTTGCCTCACAAGGAAAGGTCGCGAAGTCGATCTATCCGATTTCGATGAAACTTGACATGCTTGTAGAATGGGTAAAAATGGACGATACGTATTTTTTTATATCGGCGGAACCCGATTTTTAGAGGGTGTAACGCACCCCCGAAAATAGGGGTGGTTTTCGTTTTTCGTCGATAACGTTATCGTTCTCATCTCCAAAGTATGGTACAACGAAAAAATAAACATCGTTGCAATTTGAAATTTTTTCATACCTCGTACCGTTAAGGGGTTATATACAGTCAGGAGGTCCAAAAAGATTGATTTTTCAAGAATTTTTCTTGAGAAGACCTTTAAATATGTTAACGTAAAAAATTGTACACATATTTTGGTAACTTTTAATGTTTTTTATCACTTTTCATTTGTATAAATGACTATTTTGAAAGCTGATCTTCGGGAGCACCACTAAAAAAGGCGTCTCGTGGTGAGCACGATATCTCTGGACTGGATCATCTAAAATGAAAAAACCAAAAATATTTCGTTAATATAATGGATTATCTTGTAGTTGATTGAAGGAATAAGCATAATAATAATTTTTTGACAAAACGGCGGCTTTTCAAAAAATCGATTTTTGACACAAATTTAGGCCTTAAATTGTTTATAAAATGGAAAATATTGATCGGTGAAAATAAAACCTTCGATTACTGAAAATTATACTTGAAAAGATTGTGTTCAAATTTGAGACTGATCGGTTCAGCCGTTTCCGATAAATCTTGCTCACCGACTTCAAAAACATAGTTTTGAGAAAAAGGCAGGAAAGGAAAAAGGCAAGAGTTTCAAAAGCACTTTAAATATAGTATAAAAACTATTACAAATGTACGTGTAACTTCGAGAATATTGGCCGGATTGACAAGAAACTTTCTGTGTGTGTGTTTGGGTTTGTTTCGGTTAAAGTAATTAAAATAATAAAATAAAATAATTAAAATAATTTTAAAAACTCGATTTTTCGAAAATGTTAACTCTATATAACCCCTTCAAACGTTATCGACGAAAAACACCCCAATTTCCGAGGGTGCGTTTCACCGTATCTTTACCCATTCTACAACCATGCAAAATTTCATCGAAATCGGAGAAATCGACCTCGCAACCTTTCCTTGTCAGTGTGTTTACCGCCTGTGGGATGATTTTCCGATACAAAATTGATTGAAAGTACTCGTGCCATGGTGCAGACTTCAAATGGATTATAATATTCATAATGGTCTTATTATTAAGGTGTTCCTGGGGCCGTTGCCCAACAGCTTCTTGAGACTCCAGGAATATTCGCCGCAGCAACAACAGGAGGCGGCGGACCAACAGGCTGCGCTAGCGTTGCAACAATTGCAGGGCGTGCCTCACATGCAGGACCCGAGAGTCGGCAGGCTCAGCATAACGATTGCACAGGTATAAACATTCATTTTTTCAGCCCACCTTCCAGTTTCTCTCTCCAGTTCGTCGAACCGTCTTTTTTTTCTTCTATTTTCCAATAATTGCGTCTCTCGTTTCAGGCGAAATTAGTTAAAAATTACGGCATGACGAGGATGGATCCGTACGTTCGATTACGGGTGGGACACACAGTTTACGAAACACAAACCGACACGAACGGTGGAAAGAATCCGCATTGGAACAAAGTTATACAGTGGTAATTTTATACGACGGTTTTGTTTTCTTTCGCTAAAGAATTTTATATTGAAAATGTTCGGAGGCTCAAGGCCCTTTCGTTTATCCGAACATTAGTTTCCTGCCCCCGGGGGTTACTCAGATATACGTGGAGATATACGACGAGTGCTCTTTCACGATGGACGAACTCATCGCCTGGGGCCACATAGAAATTCCACCCCAGGTCATACAGAGAGGGGAGACCCACGAGGACTGGTACATGCTCAGCGGGAAGCAAGGAGACAATCAGGAAGGAATGATTAATCTAGTACTGAGCTACACGGTAATGAAATCGACAAAACAACTATCGTCCGAAATCCTTCGCACGAGAATGCGTGCAAAAATTAAGGCCTTAGTAACGGGTATCAAATCATGTGCGAATTTAACAATTTTTTTTCCTATGAACAGGTGATTCACTCATAAAATTAATTACGCATCTATTTATTATGAATATCAAGCTGTTAGAATTTTTTATGTACAAAATGGCCGACTACTGATGTTTTCTTTTGTTATCTTTTTTTTAGGCGCTCGGCGGCGTGACATTTAGCGTCCACAATGTTTTACCTAGAACAAAAAACAAAAATTCTTGTCAATCAACATTCGAATACCTAGAGAAGTACGTACGGAATTAAAAAAATATTGTTGTATTCAAAAGTTGTAGGTATTTGAACTTAAGAAATGAATTTTCAGTGAAAATTTTTTTTATAGCTGCTCATAAACTGCTCATAAAATGAAAAGTTTTCGATTAATCAGAAATTCCGTCCGTACTTCCATGCCAAATGCAATTAGGAACATAACTTTCAAATATGAAGTAAATCGAGTGAAAATTGTTGAAGTTATTTGTCACGCCAATTGGAAAAAAGCTGTTTCGGGAAGTTTCGAGTGGTCGGCCGATTTTGTACATCGAAAAAAAAATTCTAACAGCTTGATATTCATACTAAATAAATGTGTAATTAATTTTATGAGTGGATCACTTTTTCATACGAAAAAAATTGTTAAATTCGCTCGTGATTTGATACCCGTTACTGTGGCCAAAGGCCTTAAGGCGGCAGATACCTTTGGCGAGGACAAAATTGATGATTTTTTGTTTAAGTAAAGATCCCTTCATCATTTTTGAGACTAGGGGTATATTTTATTACTACTTTTGGCTGTTACATGGTATTTTTTAATTCCATTAAACTTTAAAAATGGCGGAGGTATAGCACGGTCTTCTAAACGGGTTGCGGCGGATGTCAGACGGCGTGACAGGTAGTGTCGGTGGGATTAAGGCCAAGTGTCACACCGACCGAGCCGCCATGAGTGCCAGAGAGATAGCTGAATTGCAGATACCCAAGGATTTCTATGGATACCCCGACCCGCAAGGGTCGGTGGGCCAACCAACTCCATAATACATGCTAAATCCAAAATAAATAAATAATTGAATTATGGAAGTGCACCAAGGCAGGTATGAGCTAATAGCTCGCATACTGCATTGAAAGACGGGATAAATAATAACAATAATACCCAAGGATTTCTGCCACAGGTGATTATTCTGGAAAAATGAAAGATACTTGTTGCGCTCTGTTGAACAGTGAACAACCGCTATCTCTTTCCTTGTCCGAAATGTGATCCGTTTGGGAAAGAATTTGGCAGTAGGATTTTTACCGACCGAGCGTGGGACACATGTTCTAGATCTAAAAAAACCGACGAACTTCTTTCATTAACACTCATACACGAAATATGAACGAAGAAAAAGTGGGAAATGTTGAAAATCGATTAAATTGTACGCTTTGAAACAAAAAGATTGAATTTTCCGGAGAAAATGGCTATATTTTGCAATAAAAACTTTTTATTTTCAAAAATATTTGGGGTCATGTTTCAGGCAATCGGGGTAGAAAGATTCAAACAAAATTTCATCAGAATCGGTCGATGAGTTTTTTTAGCTATATATTACGCCAATTTTGAAAATGCGGTTTAAAAGACCATGCCATACCTCCGCCATTTTTAAAGATTGATCAAAAGAAATACGAGGTAACAGTCAAAAGTAGTAATAAAACATAACCTTAGTCTCAAAAAGGTCAAGAATCTTTTCTTAAAAAAAATCATGAAAATCAGCCAATTTTTACCCTGCTTGAGGCTCCCCCTTAAGGATGTTGCGGCAGTCGTGAGGCACGGGATATTAACTCCCAAGGGGTTTCCACTAATTCAATTGAATATTGAGAACTACAGGTGAAACGATAACGAAAAAAAAAGTTTAAACTGGAAATCCGAAGTGGGTCTACATATTGCTTTACTTTACATCCAGAACATATTTTTTCGGAATTCGGCCACTTGCGTGGGATCGTCCCTTCCATAGATTATGAACGGGTTAGGCCACAGTAACGGGTATAAAATCATAGTGGGAATTTAACCATTTTTTTCGTATGAAAAACTCATTCACTCATCAAATTAATTAAACATCTATTTAGTATGAATATCAAGCGGTTAGAAAAAATATATATATTTTTTTATGTACAAAATAGCCGACTACTAATATTTTCTTCTTTTAGGCGCTCCCCGGCGCGACATTTAGCATCCCCAATTTTTTACCTAGAACAAAAAACGAAAATTCTCGTCAATCTACATTAGAATACCTAGAGAAGTAAGTACGGAATTTAAAAAATATTGTTTTATTCAAAAGTTGTAGGTATTTGAACTTAAGAAATGAATTTTCAGTGAAAAATTTCGTTATAACTGCTCATAAAATGAAAAGTTTTCGATTAATCAGAAATTCCGTACGTACCCCTCTGCGAAATGCAATTATGACCATAACTTTGAAATTTGAAGTAAATCGAGTGAAAATTGTTGAAGTTATTTGTCACGCAAATTGGAAAAGAGCTGTTTCGAGAAGTTTCGAGTAGTCGGCCATTTTGTACATAGAAAAAAAAATTCTAACAGCTTGATATTCATACTAAATAGATATGTAATTCATTTGATGAGTGAATCACTTTTTCATACGGAAAAAAATGGTTCAATTCGCACATGATTTTATACCCGTTACTGTGGCCTAACCCCTTAAGCTTTATGAACGATAATTAGACTTCCGACAAAAAGCCGTTAAGTATTCATGTCCAAAAAAGGAAATCGGGTTCCAATGGTCAGAACAAAAATCGTCAGTAAAAATATCGCATCTCTACATAATCTAGAAAGAAGAGGACTTTTTTCCTTCACCTAATATATTTTTTCCTTTAATCAAAAATAATTTACACCGAGTTTTCCTCAATACACGATAACATTTTTTTACAAAACTAAGTATTTATCCCGAGGGCACGTTCAAGCGAATTTCATTCTCAACAGACAAAGTGCGCCCCTTATCCGGCTGCTGCGCCCGTGATGATGGTTCCGTCGGCTACGATGTTCGGCATGCAGCCGTACGCCCCAGTGAACGTTTACGCAGCACCACCAGTGGCTGCTGTACCCCCCGTAACGGTGATCCCGAGTTCTTTGCCCAACGCCGAACTCGAACTGAAGCAGGTGCGAATATGCAAAATCTACTAGCTTGACCGTCCCTGTCGCATCGAGCGAATTGAAAAAAAAATATATATATGTCTTTTCAGATTAGTGAAATGTTCCCGAATATCGACACCGAGGTGATAAAGTCAGTCTACGACTCGAATCACGGGAAGAAGGACGTGACAATCAACTCGCTGCTACAAATGTGTGAATAATACAGGGCGTTTCAGGTCGCGAGACGCGAATTACGTACGAGAGCCTCATTTCTGTATGCATATAGATATTTATATACGTATATGAATCCCCGACCGCCATATTTGTATTTTCTGCTAAAAATGTATTTTCCCCCTAATACCGAACGATCACCCAACGAATCAAGAATGTAATATATTTGTAAATTATGATAATCAATTGCGATGCCTTCTCGCGGTCGTTCATCGAGTGTCGTATTATGTCTCGCATATGTCGCGGTGAAAAACGACGACGTACATTCCAAGGATAAAGATAAGTATTATATTTTCACCGGTGATTGCCTGCAAAAAAAGGGAAAAAAATGAACGGCTTGAAATAACAATAATCCTTGCTCATCAGACACGCCCGTGTTTTCTTCCTTCGTAATCCTCTTAACGTATACGTCGCTACTTGTTCCACTGATTTGGGTTCCTCGTGTTTCTTTTCATATTCCATCTATCGACTAGAGTGGAATGTTTATGCGACGAGCCCGATCAATCCTCGTGCGCACGATGATTATGTCGACCGATTGTTCGCACATCAACCCGACCACATATAGAAATACGTGTTTTGCCAGTGTGGCAAATATTTGGCGACCGGCTCGGCGAGAAATCTCGCCAGCGGTATTCTCCTTGCACGATTCAACAGCGCGAGAATTCGAACTTTGCTGCATTCGTCGTAAAACGGCGATCTCAGTATGTACAAGAGAAGTCCTATCCTCCGACGACATATCTCATCTTTCTCCTCCTTCGTGAATACCACGTTTTTCGGGTCTCGACTCAATAGATGCAAACTCGCGACATCCATCAGGAACGATATCGACCAGGGCATCCAGTTCTTCTGGCCTTGAGCCATCATACAACTCAGATGGACCAATGGCTTTATTATGTACATAGTCTGAAAAAAATAGATATATTATTTACGGACAACCTGTACGATGAGTTATTCTTAAGGCAATTTTTTTTCGTATGAAAAAGTAATTCGCTTATAAAATTAATTACACATCTATTTAGTATGAATATCAAGCTGTTAGAAAATATATATATGTTTTTTTCGATGTACAAAATGGCCCACTACTCGAAACTTCTCGAAACAGCTTTTTTCCATCTGGCGTGACAAATAGCTTCAACAATTTTCACTCGATTTACTTCAAATTTAAAAATTATGTTCCTAATTGCATTTCACAGAGAAGTACGTACGGAATTTCTGATTAATCGGAAACTTTCCATTTTATGAGCAGTTATAACGAAATTTTTCACTGAAAATTCATTTTTTAAGTTCAAATACCTACAAGTTTTGAATAAAACAATATTTTTTAAATTCCGTACGTACTTCTCTAGGTATTGTAATGTAGATAGACGAGAATTTTTGTTTTTTGTTCTAGGTTAAAAATTGTGGATGCTAAATGTCACGCCGCGGAACGCCTAAGAAAAAAGATAACAAAAGAAAATAGTAGTCGGCCAATTTTGTACATCGAAAAAAAAAATATTCTAACAGCTTGATATTCATACTAAATAGATATGTAATTAATTTTATGAGTAATTAACTTTTTTATACGAAAAAAATGGTTAAATTCGCACATGATTTTATACCCGTTACTGTGACGCCTTATCGGGTATTTGACTATATTGACCCTAGAACTCATGTGCGGGGTAGAAACCCACCCCAGTCGACTTTCAAAGTGTGCTCCTAAGCTATCAATCGACATTATCGATTGGGGATCGTGATCACAATTAAGGTTCACTACCTGGCTGTTAGTACAGTCGTGCTGCCGCTGAAAAACCCCGAGAACGGAAAAAATTAGAAGCCCACTTTTTTCACATGTGACTTTGTAGATGTCGCGGGTGCTAAATCCAAGTTTGCCTAAAAATCGGGGTGCAGGGTATTTTTAGGGAATGAAGGGGGGGATGGATTGATACCAAACTACAACCCCTACGAGGTCGGCGCCGTGAGACAAAATGTTCAGAAAAATCCGGGCTTTAGTTCTGTCTACGGCGCGGAAGTCGTGGAAGTTCATTTTGGGGATGAAAAAGTGGGGTGAAGTTTTGAAAAATCAGTTTTAATTCAATAACCTTTTAGGGAAAATTTGTACACTTTTTGTTAAAATAAAAACGTTGTGACCCTTGAAAAGAGGCGTCGATCGAGTTTTTGATCATCACTCACCAAAAATATCTTCACCCTCAAAAAAATGTTTAAATACCAACAAAAAAATGGTTTATTGAATAACTTAAAAACAATCGATTTTTCGGGTATGGTTTAAATGTACGAAATGAAGGGAATAATTTTCTCTATGTTTTCGTTTCTATGGACCCCTCTTGAATTTCAATTTTCCAACCCCTTCTCGGGGGTTGAAAATTCAAAATGAAATTCTGGGAACACTATTGACTGTACGAATTCGCCGCCGTGGAACAATTTGTAGCTTAAACCCTCAGCTACATTTTTGTCCACAGTGCCAAACTCGTATCTCTTTATTTTCGGTAAATAGTTTTCCCAGAATTTCCTTTGGAATGTTCAACCCCCGAGAGGGGTTGGAAAAAGCAAAATTCAAGGGTGGTCCATACAAACGAAAAGATAGAGAAAATTATTCTCTGCATTTCGTACATTCAAACCATCCCCAAAAAATCGATTGTTTTTGGGTTATTCAATAAACAATTTTTTTTTAATACTTTAACCATTTTTTGGGGGGTGAAGATAATATTGGAGAGGGATTATCAAATACTCAATTGACGCGTCTTTTTAAGGGCTACAATGTTCCCATTTGAACAAAAATTGTATGCATTTTTCCTAAAGAGTAATCGAATTAAAACTAATTTTTCAAAATTTCACCCCACTTTTTCACCCTCAAAATGAACTTCCACGACTTCGACGCTGTGGGCAAAAATAAAGCACGGATTTTTCTGAATATTTTGTCTCCCGGCGCCGACCTCGTGGGGGTTGTAGTTTGGCATTAATCCACCGCCATGCCCTTTCATCCACTAAAAAATTCCTACACCCCGATTTTTAGGCAAACTTGGATTTAGCACACGCGGCACCTACAAAATCACCTGTCAGAAAACTAGCCTTCTTTTAATTTTTTTCAATTCCAATATACAGCACGACTATACTATGTGGAGGCATGCAGGCAATGATATCCGCTGCTCGCTGGTTGTCGAGCAAAACGATTTTCAAGAGCGTCTGGGGTTATCTACCCCAGTCTTAAATTGCCGTTAGTATTTCGTCGCCTTAAGTGAATTTTACTTCTTTCATTAAAATTAATATATTTTACGTATTATTACATAATTCAAGCGCAAATGGTCACATGTATTACCTAAGGCCAAATATTTAATGTTATATTATTATATTATATCTGCGCAACAGTCAAATGTGCTGCATGTACGATTCCTTTATATTGTTTATGTTTTTAGTTTCATCATGAATATTAATTATATACTACTTTCTGAATAAACGAAGTGAAAAATATACGAGAACCCATTGCAAACATTTTTTTTTGCGTTCCCATTGACGTTTTCTGAATTTTCACGATATTCATATCCCAAAATAAATATACTTTTCCACCGAAACAGTTCAACTAATTTTTTTCAGTAAGCTCAATAAATCTCTAAAACGCCGTGCGAATTTGAGGATCTATTCATTTGAAAAAAATTGAATTTTTTGTTTGAAAAATGCGATTTTCGGTGATTTCCGAAGGGTGTCGAGGTTTAAGCGGGTTTTGCACTAAATCAATTTCAATGAAATCCAATTTGCTTGACACCATTCTCTTTCTCATTGAAAAACGAAGAGATTCACGTACTGATATTTCTCTACTGCTCAATGGAGCAATGTGCCCACAAGAAACACGTGGGTGGGTATCTGCCACAGTCATGAGTTAGAAGATAGAAAAAATGATACATGAGTACTAGGGTTAAAAATATGGTTCATTCTCTTGTCATCCTAAATGAATATATGGTCTTTGAAAAGTATTTTCTATCATTTTATCGAAAAATATGCATTATTTTCGTTCATTTCAATTTATAAATTAGATAAATTTGAACGTTTGATCACGCGAACGAAAACGCTCCAGGATTGGTTGGATCTCTAGTGACGTCACATGCCAGTAAACAGATTGTCATTACAAGTCGACGAGTAATGAGCGATTTTCTAGTTGATTTCGGCGTATTTTCTTGCATTTTCTGTTCATTCATAGTTATTTGTAGTGATATTTACCACATTATCAAGTTTTAAATGAAAATGGATAGGAAGGTTTGCAACAACTCAGCGGAGATCCTTTACATTGTTTACTGGCATGTGACGTCACAGGCGTCATGCGACTACATATCTGACAACGGGAGCGTTTTGGCGGTCTGGTGGAATATTAAAATCTTATCGCCGGTTTATATCGGAAATACTGACATTCAAGATGATAAACAAAATATTGTGAGCATAATATAAAATAATTAACCATTTAAGATGATTTCCGTACAATTTCCGTACAGTCAAATACCCTATTGTCTTCTCAGTCTTATTTTCATCTTTAATTTTTCATTCATTTACTGCACCTCCGCTAGCGCCATGTTTTTCCTGATCGAGGAGCTCAAAGATTTGTCGTTGCATGCGACTTCCACGGGTTTCAGTGGGGACCATACTCGTGAGTGCAATGGCCCTGATCCGTTCACGCTTCTGATCACCGTGCCCGAATGTTTGAGGGCGAAGCCTTCCTTCACCGGCTCGATGTTGAAACACTCGCCGAGTTTCTCACGATTTAAGGGCGGCATAGCTGGCGTCTGCGTTATCCGCTCCTTGTGCCGATGGACCAGTAGCAATCTCAATATCGCCCTGCACGAATCATATAAAATTTTATCTTCGCTTCGAATTTCTTTCGTTCAAACGCATCAAGGCGGGAGCCTGAATTAGAAGGGCCGAAAAATCGTTTGTTTTTTCATTGCTTAAATCGATAGATAAACTATCCAAGAATATATTTACCAAGATACAGAGGCCAATTGTAAATATTTTTGAAGATACAAGGCGAAAAGCAGAGGAGCGATTGATATTTAATATTGATATTTTCTCGAGTTTTCATTGTCACGCTTATCCCATACTGGCGGGCGTGATAGCAAAAAAACTGAACGACCTATTGAATCAAACCAAAGTTTATTTTCTTCAGTATGAAAATCTCTTTTAAGTGAATTTGAAAAGTCGTTGAAAAAGTTTTTATAAATCATTTTTATAGCACGTTAGTGTTTTTTTTAAACACATTTTTTTTCAAACCTGAGGAAAGTTCTAATTTCACGATTTTTTCAGCTTTTTCTTAATTCAACCAAAAGAAAAATATATGACAATTGAACATTTTATTGGTTTATTTGGTTCAGTCAAGAATTACGAGCTGATAAATAGGCTGATAAACCTGCAGTCATTTATTGTTTCATGTTGAACGTTTTTTTTAATACATTTCGAATATACATGAAAAGATACCATAATGTCTACTGGGCTCACTTGTTTCTTTCTCTTCTCAAAAAATTCCCGAAAAAACGCTTTTTTTGGACCTTCTAATTCAAGCTCCTGCTTTAATGGAGTGCGAATACTATCAAATTGGACTCGTATAGACTAGACTCTTATTGATTCCAATTGAAATAAACCCTGCAATATGGAGCTAATATCATCTTGATAGGCTCGAAACTTACATGGAACCTTTGCAGTTGATTCGCAGAAAAATTAATCCTCTTTATTGAAAATTTATCATTGGTTTTTAAAATTATACTAAAAGAAGGGTAAAAAGTTCTCTGCGATGTACTTTTTTATGGTTTTTGCATTGAATCGGATGCAAAATGTCAAAGCGGCTCTCAATGTGGATAATAAACAATAGATAAGTACCAAAGGTTTTTGCGAAATATGGAAAAATGTAATTGCAGCTTGTGTCTTAACGGGCTACCTAGGCACGTAAAAAAATAGCATTTTTTCCAAAATATTCTTATTCCATGGTATCACCTTTTAGCTATATTTCCTGAAAATTTTATTGAAATATTGCTAAAATTAAATTATGTGGTAGCAGCACCATACTTCAAACTTTTAACGCGTTTTTCTCGAAACAGCTTTTTTGCAATTGGCGTGACAAATAACTTTAACAATTTTCACTCGATTTACTTTAAATTTGAAAGTTATGTTCCTAATTGCATTTCGCAGAGAAGTACGTACAGAATTTCTGATCGATCGAAAACTTTTCATTTTATGAGCAGTTGTAACGAAATGTTTCACTGAAAATTTATTTCTTAAGCTCAAATACCTACAACTTTTGAATAAAACAATATTTTTTAAATTCCGTACGTAGTTTTCTACGTATTCTAATGTAGATTGACTAGAATTTTTGTTATTTGTTCTGGGTAAAAATTGTGGATGCTAAATGTCACGCCGCGGAACGCCTAAAAAAATGATAACAAAAGAAAATATCAGAATAATCAGAATTTCGGAATATTCAACTTCGATATTTAAACCGTTGGAGCATTCAACGTTCGAAATTTCAACCCAGCCCAGCCAAAACCCTCTTTTTTTGTATTAAAAGAAGGTCTTTGAATAACTCTTTCTACTCTACATTGCATACATCTTTAAGAACCAACAGTGAATCCACAATAAAGTTCATGCATTTTGTTAAACCAACTGCACAGTCCCTATGCAATTTTCGCCTTACCGTGATTATAATTCAAACAAACCCAAACAAACTCCTCAGACTGGCCCTCTTTCTCTGTGTACTCATAGCAAGCGCATTTTGTCCCAGCTCAACCTAGTCTTACTTGAAACTTTGCACGATAACGATGATCAACCAACGGCCTTTTTCACCCGAGACCTTTTTGGCGGATAACTCGATGAGCGCCTCCGTGTACTCGACGACGGTCAGCCAAACTTTAATCTTGGACTGGAATTGCGGTAGTTTCAGGTGCGCGTACTTGCCACTGTATATCAGTCGATCGTTCAGTAGGATCAGGAGATTCGGCATCGAATATATAAGCTCGGAAGCCAAAGACGAACTGGTGAATCGACCTTGAAATGGAAATTATTCGACCTGACGATTAAGGGGTTATATACAGTTAACATTTTAGAAAAATCGATTTTTCTATATTTTATTTTCGTAATGTACATATATTTAAGTACACACGCAGAAAATTTCTTGTCAATCCGGCGAATATTCTCGAAGTTACACGCACATTTGTAATGACGTGCCAGAGCGTTCGGAAGTGCTTTTGAAAATTCAAACGCGTTTTTCTCAAAACTGTGTTTTTAAAGTCGGCGAGCAAGATTTCGCGGAAACGGCTGAACCGATCAGTCTCAAATTTTAACACAATCTTTTCAAGTATATTTTTTAGTAATTAATCGAAGGTTTTTTCTCATCGATAAATATTTTCCATTTTATAAACAATTTAAGGCCTAAATTTTTGTCAAAAATCTACTTTTCCTGAGTAGCCGCTATTTTGTCAAAAAATACTATTTTGCTTATTCCTTCGATCAATTACAAGATAATTCATTATATTGACGAAATATTTTTGGTTTTTCATTTTAGATGTTCCAGTCGAGAGATATCGTGCTCACCGCAGGACGCCTTTTTTTAGAGGTGCTCCCGGAGATCAGCTATAGCAGTTTTCAAAATAATTATTTTTACAAATAAAAAATGTTAAAATGCAGTTAAAAGCTTCTGTTCAAGAAAAAATCTTGAAAAATCGATCGTTTTGGGCCTCCTGACTGTATATAATCCCTCAAAACTGTTCTACCTTTTTGACGGTGCATTTTGTTTTTCTCAAAGCGTCATGCATGATAATTTCGGCAATACGAAAGTAATTATTTGAAAACGTATAGGGTAAACCGATCAATGACTGAATGGAAACACATTTATATCCAAAATGAGTAAAAAATACGAATTGTCGATAAAAACTCGAATCACTGTAATATAGGAAAAACATCATGGGTGTCGTTAAAACCAATTTCTCAGTTAAATATTGAATTTTGACACTACACGGAATTTTCCTAGTTTGCTGTACTTGCACACTGTACAACGTAGTTACAGTATGGCTGCTCACAGTAGGCATTCGTAAGGTAAAAAAAACAATCGTTTTTATAAGTTTTGATGGTATACAGTTCATTACTTAAGGGGTAACACCACTGTAGAATTTTCAAAAAATTGATTTTTTTTCAAATTGGCCCAAGAGATGCTTTGAACCATCTAGAATAAGGGGGAAAAAGTTTGGTACCTGTAAAAAAAGGGTCCCCAGACCCGTGTGGGTCTGTGGTGGCAGTGGCTGGCCCATGTGCGAGACATCGACTTTTTTTTCGGAAGACAAATTTCCAAAACGGAATATAGTATAACTCCAACAATTTTCATTCTATTTACTCCAAATATTAAGCACATCTTTGAAATAACATTCCGAAGAGAAATACATACGGGATTTTCCATGAGTTAATTATAACGTTGTTTATTAACAAATGATTGCCCTTTTTCTGCCGAAAATTAAGTTTTTACTTTAAATACTTGCCAATTACACAAAAATTAATGTTTTCAAAATTCCCTACGTATTTCTCTAGCTATACTCATGTGAATAGAATTTTTTTCCACATTCAAATTTGCGTCAGGTATACTGCGTGCCACAGAGCGTCTCAAATTCAATTTTGTCTATATTTTCGTCCAATTTTGTCTAATTTTTTAATATACATTTTTTTTTGTTCACTTGAAGATATGACTAATAACATTCTTGAATATTATTACCCCTTACATGTCTTTCCAACAAAATAAAAATCGCTTAAATTTAAACGTTTACAGTGGTGTCGCCCCTTAAGATCGAGTCAATCTTTGAATTTTTGTGAAATTTTGAAATATATTCGTAATAGGTTAGAATTAGACATGTTTATTCACTGGTGCTGTATTTTAACCTCTTTCCGGTGAATGGACTATGAGCTCTGTTCTGGTACTACTCAGAGTAAAAAAATGAGCTCATCTGCTGAAAATTGCAATGTTAATTACTGTTAACAGACGACAATGTACATTTAATAAAATGTTCTCCTAAAATCATCTCGTTCGTTTTTTAAATTTTTACAAAATTTAACTTTCTATTTCGCCGTCCTAACAAACTTAGGTAATTTTTTGAGAATGTCACGTTAAGGGATCATCTGACTGTAAATTTTTGAAAATATCGATGATTTAATAAATTATTAGATACTTTTTTTTTAAAGCGCCGCCATTTTAACAATTTTGATTTAAAAAAAACCTCCATCGGAAGATGACGGCTTTTATACTGGTTAATAATCTTTTAACAAATTTTGTTCCAGATAATATTGAATATTCAGATCCAGTGAGGACTCCTTTTTTTCAAAGACATTTTCAAACGTTAAAAAAATGTAACAAAGAAATGAACGTTTAAAAATGTATTTCTGTTCTTCACGACTGCTTCGATTTGACATAAAAAATCAGAATGATTAGCATATTTTAACCATCCAAAGAAAATCGCAAAGATCAGCCTTTTTTCAACCCCTACACTGTGATGTAGGGGTTGCAAATGATGCAAAAAAAGTTTGTGTATTTTCTATGAAATCGTAATAACTAATATAATACTTATATGTATAATATTACAATTTTTGTGTAACACAGTGATCTCCAAATCTAGCATTAAAGGGGTCGCGTAGGTGTGAAAATAAAAAAAAATCCATTTCTTTTAATTTTATTTTCTAATACTACAATATGTCTAGAATATTCTCCCAAAGTTTCAAGTCAATCGGAGTAAAAGTGTAGCAGAGAGATTTTGGGAATTCCCCCTGTTGAGAAAGACCGGCTGGGAGCGAAGCAGGTATATCACGTTTTTCTGAACACACTATTTTTGAAGTCGGTGGACACGATTTCTCCAAAGCTAATGCATCGATCTTATTAAAATTTTGCACACTTCTTTAAAATAGCATTGACTAGTGATTGAACGAAGGTTTTTTTTTTAAATTACGACTAATTTTACAAGGCTATACATAGTGTAAATTCCACCAAAAAATGAACTATTTTGCATACAACTCTGCCAAAAATTCAAATTTCAATTTTTCCAAAAATCCTTTGTTTAATCACGAGCTATACTTATCTACTAACAAAAAAAATTGGTTTTTTAATTTCAGATAAAGCTATCATGAGTGTTCCTGACTACCACGAGGATACTTTTTTAGGGGTCTCCGGAAACCAGGTCCCACGACTGAATTCCCCAAACTTTTTAACTAAATCTTTTTGAAATATTGTCGAAATGTTGCTTTTTTATGTGCTTAACATTTTGAATAAAATAATTCATATATGTTTTTTTTAACAGAGAAAATATTCTTTTTTTTTTCTTCGCAACCGACGTAACCCCTTAATAAAAATGAATAAAATCGTTATTTACGTCATCTATCTATCGTTTATCTACACTACTCGTCCATTTACTGTCGAGTGTTCATTTACTGGCAATTTCGTTCATTCACCGACGATTTAGTAATTCCGCTACTTATTTATCAATTCCTCCAATTTTACTCTTTGCAATTACTTCGAACATTTTTTTCCACTATCAGAATAATATCCTCCGTTAGCTATGGCAATCAAAAAATGAGTATTCATAATATTATCATTTCACAGTCCATCTGAATCCAAGTGTCGTTATTCGTCCCTTCGCTGGTCGGTTTAACCTCCTCAATGTAACCTGTCATGGCTAATGCGCCCTTGGAAGTGAATAATAACGATATACACAAACCGGCTGTGAAGTACGACAAGCATCGCACTGTACTTTCGATGTCGGCTATGAGCTGAGGTTTCGTTAATATCCATTCCTTGTATGTTTTCAAATGCGGAGACAGGGCAGAGCTCACGGAATCCATTGTGAGTTTGATACACAGAAGAAGAGTTCAAAGTTTATTCTCTCGCGTTCCCGTTGATCGCCTCGTTTCGATTATCGAGCGACTCCAATGCGAGACACGATCTTCGATGTAAATCCGGTATAACATGTAACCTCGTCGAGTTGCGGTGAATGTTGAGTATCCGAAACAATTGTTCGAATGCCCACAATTATGTCATTGTACATTTGACGCAATTTGACAGCCGACTATGGTTGAAACGAAGTTAGCGTTGAAGCCATTCGAGCGATGGTCGAGCTTTTTCAACTCGATGTGTCGACAATCGATTGGAAGAGAGGACAGCAGCGCCGCAGGCACGGCGCAACTCGTCATTAACGTTTTTCCCGCTACAACGAATTTTGTTATCCTCGAGTCTGCGATTTTGAATGTGATCGCGTTTTAACTATGTGAGAAGAATAATATTTGCTCACTCCCACGTACATCGTCAAATATTTATCGCAACATTGGTACGCAATGGAGACCTTGTAGGAGAGAAGTACGACCATCAATCATGAGATAAATACGTCTGTGCATGGTTAGTGTACAAAGGATTTGATGGCTTGGATTTTTACGCACGCCGATTTTTCACGATATTCCGTTGGCAACTTTGTCTGAACGACATTGCGGTTTTGAGACTCATCGGCATGCAGGATATCGACGATTTGGATTTCGAGACCCAGCAAGCTTTGCTCGAAAGCTTGAAAAGTTCGAACGTCAACCTGCACTTGACCGAGAGGTTAGAGCTTTCGTCCTTCAAATATTTTTGTCCTCTGTTTACATTCTCTCCTTCGTAATGATCAGCCACAACCTTCACATTATTGCTCGCTTTTACTTTTCTATCTTTCGTGCACTCCTACGGTTTGTTTCTTGTTTTATTTTTGTTTGTTTGTCCCTGCAGCAAAAATGCCTGTCCCACCAATCAAAACAAACAAGACACTCTTGACACTTTTTCGCTGTCAGACGATTCTGAGCTTGACGATCTACCATGGCAGGCCTATTCTTCCGAGCTTGGCCAAGTCAAAGTGAACTCGATAATATCCATTGTGAGTTTCTCAAATTGAATTTCTCTATGCGATAACTACCGTGCGAGGTTCTGAATTTTCGTCGCCATCTTTGACTCTTCACCGATGGTCGAACAGCACATTGGAATTGTGATAAAGTAGTGTTTTATGGTGGTGAAATTTGCATCCTTGGAATGCGACGAAAAGTCTCACTTGTGCTCTTCCTTATTTTTATTGTGGTACAAAATATTTATTTCCACATTTTGAATATCGATCTCTGAGTAGGCTTGTTGAAAAAATTATCAAAGAGTTCACGATGTTGAAATCTGCAAGTAGAAATTTCAGCAGTCGAAAGGAAATCATTTTCAGGAACTGATTGTTGATTTTCAATAAAGTTGGTTAATTATTTTTCTGTTAAATTCAAAATCCCTGTATCCATTTTCGGCGCAAAATTGCCAAGTGTGCCTTAAATTTCACGACATCCATGATTTCCTACAATGTTGCCCCATCACATTCTCGTTGGGTATCATCAGTCTGTTGCTTCACAAATGTCATTTGTGCCATAGAATAGTTCCTCTAAATCCTCAAATGCTTCTATCGGAGAGAGTTCTTTGAGAGAAGAACCAAAAATGCCATAAAGCATTGTTATGATTTTGTAGATTCTTCCGAGTTTGTCCAAGTCGAAGTAAACTCGATAGTATCCATTGTGTGCTTACCAAATTAAGTTTTCCTATGGGAAAACTAATACGTAAGATTCAGAATGATCATCGCTGTCTTTGACTCTTGACTGACGGTCGAAGAATATCAGTCACTTATGTTCTTAACCCTTTATTTTTATTATAGTACAAAGATTTTTTTTACACATTTTCATTATAGATCTTGGAGTAGACATCTTGAAAAATAATCAAAGAATTTACATTGTAGAAATCAGCGGGTAAAAATTTCACCAGTCCAAAAGAAATTATTTTTAGGAACTGATTGTTAAGAACGCCCATGTAGAATTAAAAAAAAAATTGATTTAAAAAAACATTGGCTTGAGAGATGCTTTGAACCATCTAGAATAAGGGGAAAAAAGTGTTGTACCTCTGAAAAAAGGCTCGCGGGCCTGTGTGGGTCCGTGTTTGCAGTGACTGGCTGTGTGTAAGATGACCGTTTTTCTCGGAACATAATTTTTCTCCATCATTTTCATTTCATTCACTAAAAATTTTGAGCACATCTTTAAAATAACATTCTAAAGATAAAAACGCACGGGATTTTCCATGAGTTAATTATAAAGTTATCTATTAACAAATTATTGTCCTTTTTTTCTATCAAAAATTGAGTTTTTACTTTAAACACTTGCCAATTACACAAAAATTGATATTTTCAAAATTCCCTACGTATTTCTCCAGCTATTTTGTATAATTTTTAAATATATTTATATATTATATAAACAAAATTATATAATTTATAATTTTGTATAATTTCTTTATATACATTTTTTTGTTCACTCGAAGATACGACTAATAACATCCTTGAATATTATTAACCTCTTACTTGTCCTTCCACCCAATAAAAATCGCTTAATTTTAGACGCTTACAGTGGTGTTGCCCCTTAATTTCCAATAAGGGTCATTATTTCTTTTTCTATCAAACTCAAAATCCCTATATGCTTTTTTGGCGCAAAATTGGCAATTGTGCCTTAAATTTCACGACATTCATGATTTCCAAGAGTTTTGCTCCATTACATTCTCGTTGGGTATCATCAGCCTGTCGCTTGACGAATCGTCATTTGTGTCACAGAATAGTTCAGACGACTCCTTGGACGCTTCTGTGGGAAAGAGTTCTTTGCGAGAACAAGCGACGAATGCCTTAAAGAATTGTGATGATTTTGTCAAAGAGACAGAAATGCCTTGCGACGAAGAGAGTATACCTAAAAGCTCGTGGCCCAAGAGAAGAGTGTGCAGGACTGTTATCGGCTCTTCGGATAGCGAAGACGAAACAGAGGTCAAGACAGGATCTCAGGGGCTAGATTCGGCATTGGGCCTTCCCAGGAATTACCTTTCCAGCACGGATTCGGTGACCAACAAAGATGTTGGTAAAATTGACGATCGCGCGTCTCCCCTACTGAGACGAAGAATTCCCGGGAAGGCGTCGTCGCCGAAGGAGCCGATAAGAGTCGACGAGTCTGACGATTCTATCCCGAAGATCGACAGTGCTCAGTCTACGCCGCAGAAACGATCACAAGTCACGTCGCGCAGCAGCATCATATCGGACGAGTCAGAGTGCGAAAATTCTCCATTTAAAAATCCGAAGGAAACACCAACGAAGCAATGGAAAGGGCCGGACTTCAAATTGGATCTCAAGCCGTTGGGTATAGACAACCAGCTCAAAGAATGGGTCCAATCGATCAAAACACAGCCACTAATGTCATCGACATCCGTGAGTGCTTTTTTCTTACTATTCTTTCCTCATGTTTTATTCCAGTGTTCCTTTGTAGGCGTTTGCGGGCGTTTACGTTGTTCCCGATCCCTTTCGTTGCTGTTGTTTCCTGTATTATCATTTTCCAAGAATTATGTTCCTCGTTGCTTGGAACGATAACATGGATATCATAATGCCCCAGGTAAACGAGGACGAACTGGTCGAGCACTGTCGCAGTCTCAAAGATCTTCAAATCGAAATCTTGGAAAAATATGCCACCGCCCTTTACAATATTCCACTGCCGGTATTGAAGAAATTTCCGCGTTTCGACGTCGACGCGTTCGGCCGATTGAAGACATTGCACAAGCACGTCCAGGCGAAGATAAGACGAACGGAAAAACGCATCGCCACGTTGGACCATCAAGAGTCAAAGAACTTTAACAACTCTGTGGATTCGGAGTATCCCGATGACCTCGACGAATACGTTCCACTGACAACTAGAGTGCACAAAAACGTCGAACCGTCTGCCAGTATTCCAGGCCGTACGTCCAATAATTGCAGAAAGGACTTGGGTGACGATACGTCCCTGCCGTCAACAAGCAATCAAACGCCATCTCACTCGCGACAATCAATGCTCGACGAATCACCGAAAGTATCACAAGTCAGAAGCGAGTATTGCCAAAACTCGCGGGAAAGCCTAAACGCGACGACGATGACGCAATTACAACAGGGCAAAGAAACGCCCGAGATTGCGTCACCGGTTCAACCTAAGCGCGGTACGTTTCAGCTGAAAAGGCCCGTAAAAGCAACCATCCCGACGCAAGTGACGAAGAAGATCGACGAGATATGGGAGAGACATCAACCGCCGAAATGCTCACCGACCGAAGCCAAAACTCTACCGGCGGAAACAGTATCATGGCAAATGGAAAGAAAATCGTCGCAGATGGAAATAAAGTCGCCGCAGATGGTAACGAAATCCTCGCAGATGGAGGCGAAACGTTCGACGATGCCGGCAACAACAGACGAATCGTGGATGGAGAATGACGTAACCGACGATTACGACTATGCCGACATGGACGATGATTCGTATCAATCGCCTGCGAAAACAAACAAACTTCCCAACACAAAAACCGACTACGATCCATGGAACGACTCCACCGATACTTTCGACTCCAAAGATTCGAAACCCCGGTTGCAAACGATACAGCCTAGCGTATCCCAAGAATTCCCGAATATAGATGATCTTGAAGGAGATTTTATCGAATCTCCGTCACCGAAGAAGAAGAATTCGAGCGAGACGTCGTTGGCTGTGAAATTGAAATCGAGCGATATCACTTTTGAGATCGGCAATTTCACGGGCAATTATAAAAACGACGGTGTGAGCGGTGAGTTCGACAGTGTTAGTTATCCACACTCGATGGAAATGCTGAAGGTACGGACTCTCAATAATAACTACCGGAAAACTATCTTCCTTTCATTATTTGGGACTATATTTGGCGTAAGTGAGTGATCATTTTATTTTACAATTTTATGGTTTTTGTTTCCAATAGATATTCCGACGTACTTTCGGTCTCTACTCATTCCGTCCGAATCAGTTGCAAGCTATCAACGCAGCTCTCTTGTCTTACGACTGTTTCGTGCTGATGCCAACTGGTGGAGGAAAATCGCTGTGTTACCAATTGCCAGCTCTCATCACGCCGGGCGTTACGATCGTCATATCGCCTCTCAAGAGTCTCATCATGGATCAAGTTCAGAAGCTCACCTCCCTCGACGTAAGTGATCGGAAAAAAGTGGGACAAAAAAGCCCTGCCTATCGGCAATTCCCATGGTGTTGAAGTTTGCATGGTTGAAACGTAACGAAAGTTTTTTATCTTCCTTTTTATTATTAGTAAAGATAATTTTATGTAGGCAAAATCTGCCAAAATAAATTAAAGGAATTTAAGGGATAACACCACTCTACTGGCAGAAAATAAGGCCTAACTTTGACAATTCATTTTGGGAGTATGAAACAAGGAATAGGATTTCTTTTGGGAGGGTTTATTTAACACATATTAAAGTATATAAAAAAAAATTATTATAATTTTCATACAAAACTACGGCGACAGATCCCATCTTGAAAAACGTGTTTTTTACAAATAGATGTACGGAAGGACGGTTTTCTCGTAAAGTATAAGACCTGGAACAACAACAAATATATATATATATATATATATATATATATATATATATATATATATATATATATATATATATATATATATATATATATATATAATCTACATATTATTAGCTATGGGACTACGTAGAGATTTTTTGAAATAAAATTTTGACAAAATGGCACATTTTGAAAGAAATAAATCGATTTTTTGCCCAAAAAATAAGCAGTAAAATGGTTATAAAAAAAAGTTTACATTTAATTTAAAAAAAAACGGCTACGTACTCCCATGGAGAATGTAATTGTGAAGCTACTATCAAAATTTCAAATCGATCCATGCAAAGGTGTTCGAGTAATCCGTCCTCCCAGTTTGAAAAAAGTGGTTTCGAGAAAAACGCGTATTAAGTTGTAGGAGGCGCCTGAAAGAAGTCCGAGTCGCTGCGGCCAAATCGATAATTGAGTCTTTTAAAAAAAATCGCTACAGGACCAATTGCATATTGTTTTTATGACGCCAAAGTTTTTTTAAGGGGTCTTCTAACTTTAGACGCTAAAAAAGGCTATTTTCGTGAATTTTTTTGATTGGTTTATATTATAGATATTGATATAAAAGGCGTTACATTTAATGAATACACTTTCGAAATACATATAAAAAAAAAATTATAAACTTAAGTCACTTTTTATAGACAAAAATGGTAGTTAGAAAAATTGTGGGTCGCGCTGTTGGCGAAATCTCGGAGATGGATCATCCGAAACAAAAAAAAATCAAACGGTTTTAGATTCAGTATGTTAATGGCTATAGCGCATATAATACGATTTTTTGTATATGCAAAAATACCAAAATGGCGGGCATTTTTCGAAAAAAACGTGTTTTTCCCCGTTTTTGGCAAAAAAATAGTAAATATCAAAATGAAAAAAAAATATTGATATGCGCTATAGCTATAGTTGTAAAGAATATGTGGTTAAAATTTCATAAGGATCGGTTCAGTAGTTTCGAAGATTTGATCAACAAGCTGTCGAAAAACGTTGTTTCGAGAAAAACGCGTTTAAAGTTTGTTTGGGTTACATAAGTACATAAAAAAAATTCAATGTATTTCGAAAGTGTATTTATTAAGTGGAACAATTTTTATATCAATATCTATAATATGAACCCATCGAAAAATTCATGAAAATAGCTTTTTTAGCGTCTAAAGTGAGAAGTACCCTTAAAAAAAAAACGATTTTTCCAAAATCCTAGGGGGGTGTTATCCCTTTAATATATTAATTTTCGTTGCGTTCCAACGATGCAAACTTCAACCTCAACAATTCTCGTGTTTCTTCGTTCTTTCTCCATTCGTGTTACTTTTCGTTCTTTCAAGATTCCTGCGGCTCACATGTCAAGCGCCATCACGGATAAACAGTCGGACGCGATATACCGCGAGCTGTCGAAGGAGAGTCCAGGCCTCAGGCTCTTGTATGTAACGCCCGAGAAAATATCGGCGTCGCAAAAGTTTTGCAGCCTCATGACGAGACTCTTCGAGAGAGGTCTCCTCGCGAGATTCGTCATCGACGAGGCTCATTGCGTCAGCCAGTGGGGACACGATTTCAGGCCGGATTACAAAAGATTGAAATTGCTGAGAGACAATTATCCGACCGTTCCGACAATCGCTCTCACGGCGACTGCAACACCCCGAGTGAGAACTGATATTCTACATCAGTTGGGTATGACGGAGCCAAAGTGGTGAGTTCCCCATACAAGAATCCTACTGTGACGACACAAAACATGATCATCCGATGAGCCAGTTCTTACGTATTTTGCTTGAGGGGCTATACCAGTGTGAACGCTGAAAATTTGGGTGATTTTCGGGAATTTTTGGAAGAAAAGTACTCGATTAAATGTTTCGGAAAATTAAGAATATATTTGGCTATATTTGACCTATATTACATAATTTTTTTCATAGAAAAATATTGAAATAAAAGCGACTTATGCGCTGCCTTCAAAGGCACTAAAATAAAAAGTTTCTCCACTGCTGACACGATTCCAGTCGATCGAGTCGCTGAAACCGAAATAGGAAAAAGTGTCGTTAAACTGGAAGGGATTTCCTGTACAATGACGTAGGATTTTCGAAAAATATCAAAATCTAACAAAATGGCGTAGTTATGAAAAAAGACTGTTTTCTTGCCTATAAAATGGTCGTTTTTTTCAATGCCAAATCGTCAATTTTCATCCAATCAAAAATATCCTACGTCATTGTAGAGTAAATATATTCAAGCGTACTCAGTTCAAATTTCAAGTCAATCGGATATTTGCGCTTTCAGTTACAATGTCAGCAAATTTGAAAAATCTCATTTCGAGAAAAACGCGTTTAAGGGGTGAGATGCAATCAGAGGCGTGAAAAAACGAGCATCTTCAATAATTTTTTTTTAATAGTAATTAAGTTTGTTTTACAAAAGTGGTTACACAGACTTTTTATGTTATATTTCAACTTGACTTGTACAAATTTTCAAAGAAAAGTATTGATTATCGTCGGGCCCCATTCTGCATGTAGTGCTTCGCGGTGACCGTTATAAAATTTTACTGCATCATTTGAAATAAAAAAACAACCAAAAGAAGTTAGTTTAGTAATAAATCTAGTCCTTAATCGAAGCTTTTTTTGATTAAAAAATTAACAAAATGGCGGCTTACGAGAGATAACTTTCAATTTTCGACAAAAAAATCGCTCGTTTATTGTTCAAAAAAGTAGAAATTTTCAACAAAAATGAAAATCCTTCGATTAAGGACTAGTTTCAATGCTATCGATAAGCACACTAAATTTCATCAAAATCCATCGAGTGGTTTTTCAATTATAATGGTCACCGACTTGAAAAACATAGTTTCGAGAAAAACGCGTTTAAAGTTTTTCGATGTGGATACGGTATTACATGTTCGTAAAATTTTGAGCTCGATGGATGAAGCTAAACTGTTTTCTATGTATTTTGATCCGTTGTATCCGAAAATCACAATTTTTTTTTGCCGTAAAGTCGAGCATTCAATTGTTTATAGCCGATTGTGGAAACAATTTTTCAAAAAATTAAAGTTTTTCGGGATGAATTTTTTTTTTACCATTTTGGGCAATTTTAAAACGAAAGTATTCTTTATAAAATTCTCTTAAAGTTCATAGTTTTTGAGTAATACATTTTTGAAAATTTCTGAAAGAGCTTTCCAATTTTACAATTTGATTCATTTATAGAAATACTAATTAAAAAATTACTTACATCGAATCATCAATTCCTGGCCCATACAATAGGGCTTCTGCCGATGTGGAAGCTTCCAAAATATCAGTTTGTTGTTGTCTTCGAATTTGTTGTTGTCTTCGAAGCACAAACAAGACTATTTATAGAATATAATAGGGGGGGTCGAAACCGGTTGCTTGCAGCTGCCGTCCGCTACCTGCCATGGGGACCCGACGCCCCTTCACTAATTGTGGCATATCCCGGAAACTATTCATCGGATTGACTTGAAATTTTCCGGGAATATTTTCGAAACATCATACTTCGAGAAAATGTAAATAAAAAAAATCGATTTTTTGAAAATTCTGACTTCATCTCACACTTTATAGATTTAACTATCGATTTTTGCAAGATAAAATTATTAGAGATACGGCCTTGAAATTTGTACAGCATATTCAGGAAAAATTGATTTTTTGAAAGTGTCACACTGGTATAACCCCTTAATGTTCCAACGTATTCACGCGGACTCTTACAACCCCATCACTTTCAGTTTCACCCCACCCTTGTCACTTCCCTAATTATAGTTTCTGCGAGACCCCTTAGAGGGTTGTCCACGACCATGTAATTCCTAATGTGCTACTGAATCGCATTTGCACAAAGGCACCGGGAAATTGTGGTAACTTGTGGCGATCAGGGGGCTATATTTTACCGAGTTTCAGTTGCGTCAACATCGGAAACTCGGTAGTCGGTGCGCAAGTTGGTACGCGGCTCAGCGGTCACCCATCCGATAATTGGCCTAGGCCGTTGCTTTAGGGGGTTGAAGCGGTCCAGTTGAGCCAAAAGACGGTTTATGATTTTTTTTCAATGAACCTCAAAAATATGCATACGACGTATGGGTTTATTATGAAGATGCTAATTTTTCATAAAATATAATTAAAGGGCAGAATTATGCATTTTTACATTTTTATTACGTAAATAAGAAAAAACTTTTGGTTACTACAGTCGAATCTCGATATAACGACGGTTCGTCCATTCCCTTCCGGTAGACAACCGAAACCTAGATACAACGACATAATAATATACATTATGCTCTAACTGCTAATTGCTTGTAAAAAATGGTCTAATTTAAACCTTTATTTCTTTAAAAAATATCGCTACATTTATAGTACTAATATGTTTTAAAAGGACATTTTAAGGAACATGACTTTGACATAACGAAATCGCAATATAACGAAAACTCCATATAACGAACTTCCCTAGAAATCCGTTATATGGACTGTACCAACTTGGAAAAGTATATGCAAAGGTGTTCGAGTAATCCCAACTTTTCATAATAATCATCACATTAGTGATGATTATTATGAAATCATAATGAGATTATTTCATTATGAATAATCACTAATGTGATGATTTCACAATAATCATCACATTAGTGATGATTATGAAAAACAACTACGTCAATGAATGTTTTATACAACACTAAATGAAATTTTGAGTAATTTATTATTATGCCTATTTATATTTATATCACGAGATTATTCATTATTACCATTAATCAATATTTAGTGTTGCCGAAATACGGGAACTTCGAGGACATTGATGTTGCCAGCAATGCTCTTTATTCGCAGGCCAAAATTCGTAATCTTTTATCAACCCTTGATGGTTAAATATTGAATATATATGGATTACAATGGGCAAGACGGGTTTTTTTGCTATATGTTTACAAAGATTTAGTTTACGTTAATCCGATGTTAGAAATGATTTATCTTCGTGCTAAATAGCCACAAAAATTACATCACCCGTAGCGTGGACGTCTTGCCCATCTAACCGCACGTAAAATTACATACGCTGAACTATTTTTTACCTCTGGTGTTTTGTGGTGAAAAAACTTCAAAGAAATCGTAAATGCTCAGTATAGTCTAGACAATAAGATATATTTTTATTCAAATTTAATCTTGAATCGTGGCTAACGCTCCAACCTCTTTAACATGGGAGATCGTCGAAGTCGCACACCGACCACCCGTCGACCAGTAACGGTTCATGAACTGCCTGATATTTCTCACTTACTCGTGCGGCATTAATACCTTTTCCATGTTTTACGCGATAAAAAGAAAATAACCATACTGTTTGGCTTTTCATAAAGCGCAAGTTTGCGATTCTCGGTTTTCTTTGTTAAACATTCGTTCAGGATTAAACTCGGTAACGAATTTCCGTCATCCCTTACCGTTCGTTGCAGTTGAGTCGGAGTTTCTCATGGCCTTAATAACGTTTTACGGTACGAAAAAAAACAGGTTCCTCAGCAGTTTCAACAGGCCGAATCTCAGATACAGCGTGATCGCGAAAAAAGGAAAAAATTGTTCCGACGAGGTGATAGCGATGATAAAGACGCGTTGGAAGAACGAGTGCGGCATCGTTTATTGCTTGTCGCGTAAGGATTGCGACGATTACGCAGCTCAGATGAAGTGTAACGGACTCAAAGCGCACAGCTATCACGCCGGCCTTACGGATACTCAGCGTAGCGATGTTCAGGGAAAATGGCTTTCCGAAGAGGTGCGTTTCAGCAAAAATTTCAGTATTCAGTAAAGAAACGTTAAGGGGGGGGTAGGGGTTTCAGCGTGAAAAAAACACTTTTTTTCCGAATTTTTTTCATCTATATGGATAGAGTAAATTTATTGAAACCTTTTGTACATTGTTAAGTGTCATTTCAAGAACATTCCGTGAAATTTGTACGCGAAAATATCCACAAACAAGCCGGTGACAAAGCTTTTCCAAGAACGCCTTTCGAAAAACACGATTTGCGGTGTTCACTGTATCTCAGCTAGAAATTATCTGAAATCAAGTACCATTAAAATTTAGCCAAAGTATCATCAAATCCTCCCCCCAACGGTCTTTGATAATTTTTTTTCATTTCTAAATTTTTGGCGGTCATGTAAAGTGAAAAGTGCTATTTTTCACGAAAAATTCCGCCATTTTGGGGGTGGAAAACCCCCTCAATGTAAAAAAAATCTCAAACTAACCGTTGGGGGGAGGTATTTTATATGTAGAAAGTGTGTACCAAGTTTGAAATAAATCGGTCATGTAGTTTTCAAATGGCAGTGAACACAGACTTTGAAAAATCGGTTTCGAGAAAAACGCGTTTGAAGTTTAGAGAAGTCGGAGCTACAGTGTTAGAGGAGCGGGACTTAATAGTCAATAACTTCGAGAGTTTTGTTCTGATTGCCTTGAAATGTTGGGATTATATTCTTGAAATGTTTGACTATAAGAAAAGACAAAAAAAATCGATTTTTCAAAAGTGCAAACCCCTACCCTTCCCTTAAACATTGATACTTTATCGGAGATACTGTGCGTGGGCTAATAGCACTGACCGAATCGATATCTACTTTCCTCATGATTCGTACATTCGCTTTGTTTCAGATCAAAGTAGTGTGCGCGACGATAGCGTTCGGTATGGGTATCGACAAGCCGAACGTGCGTTTCGTGATACACGCCGCTATACCGAAATCAATCGAGGGTTACTACCAGGAGAGTGGTCGCGCGGGTCGCGACGGTGACCTCGCCGAGTGCGTACTGTTTTACAATTACGCCGATGTATTCCGTATCCGTAAGATGATCGAGCTGGACAAGAGCGCGGGTCGCGACGCGATCAAAACGCATATCGATAATCTCATGAAGATGGTTACCTTCGCCGAGAATCAAACGGACTGTCGAAGAACCCAACAGCTGAATTATTTCGGTGAGATATTTAGCAGAGAGAAGTGCCTCGCGAAAAAGGAAACGGCCTGTGACAACTGCCGATGCAAGGTCAGTAATAGTCAAGCCACCAGAGTGTACCTACCGTTAACTGGGGTAACTTTGGGACATCGCGTAATATTCGACTTTTGAATTTCCCATGAACACCTTGCCGGGTTGAAATTCCGAACTTTGAATGCTCCGACAGTTTAAAATTCCTAATTTTAATGTTCCGACATTACAAGTTTCGCGAAAGTCTACACAGTTGATTGTAAATCATGCAGAACGTATAACAAGTTAAAAAATTGACCCAAGTCTAAACAAGTTAAAACATTGACCTAAAATCACTTCTTAAGGAGGTTGCTTAGCTATCGCAAAATAGTAAAAATTTGCTGGAATTTATTGGGGATAGTTGCGAACAAGCGTTACGACTCCGTGTAATATTTCAAGTACTTCGTCTGCGTGATTGTTGAGCAATTAATTATTGAAGTTAGGCTCTTATACACGGGCGACATAGCAAAAGCTTCATGAGAACTCTAATACGACTGACGCGACATAATAAAAATAGTAAGAATTGAATGGAAATAGGCGGAAAAAATTCTTGAGATTTTTATGAATAATTTCAACGAAAAGTACAGCGTTATGTCTGTCTCGTTATCGAGATATTCGTGAAATAAAACACGTAATTTCAGCTCATTCGCGTAAAACGATAAAGCGCCCTACGGCAGGTGGCAACGCTGCTGTCAAGTCGGCCATTTTGAATAGGCGCCAAAATTAGAAACGCACAAACTATTGCTTTCTTGCTACAAATTTCTTACCGCGGATTCATAAAGAGTATTTTAATATTTTGAATCATTCTTTACAGAAGCTGCAGTGCATGTGTTTCGACATAACCTTCAAATCAATTACGCGTCGTCCCTCGACTGCGCATTCATATTCTGGCTCAACTACTTTTTTCCGCCGCTTTCCAGGTTGTACTTGCTCCAACCGTCGATTGTACTGTTTTTCGGTTTGCATTTTTCCCTTCCATCTTTTCATTTTTGCCGAACGAAAAAAAAAACGGAATTCGCGAAGGATGTTTGACAGCTCACGCTCACGAGGTGGCGTTCGTATCTGAGCTCAGTGATACCAGTTACTGAGATCTAAATTGCGCGTTTGCCACATTTCAACTTGGTTAATAATTTATCAGCGATGTAAATAAACAAAAACGATGAATACCATTTCTAAACAGTTGCATTAATAACATTTCTAAACAGTATGCATTCCACATATATATTAGCTGAAATTCATTTATTTTACGTAACAGAAAATTTGATTATTCGGAGTTGGCAGCCGTTACAGGCGCCCGTGTTCAAGCATATGCGTTGGCTTCTTGCCGCCTGCTCCGCAAAGAGCCTGAGCAAGCCTCCTTTATAAAAAAATTCTTGAAATAATTCGTCGATTTATTGAAAATGATGAAACTTCAAAATTCCTAGCTGAATTATTTTGACAGTGTTTAGATTTTTGGAGTTTCGGTCTTTCGGGTAAAATTCTTTCGGGGTAGTATTCTTTCGGAGTTTCGAGGGTTCTCATCATTCAAAGTTCGAAATGTCAACCCGGTCCCACCTTGCCTTATGAATTGGCGCGCAATCACCGCTATTGCCAAACGCTGGTATGTGCTGGCACCTACGCGGCAAATATTCGAAGCCGTGGTTGTACCGACATGTTCCAAAGTTACTTAAAATTGTCCCAAAATTACCGCGGTTTACGTTAGTTGCTTTGCTTGAGCTCGCGCAAATGACCGACGACAATTCGCAGGACGATTTTACGATGATCGATGTGACCGCCGACATGAGAGCTATCCTGAATGCCGTACGAGACATCAACAGGTCTCGTACGTGTAATTTGACGCTGCTCTACCTCACCGACATCTACAAGGGCAGCAATTTGCAGAAGATAAGGGAAGCCGGCCTCACGAAGAATCCGCTGTACGGGCGAGGAAAAGCCTGGAACAAAATCGACATCGAGCGGTTGCTTCACAAAATGGTGATCGACGAGTATCTCCAAGAGGAGATGTACATTAAGAATGAAATCGCTTGTGGTTACATTAAAATTGGACCGAAAGCGGTCGATTTCATGAACTCGCCGGACGCCAAGGTGCTTATATGCAAACAGTGGCTTTCGAATTTTTCAAATTCGTCGACTCGTCGAAATTCTCGCATTTACCTGCTGATAAAAAAATGTCCAATCCTCTGTCGCCAGGTGCTATTCCCGATGCGATCAACGGCCTCGTCCTCGACCGGTGTCGCGACCGTCTCGACCGATGCTCAGCCGATTGATAAGATAATGAAGGAATTGCAGGACAAGTGTTACGCCGAATTGATAGCCATAGTGAAGGGTATCGCGGGTGCTCTCGACGTGTCCGCGTCGTCCATCATGAACATGATCGCGATACGCGCGATGAGCCAACAATTGCCAGATTCGGAAGCGGCCATGCTCAAAATTCCTCACGTAACGAAGGCCAATTTCGAAAAATACGGCAAAGCTCTGCTCGACATTACGCAGAAGTACGCCGCGGAGAAACTCAGTGAGTCGCCCTATTTCAAGGAGGAGAAAAAAACGTCTCGAGCCGGAGTTCGGGGAATCTCATTGACCTCGTGAAAATTCTTTGCCGACAGTTTTGCTCAACGACGTCAACGAGGAGGCGGAGGAAGAGGACGACACGTGGATCAACACGAAAGCTACGCCACCAAGGGCAAGAATGGCCGGTCAAGGCACCAAACGAAGAAGCGGAAGTTTTCGCGGCAGCGGCGCAAAGCGATACAAGCGCGGGAATTACAGGTGAGAAGAGTTAATTGCTACGTGAAAGGCGATCCTATGAGTTTCTCTACGAGAACGAACGACGCGATTTCAGTGGTCAGAGGGGTCGTTCCTCGAGAGGCTCGTCAACATCCGGTTCCAGCAGGGGTCGCGGTGCACCGCCGAGAAAAGGACCCGGCCTTGTCGAATTTACCCAGAAAAAAGAATTTCTCGCGGATCCTCATCGATTCGCGCGTATAGGATTATAAGGTATCGTTACTCGTTTCGTTTGTTCGTAAATTAAATGGCCAGCTGCGAGGTCAACCGGCGATCTCTTAATCGTTCGACGTGTACCAGTAATTGCGCCCCTTCTCGAGACTGCCCGAAGTCGATCAAAAAGTAACGTTCGTTTATTATTTTTACATGTTCACTCGTTTTCGGCATTTGTTTGATACCGACACTGCTTATAACTGTTATTTAATAGTTCTCGAAAGTACCTGTACATACATCACCGAACGATTCATAATAAATACAATTTTTTCATACGTGTATATTTTTCATAACATGCGCTAAAGTTCTTACCCATCGTAACCCTGAAATTTTGCAGGCACGCACTCTCGACTAAGACAGTAACGACCTCCTGATGTTGAAGTTTGCATAGTTGGAACGCAACGAAAGTTCATTTTTCTTCCGTTCGTCACATTTATTTCGCCGATTAGGGGTACGGAAATTACCCAAAGTTTTTCCTATCCGCATTAGAGATCTGCGATCTCAATTTATTAAAAAAATTATAGATCGTAAGAAAAATGAAGTAAAAAAAAACTTGTTGCCTTCCGACGATGCAAACTTCAACGCCGCACTTCTGACATTCCTAATAGTTGACTATAGCGTTGAAACGCTTCACAAGTCCGGCTGGACGATTCTCGCCTGGCGGTCTTCGTTTCTAATGTGTTTCTTCAGCAAGTCCATGATCTCGTGATCGAATTCGGGGGGCGTTGGTTTTACACCGGCTGCCCAATAGAACAGGTCCCAATCGTTCGACGGCAAATTTATCAGTCTGTCGTATACGCGAAGCTCCTCGTCGTTGAAACTGTCCAAATACTTCTTAGCGAACGTACTCAGAACCAAGCCGTTCTCGAGCATTCCTCGCTTACGGGACTGATAGACCAGCCTGAAATACAATATTTAGCGCACCGTCAATTCTCGCACTATAGTTTTGAGAGCTTTGGCCCTTTAGCCTTTGTAACAGTTGCACAAGGTTTGTCAAAGAATGTGGAGAATTGGAGCGAAATAACAGCGACGAAGAAATTTATCGTTGGCGTAGTCAGCTGGCCTGACTAAAAGTGGTTTTGTTCAAAATTTTATTTTATTTTTTATTTACATAATAATTGATAATCGCGTAATACACAAAATAGGGAGCTTTGATCACACTTCGTGTTAAGGGGTTAGGCCCCAGTAACGGGCATGAAATCATGTACGAATTTAACAAATTTTTTTTTCGTATGAAAAAGTGATTCACTCATAAAATTAATAACACATCTATTTAGTATGAATGTCAATCTGTTAGAAAATATATATATTTCTTTTTCGATGCACAAAATGGCCGACTAATCGAAACTTCTCGAAACAGCTTTTTTCCAATTGGTGTGACAAATAACTTCAACAATTTTCACTCGATTTACTTCAAATTTAAAAGTTATGTTCTTAATTGCATTTCGCAGAGAAATACGTACGGAATTTCTGATTAATCGAAAACTTTTCATTTTATGAGCAGTTTATGAGCTAAATAACGAAATTTTTCACTGAAAATTCATTTCTTAAGTTCAAATACATACAAGTTTTGAATAAAACAATATTTTTTTAATTTCGTACGTACTTCTTTACGTATTCTAATGTAGATTGACGAGAATTTTTGTTTTTTGTTCTAGATAAAAAATTGTGGATGCTAAATATCACGCTGCAGAGCGCCTAAAAACGATAACAAAAGAAAATATTAGCAGTCGACCATTTTGTACAGCGAAAAAAAAAAATTCTAACAGCTTGATATTCATACTAAATAGATGTGTAATTAATTTTATGAGTGAATCACTTTTTCATAGGGAGAAAAAATTGGTAAATTCGCACATGATTTTATACCCATTACTGTGGCTTAACCCCTTAACGTTAATATCAAACTCTTGCAATACCTTGAAAATAATGAACTAATTTTTTTATTATTCTTTTATTCAGTGACTGTTCAAACTTTATTTTCAGTCGGTAAATTGAATAAGTATTAGTTTTCTATTTTTTTCGGCAAATCGAACCAACACTTCTTCAGTTGGAAGATTCTTTTAACAATGTCATTCTCTATGTATTCTTCTGATTATGTATTAGGCGGAAAATCTAATGTATTGCTTATGCCCATGGTTAACTTAAGGGGCCTTCTCACTTTGGACGCTAAAAAGGCTATTTTCATGCATTTGTTTGATAAGTTTTTATTATAGATATTGATATAAAAGTTGTTATACACTTAACGAATACACTTTCGAAATAGATTTAAAAAAAAATATTAATTTAAGTCACTATTTATAGACGAAAATGGTAGTTAAAAAAATTGTAGGTCTGCACTGTTGATAAAATCTCGGAGATGGATCATCCGAAACATAAAAATTAAACGGTTTTAGATTCAATACGTTAATGGCTATAGCGCATATCATACCATTTTTTATATATGCAAAAATAACAAAATGGCGGACATCTTTCGAAAAAAACAAAAAAAACGTTTTTTCACCGTTTTGGGCAAAAAAATAGTAAATATCAAAATTCAAAATAATCCTTGATATGCGCTATAGCTATAGTTGTAAAGAATATGTGGATAAAATTTCATACGGATCGGTTCAGTAGTTTCGAAGGTTTTCCCCAACAAGCCGTCGAAACACGTTGTTTCGAGAAAAACGCATTTAACGTTTGTTTGGGTTACATAAATTCATTACATTTTTTGTTTAAATGTATTCCGAGAGTGTTACAACTTTTATATCAATATCTATAATATAAACCTATCAAAAAAAATCATGAAAATAGCCTTTTTCAGTGTCTAGAGTGAGAAGACCCCTTAATTGTGAAATATGAATATCCATTTAATTCACGTAATGAAATAGCTACTTTTTCTCCAAATAACAAAATTATGATGCAGGAAATAGATCGAGTTTCATTAAACTATTGATTTATGCTTGCTTGCGTGAAACTTAATTCAAATTAATCTATTACAGTGAAACCTCGTTTATACGTTTCTCACTTATACGTCAAATTTTTCTAGCCCCGGCAGATTACGTTCATAAAGATAGGACATTCACTTTTACATTACTCTCATTTATACGTCATATTTGATGTACCTTCAAAAACGTATAACCGAAGTTTCACTGTATTTGAATTTAATTATTTTGGATCGATTTGTTTCCTGGGAGCACTGAGATTTATGGAAGGGGGGGGTGCCCTCACCGGCCCCTTCCTGGCTACGCTAAAGTACAATAGTAGTAACCTGACAAATAATCCGTGCACGATCATATCAAGGTGGGACCCTGATTAGACATATTGAACTTTTCAACGGTTTGTACAATCTTGTTTCAACGCAATACGAATCACACGGCTCACAAAGAACATCACTTAAGGCCCGCTTTGATTTTCTTGAACCTCCCATATGTGATCGAGCATTGAAAACTATTAGACACTGATTTTTTATCTGCGTAAAAACAGTTTTAAGGGGGAAACCACTCCCCAAGGTGTGTCGAGTTGTGATTTTGGTTTCACCCACAAACAGTCCACTGATCTGCATGAAACAATAACCAAAATTCGTCTAATATAAAGCGATGAAAAATTTACTATAGAAGTATTGAAAAAAAATTAAATTAAGGGGTGATACGCCTTTGGGGGGTGGTTTTCACCCTTAAAACCGTTTTTCCACAGATCAAAGAAAACTGTGTCTAATAGTTTGCGATGCTTTATCACATACATGAGTTTCGTTAAAATCAAAGGCGGACACTTGAATGATGTTCCTCGTCCGTTACACTGAACAATTTACTTTAATAACCAACTGTAGGATATTGATCCTTTCTTCAGACCATGTTCGTCTATCCGTTTTTCGTTTGTTTTGCCAACGAGTGAAAAATCGCACAGTTTTTATCATTAAATCTCACCGAGCTCGCTTGAGTTCCGTACTCTCTCCTTCCCGTTCGACGTAGGGCGGTATGCTGGGTTCGCGACCTTCGGGATGATGGAGATCGTCAGATCCAGCGGCGATCGCACTCCTCGAAAATGCTCTTACACGTATCAAAGGACTAACCTACGAAATCAATTGTTTCGCGATTATACACTACTATGAGGAGCGTGCGTAACTATTCGTCGTTGAATTATTACCAGCGAAAGGCTGGATTTCAGAGCGATATTCATTATTTCGTTGAAATTGGCGATATGAAACCCTATTGTAATGCACGTTGCTTTTTCACGGTCAAACAGCTGTCATCGACCTGCGTAAAATTGCACGTATATCGCATTTCCATGTATACATATACATTGGAGTTGCATATCGCGTGATTCGTTTGCAAAACGCTGAGTCGGTAATCAAGGTACCTGGCTAATCCGCGGAGATCGATAAGGCAGAAAACTTTCCAATCGGCAACGGCTCTCTAGTCCACGGTCTCACATACAGGTCTGACATCGGCGATAGTGGGGGTAGGCACCCTTAGCGGTTCTGTTTTTTATTCCGATTTCTGCCGCTTGGTGCGTGACGGCAAGGGGAAGTAGTGGTGCGACGAAGAGAGAAATAGCTCTTCTGTCCTTTTCCCTCCTGAACGAAACGCATGCGCCGTTTGCCCTAACTTAATTTACCATACTGTCGTGTAAACTGCATAATATACGAAACCAATTAAAAAAATGTGTTGATTTAAAAAAAGATGACTACTTTCATCTAAAAAAAAAACAGAAAACTTTTTGAATACATTAATTCATACCAGCACATATTGCGACCATTTACATGCTTTTTTCTCCAATGTCTCACAATACATCGTTCTTCGAAATGTTTTTCGCACACGTACTGAGACTCTTTCAGTCCCGGAATAGCATCGACCCATTTTTTGTATCGTTCGACGTTTCTGGGCACGCGAAACACGGAGCATTTCTGCTTACGATTTTTGTACCCCGTTTAAAATTGCGAACCGCTCAACCCTTAGCCATTTCGCATTTTTTTCGCAAACACTACCAAAAAAATGCACACTTATGCGTAAAAACACGATAAAAAATGTATCACGGTAAATCGCGTAGAACCTTTTGGTATATGGCCGCAAATAAAGGTTATTTCGACAATCGCGCCGCAAAAACATACGTAAACACCTTGGCCCCATTCACCGGTAAGAGGTAAGGGGGAAACTACTTCCCCTTGCTAGTAGTGACGCGTAGCGGCACCTAGTGGATCGAAAAGTGAAGCCGATAAGCGTGCCTACCCCCACCACGAAAATTTAGCTTCGTTGCAAGACCTGTATGTAAGACCGTGCTCTAGTCAAACAGGCCCTAATAAACGTCAACGTTACAATTTACTGCGAATGAAAAGTTTTTTGGTCCTCGAATAGCAGTCGAAACCTAAATGACATTATTGGTACTGTATTTCGAAAGCTTGTTTAACTGCATAATTATCGAAACAAATGGTCGGTTAATCAAAATATTATGTATCTTAAGGAGTTTCGAGACTAAAATCAAAATGTTTGTAGACGATTGAAATTTATATCACCGGGAGATTAATTTACCATGCTTTAACTGACCAAAAATTAATCCGTTTCACAACATAGTTTCGGAGATTCTTAATGTTCAAGTTGAACTTTCATCTATTTGGTAATAAACATGGCATCTCATAAAGACTGGGTATAGGGCTGTAGGGGTTAAAATAATATTTTTTTTTTTCCTTAGGTACACGCTTTTCGCGTTTGTTACCTATTCGTTCCCATCATTATACCGTTCCTTCCTCTACTGTTTTTACTCCTTTTTGTCTCCATCTTTCTCCCTGTTCCCCCCTGTTGCGGCCGCAGCCGACTTCCCCCTCTGTATTATATTCATCATGACATTTCTGTCATGGGTATAGGGAAACTGCGGAAAACCTATACCAATACAGCCGGTCATCGAGTTCGCCCCCCAGTCGTGGAACTAGTCTTATTTCGCCGCGAAATGCCGAAGAAAAACATTTCACGACGAAATGTACGCGACTGGGATTCGAACCCGGGACCTCCCGGTCCGCTGGTTTAGTGGCGAGCACGCTAACCACTAGACCATCGCACCAGTAAAATAATATTTTGATTCATATGAAAAACCGAGCAAACGTGATTATAGTGTTAGGAATGTTGTGTTGAAAAATTAAGCTGTTACTTGACTTCGTTCATTAATATTCGAAAAAGATGTAAATTTGTTGCTCGTACGGTTTGTTTCAGCCCCCTGACACTGGCCTACTATTCCTATACGATAAACGAAAACGCGTTTTGTCCCGGCATTTTAGTTCTTGAAATCGCCACTACCTAGCGTTGGCTGTTGTGTGACAGCCGTCGGCTCTAAATACTCCGATGAGCTGAACGATTCGATACTTTCGTGGCTTTCGCCTGTTATCATTATGGCGACATTATTTATTATGGTCAAATGGAAAATCATTAGAACGAAAAATCATTCCAAATATCTCAATAGAGTTTCATTCTTGTAAGATATTCGAAACACTGGCGCAACATCAATATATATGCATGCCTGTCACACGACTACCAGCGCTACAGTGCGGCAAGGACATTTTGCGAACAGCATTTAACTACCAGTGTCAGGGGGCTGGTGTGTTTTCGGACATTAACAAAAAATTTCGGTTGTGGCAACACTGCGTTAACTGTCAATGCGAGTGGGCCACTTACAGTGAGTATTAACTAGCGAGCTTTCCAAAATCGGCGGGTGTTTAAGGAGGTTAGAGCGGTCCTTTTGAGCCACATGACGGTTTATGCATTTTGTTTTCAATGAATCTCAAAAATGCATACGAGGTATAGATTTATTCTGTTTTTTTTTAATTCTCAATTAAAGTCAATTCAATAAAGTCTCAGTTAAAGTCAAATCTCAGTTAAAGTCAATTCAACTCAATCCTCAAAAAAATTTTTTTTTTTTGATTCTCAGTTAAAGAGCAGAACTATGCATTTTTATATTTTTATCACGCAAATACAAAAAACTTTTGTGTTATTACCAACTTGAAAAAGTATAACATTATCGATGATTATTATGAAAAACCTGCGTCAGCGAATGTTTTGTATAACTTAGATGGAAATTTTGAGTAATTTATCATTTTGCCTATTATATTTATGTCATGAGATTATTTATTCTTACCATTAAGGAATATTAAGTCTTGGAATATTAAGAACCCTTGATGGATCAATATTGAATACACATGGTGTACGATGGGCAAGATAGGTTTTTTTCGCAATGTTTACAAATGTTTAGTTTGCGTTCATCCGTTGTTAGCAATGGTTTATCTTAGTGCTAAATAACCAAAAAAAATTACATCACCCGTAGCGTGAACGTCGCGCCCATCTAACCGCACGTAAAATTACACGCATTAGACTATTTTTTATCTTTGGTAAAAGATAAAAGGTTTTTTTTTCATGTGGTGAAAAAACCTCCAACCTCTTTAAAGCGTACAATGCATTTATTCGCCCGCATGACATTTTTAACGTTTTCTTAACTTAGTCGGACCAAAAACTTTTTATAAAACGTTGAACGTTGTACCATGAAAATAACCTGGAGCCGACGACGCTTTAGCAATAGTAAGTCGTGCCAATGGCAGAACGGCCGCTATCTCCAATCCAATCGGTTATTTTTTTTAAATAAAATGCAACATAGTTATGTTTATTTGCAAAAATGGTAACTATTAATATCACTTCCCGACTTAGAAATATTATTTGATCATATTATGAGTTGGATATTGCCCAATAATAATTCATTTTTACATGAAATTTTTTTTGCAAGAAGTTGGCAGCCTGCACAAAACTATTTTCATCCTCACTCGTGCAGCCAAGGAACTGTATCTAAACTCCTTAAGGCGGGTTATACATTTACAACGATAAAAGAAACGATCTTTTTTTTCTTTGAACGGTCGAAATATGTATGTAGAATATTTTCTCACAGTTTCGAAGGGAAATACGAAAAACTTTAAGCGTTACAGCCCGTTAATGTGTGCTTCACCGCTCGGATTCGGATCGGGCTTAAGGCAGAACACCACTGTGACCCTCTGTTTTTTTGCCATTTTTCAAGAATTTTTTTTGGTGGGAAAAAAAAGATATTCGAAAAAAAATTTTTTGTTTTGTTCGTTGTTTATTGAAGATTAATAAAAAAAATTCAAATTTTTCACGCCCCATGGTGACGCTGGGGAAGCTCCCGCGTCAGGTACTGTTGCCTCTGCAGTGGTTCGCGACACGCAGCAGAAATCTCTTCAAAGTCGATCTGAAAAAAAATACCGAGTGTTTTCGTTAATAATATGATATTTTGAAGAGAAGTACACAGGGATTTGAAAAAATATTGATTTTTAAAAAATAGGCACGGTTTTGAAATTAAAGGACGATTTTCGAGCAAAATTTCTCGTCGAAAATAGGCTATAACTTTTTTTATTATTGAGATATCGAAAAAACCCTATGTACTTTTTTAGATAATCTAGTTTTATTGATGCAGTCCAAATTTGAAGTTGATCGGATAAAAATTGCTCGAGTTCTGCTGCGTGCCGCACTCAAAAAAGTGGTTTTGAGAAAAACGCGTTTAAAGTTTTAAGTTTGTTAATTTATGCGATAATTTGGGGAAAAAATTCAAATAGGGATATGCGAGTATTTTCGGGAAATAGAGGAAACATGCAGAAAGATGAGTAAGGAGCATGGGGGAGGAGAGATCGACGAAGTAGACGAATAAATGAAGAAAGGGAAAAGTAAAAATAATGCGGAATGTAGGGAGTAGATAATAAGTTAGAAGTATGTGTGTGAAATTGTCATGTTTTGTAAAAAGCTTTGCGAAAAAGTTGTGCAAATAAAACTCGATACTACTATTTATTTTTTTCCCCGCTACAGTGGCCCTCTTAAAGGACTATGAGTGGTTGAAAGTTATACTTATTTATTGGAAGAAAGATGTATTATATGTCACTTTAATTTAAATATTGTTTTTATGACGATACTTCATGTACCTACTATTTGTTTAATTTAAAAGACTGTGCGATTAATATTTTTACTTACCTCAGGAAGGAAGCTGAGATAAATATTCAAAGTATTTACTTCTTAATAAAAAGATAAATTTAATGTTTTATACGAAGATATTCAAAGTTTAATTTAGGTCGTTGTTTAATTTAGTTGTTTTGTTAAAAAATGTGGAAGTAATGAACATTTCAATCAAATCAAGACTGAATAAATAATAAATTTTGATGATTATTAATAACGTATTTTTTATTTTGCATTTAATTAATAATTTTATGACCTTTTTTTAATTTTCGGATTTTCTCGAATATTCGAGAGTTCCCGGGAATTCCTGGTCGAGCTTTATCGAGTCCCGAGAAAAAAATGAGCCGAGAAATCAGAAACTCTAATAGGCTTACAAGAGTCGAGAACTGCGTCTACCGACATGGCATCGACGAAGACGCTTTTCAACACTCGAAGGCTCCCCTAAAAAATAGCTCGAAAACTACTTTGAAACTGTTTTTTGTACCTATAAACGAATATGCATCATATCTTTGAAGATTCAAACGATTTTTTTAAAAGTGGTCCAAAGAACGATTTTACAAAAATGTTATAGTGGTAACCTCCCTCAAGGGGCCAGTCCACTTTGGGGCCACGAAAAAAGGCTATTTTCGCGATTTTTTTTAAGGTTTTTATAAAAGATATGAATATAAAAGTTGTTGGTCTTGATAAAGAAAGTCTTGAAATACATTTTAAAAAATTGTCTAATTCATTTTTATTCATTTTTAAGTACAAAAACCATAGTTTAACGTAACGCCTCAAAAATAGGTGGGCTAGGTAGCTCCAACACAATTCGGCAACGGCTTGTCTGAAACAAAAAAATCAAAATCCATTAGATTCAGTATGACACCAGCTACAAAATGACCCTCGGATATAAAGTTTTATCAAAAAATAAAAAATGGCAAATGAAAAACGAAAAAAGTTTAAAAAACGCGTTTTTTCGCCGTTTTTCGCAAAAAAGAGCAAAAATCAAAATTTTAAAACCATCAAGGGTCACCTTGTTGCGAATCATGTTTACAATATGTGGTTCAAATTTCAAGAGAATCGGTTTATTAGTTTTAGACATACGATGGAGCTAGATTTTGAAAACGTTGTTTGGAGAAAAACGCGTTTGAAGTTTATACTACGAAAAACTCTTACCTAAACTCAATCGGCAATTCCTGCACCGTACAAAATCCCCTCTGATTGCTCATCATCGTCGATTTCTTCAAGTCTTGCTTGCTTTCGATTTTTTGAAATTTTCAAAGTGCACTGGCCCCTTAAGGCCTTAGGCCACAGTAACGGGTATAAAATCATGTGCCAATTTAACAATTTTTTTCGTATGTAAAAGTGATTTACTGAAAAAATTAATTACACATCTATTTAGTATGAATATCAAGCTGTTAGAAAATGTATATTTTTTTCGATATACAAAATGGCCGACTACGCGAAACTTCTTGAAACAGCTTTTTTCCAATTGGCGTGACGATTAACTTCAACAATTTTCACTCGATTTACTTCAAATTAAAAGTTATGTTCCTAATTACATTTCGCAGAGAAGTACGTACGGAATTTCTGTTTAATCGAAAACTTTTCATTTTATGAGCAGTTATAACGAAATTTTTCACTGAAAATTCATTTCTAAGTTCACATACATACAACTTTTGAATAAAACAATATTTTTTAAATTTCGTACGTACTTTTCTAGGTATTCTAATGTAGATTGACAAGAATTTTTGTTTTTTGTTGTAGGTAAAAAATTGTGGATGCAAAATGTCACGCCGCGGAGCGCCTAAAAAAAAGATAACAAAAGAAAATATTAGTAGTCGGCCATTTTGTACATCGAAAAAAAATGCTAACAGCTTGATATTCATACTAAATAGATGTGTAATTAATTTTATGAGTGAATCACTTTTTCATACGAAAAAAATGGTTAAATGTGCACATGATTTTATACCCGTTACTGTGGCCTAAGGCCTTAGTTAGAACTTAAAGTTCGCATAGAATCAATCGCATCTCTACCACGCTTGAATATGGGGGTATTTGATTGGCGCAGTTTTTTGTCTCGCTTTTTCATTTTCTATGCTCAAAATGGTGAAAAAAAACCCAATTCACCATTCAGAGCACTGTGAAGAACATATATTTCAATTAATTTTCTAACGAACGACGCGTCAGGTCGTAAATCTTCCGTCCATTCGTTTCGTTCTGATAAATAAGATCTGTCTGAGAAGTTTTGCGCCATCCTCGACGACGAGTCTCGTGGATGGAAGTTTTCCGGAACCGCGACTTGTTCCTATTACCAACGATATATGCGATAAAACATACATTGCCAAATAATTGGTTGGTACGTAGCTAAGGCAAATACAGGAAAAGCACCGAAGAATAGTCGTTCCCGCATCCACACGGGTGTTTCTCGTTTATTTCAAATAATCTCCAATAAAGTACATATTGTTTATACATGCGCGTTCCTTTGATTTCGGCGATAGAGTCGTTGTGTGACGTATGATACAAATTTGACTAGAGACACGTGCACACATTAAATAGCGGTAATCGGTGGATCCTGCCACTTGAATTCCTCCTGACACGTTACATAGACGACCCAGTAGAAAACATTGAGGATGCTGAACGAAGCCGGAAACACGACCCTGGCGACTCGATCGATGTAGGATACACTGTTTATGTGCCTCTCGATCCGTTCCCCGTGTTTTCGACACCCACCGGCGGCTTCTCTTTCTCTTCTCCTCCTACGATGGACGAGAAAAAAAATCACGGTTCGAGTAACGCTGCAAAAAAGCTGGGACAATATGGAACCGGGCGATGCAAAAATAAAGTAAGATAAAATTCATTGTGCGTTGGGCAGTTTGAGCAGAAACATGGTTATTTGTTCGCAAATTGTAACCTACATATGGGACAATCCACGCCGTTGCACCAAGCCCCTGACCTCGGCCATTTTTGGTATTCCTGACTTTTTGTTGTTGTAAAATTGTACGCCATGAAAGGAATATCCACACCAATTTTTAGATTTTTATCTCTTCTCTTTTAAGAGTTATAATTTTTCAAAAAATGTCGACTTCGAATGTTTTGATAACATTTGGGGCTCTTCTCACAGTAGACGCTAAAAAAAACTATTGTCATCTTTTTTTTGATAGGTTTATATTATAGATATTAATATAAAAGTTGTTACACTTAATAAATACACTTTCGAAATACATTTAAATTTATTTATTTATTTAAGTCACTATTTATAGACGAAAATGGTAGTTAAAAAAATGTCCTAAAAATTTGTAGGTCTGTGTTCTTGATGAGATCTCGGAGATTGATCATCCAAAACAAAAAAAACAAACGGTTTTAGATTAAGTATGTTAAAGGCTATAGCGCATAACATTACATTTTTGATATATGCAAAAAGAACAAAAGGGACATTTTTGGGAAAAAACGGGTTTTCACCGTTTTTGGCAAAAAATAGTCAATATCAATTTTTTTTTTTTAATCCTTGATATGCGCTGTAGATATATTTGTAAAGAATATGGTAAAATATTATAAGGATCGGTTCAGTAGTTTCGAAGATTTTAAGAACAAGCCGTCGAAAAACGTTGTTTCGAGAAAAACGCAAGTTTGTTTGGGTTACATAAAAACATAAAACATTTTTTTAAATGTATTTCGAAATTGTATTTATTAAGTGTAACAACTTTTATATCAATATCTATCATATAAACCTATCAACAAAATTCATGGAAATAGACTTTTTTTAGCGTCAAAAGTGAGAAGAACCCATAAACGCTGATGACTCCTGAACTAATTGAGATATCGACAAATGTCACTATATCATATTTTTTATTTTGAAGCATACTTTCATTGAAAAATATGAAAAAATGATCAACTATTAATGTCAAGGTTTTTTTTGCTTCTAAAAATGATTTTCTGATTTCCAACTCAGCTTCAACAGGCCTGAAACGGTTTATTTTTATTTTGTGCCAAATTTAACGGAAAAAATGATTTTGAATTAAAGAAAAAATCGTTAAAGTCAGCACTAATTAAAAATAAACGGTTTCAGGCCTGTCGAAGCCGAATTGGAAATCACAAAATCAATAATAGCATTATTGGGCACTAAAATGATAAAAATCTTAGTTAAAGTCCCACGGTTTTCGAGATTTTGGGCTTTATGTTATTTAAAAAAAAATATCTGCTTTTGGTTTTTTGCATGCCGTTTGTACAAATGGTAACTTCTTTTAACCCGGTTTTTGTAAGAATACTCTTGGTTATCTGTTTTACCTAGAGAAGTCTTATTTTTAACCTTAAATGTTATGGAAACTTCATGAAAAGAAAATCTTATGCAGAATTTTCATACGAACAAATTGGAACATTTGACATTGATCGCCTGCGGTGTAAAAAAAAGTACTACATATATCGTGCCAATTGCTTAAAAAAGTTGCGTAGTAATTGTCGATTCTAAAATGGTATTGTTCTCGTACATTTGTCTTTTAACCCTCAATCCGTGAAGGTATTCGAGTGATGTATTTGGAATGTCGCAAAAATTGTTGCTTTGTTTGTTTCTACGATAATTACCACTGCGGTTTTTGTATATAATTATTATATGAATAAAAATTGAATTTTTCCTAATCGACTTTGTTATTCTCATTAAAAACCCAATGTTCCTCCTCATATACTTTACAATGAAAAATAAAAAACCCACTGTAATGAATTGTGTTATTGGAAAAAAAAGAAAATAATATTAAAAAATGGAAATAAATAAAAAAAATAATGTAAATAAATTTTAAAAAATAATGTAGGGATGAGAAACGTTTTGGATAATTGTTGGGATAACAAAAAAAAAAAGAAAAAAAATAAGATCCGAAGGAAGAATCGAACTCTAGACCTCCGGCGTAAAAGACCGAGCCCTAACCGTCTAGACTAGACGGCAGCTCGACAAGTGCCTGACATTTTAAACTCATAAGGCGCCTTAGAAACTTTGAATCAATTTTTCTCGGAATTTTCCGAGTAGAGCGTCCTACTACTTTAATCACGTGAGGTGCTAGGGGTCCTTTTTCACCACAAAAAAATTCGGCCAAATCCCCGACCCCACGGCCGTGCCGTCTACTTGATAGTAGGATATGATCTGACCTATCCACAGTTGCAGGATTATCCATTCATAACAGGACACTCTGTATATACAGGGTGTCCTGTTATGAATCCTGTTCCTGTTACGAACGCCCTCTCATCTCTGCCACCCGAAATAACTCGGTAATTATCAACGTCACAGAAAAAGGTTCCAGACAAAAGTTGTACGGTGTGAAGGGAGCTATCAAATGCGACCAATTTTTTTTAAATTTCGGTGGAGGCCCTGACGCACAGGGAAGGTCACCTCCACTTTTTTTAATGGAATGGTACATTTTTTTCTACTGTCTTGTGGAGCACCTCAAGCCGCATAAAAAAATTAGGGCTTCAAAGTCGTTCAAGGTCATTCAAGGTCAGTATCGATGATACAAATCTAAATATCTCGGATCACTACCAAATATTTGGTAGTGATGAATTCTCGATAGTTACATTTCAGAGGAATGATTTTCATAGTCGAAATAGAGGGAAAAAAATAATAACGATGATTTTTCTGCCAAATTCAGCCAGTCCAAACGCTTATATTCCAAGAAAAAACGTACAAAGTGATCGAATAGCATCTATTGAAAAAGTCAGATTACATGCAAAATGATCATTACGGGAGAACTACCCATATATTAAAAAGGAAATAAATATTTAAAGGAGAGACGAAGTGGAGTGGTTAACAAAAATGTACAAATAACGAGGCATGCTTTTTCAGTCGATCTGTAAATCTCCATCTCTACATATAATAACATAGTGAGGGGTGGTTTGTCTGCAAGTTCTGGATTTAAAAAAAACTTCGTCTCAGATTGCATATATAAACTAAATTAGTTGGAAGTAAGAGGGAAAGAGCGAATTTGGTGGGAAAGAATCCCACATAGTAAGATGGTGCAGATTCTAATCAGTATGCATCTTAAGGGGTAAGGCCACGGTAGAATTTTCGCTAAAACAGTGCTTTCTCATCATAAGAATGAAGTACTATTCGATTTATAGCAAGACATTTTTTTCACCGACTTTGAGCGTATAACGAAAGCTCACCTCTGGCACGGCCATAAAGTACGTAAAACTTTAAACTCGTTTTTCTCGAAACAGCTTTTTTCCAATCGGCGTGACAAATAACTTCAACAATTTTCACTCGAATTACTTTAAATTCAAAAATTATGTTCCTAATTGCATTTCGCAGAGAAGTACCTACGGAATTTCTGATTAATCGAAAAATTTTCATTTTATGAGCAGTTTTATACGAAATTTTTCACGGAAAATTCATTCAAATACCTACAACTCAATTTAAATACCTACAACGTTTGGACAAAACAATATTTTTTAAATTCCGTACGTACTTCTCTAGGTATTCTAATGTAGATTGCGGAGAATTTTTGTTTTTTTTTGGTAATGATGCAGGGGCATCACGCCAATTTTGGCGCCAATTTTTTTTTGGTACGAACGTCTTATCTAGCTCACCACTAGTGAATTTGAATCGGGGGAGACTGACATTTTTTTAAATTATTTCCATAAGTTAAGAGGTTTTGAAGTTTGTTGAAATCAAAATTATTGTTTTCAAAAATGTGCCTTATGAAAACAGTAAACCCAAACGAACCCAAACAAAGTCACGAGTTTGTAAGGGACAAAATCAGTCAAATATGTAAACACGCCATAACGCCAGAGAAATAACACATTTTCACAATCATTGTTGTGTTCACGCGTTCAGGTGTGTATATATGACGTCGGGCACGTTTGTTTGGGTTTGGGTTGGGTTGGATTTGTTTGGGTTTGGGAGAATAACACACGGAAAAAGATGATTCGTCGAAATCAATAGTTGGTGTTTATAAATTACTGAGGAAAGATGAACATAATGCAACAATGTAAACCAATCATGTTACAGCACTTTTAGGAAAAAATAATGGATCAGACGTGCTTTTTTACTATTCGAACCGATGGAAATGCAGATTCAAACTGTAAAAATCATAATGATTACCGCGATAAAGTAAACTGTCGAATTTACAAACTAAATATAAGATATCGCGGAACTCAATGAGTATATAATGAGAAATATACGGAGTACCATAAAAAAAAAGTTAGATTAGACTGGTAATCACTGATTTGAACCATAAAATTCTTCAACAAGCAAATGTTGGAAATGAGATTCAATTCTATTGAAATTTGGCATTGTCTTCTGAAAAATGTGGCGTGAGTTTAAATTAAAAAATGCAGTGTACACCTTGCAAATTGTATCGTAGCTCGGTATTAATCAATACGTACAGATTTAATTTTTACAGAGTCAATTGTCATTTTTTAACGAATCGGGCAAAGCATATTTTGATAACGGGTTGTTGAATCCTAATACGGATATTTATATTTATTAGTGTGATACATGAAAAAAAATTCAAAGCGCTCAGTAGAAGTTACAGCCGACATTGCGCGGTACACCGCGTGTACCTCGAATTTTTACAATGTTCACTGTAAACGCGTGACCGCGTCAAGTCGGGGGTTAAGGCGTTCAAACCTGCACGCCTAAATCAACAAAGAAAAATTCTATCGCGTGGTCGCCCTCAGTCTCGACATCTACTCAGTGCTCTTTTGGATCTCGTGGCGAAAGTTTTGCGCAGTGTCTTCGAGAAACGACAATTATTTATAATCAATGTGAAAACGGACACACACACAGTGAACAAGGACAAGCTGTTAGTGAAGAAAAAGTGCCGTGAAAGATTTGTTGCTGCTGAAAAGAGGACGAAAAAACGAAGTGAGTATTGTATTTGTACTTTTTTATCTCGCTTTCACGTATAATGATGCTTGATTTACATAAAGATATTCACTATCTGCATTATTTGCTATTTCACAGTGTGAAAATTTGTCAATGAAGTCGTTCATTTTATAACATTTTTAAATGCAAAAATTCGTGGGTCCGCTCGTTTACTTTTAACAGCTTCACATAGTAAAAATTCGCAAGTCGTTCCAGCTACTGTTTACAGTTTCACATTATAAAAATTCGCAAGTCGGTCCATCTACTGTTCACAGTTTCACATTATAAAAATTCGTGAGTCGGTCCATCTACTGTTTACAGTTTCACATTGTAAAAATTCGTGAGGCGGTTCATCTACGGTTCACAGGTCCACTTGTAAAAAGTCGTGAGTCGGTTCATATACTATTCACAGTTTCACACTGCGAAAATTTATCGATCGCTTAGCATAAACTCAATAGTCCTACAGTTCTTTGTGTGAAACGTGGCGTTCACTTTTTAGAGTTTTATGTAGCAAATATCGAAGTTTTTGTACCGAGAGGCGCTATTGATGTGAGACACAGTACATCTTGATGGGATTTCCATCAAAATTTACAAGATTTTTTTTCCGTGCACATTCTCACTTTTTCACAATCATTGTTGTGTTCACGCGTTCAGGTGTGTATATATGACGTCGGGCACGTTTTTTGAATCGCGTATTTCGCGATTTCAAAATCCCATAACTTATGGAAACAATAAAAAATCTCGGTCTCCCCCACTCAAATTCACTAGTGGTGACGTACGGAAGATGTTCGTACGAAAAAAGAATGTTGGCGCCAAAATTGGCGTGGTGCCCCACTTCTGCATAATTACCAGAAAAAATGAGTAGTCGGCCATTGTGTGAATTAAAAAAAATGTTAACAGCTTGATATTCATACTAAATAGATGTGTAATTAATTTTATGAGCGAATCACTTTTTCATACGAAAAAAATGGTTAAATTCGCACATGATTTTATACCCGTTACTGTGGCCCAACCCCTTAAGATGTTCCACAACTCTACCGAGACATTAAAAATAGTACAGAATCAAGGGGTTAGTTTTGCCATGGATAGGATTTCAACATGCGCTCAGGGGATGGCTATTACATTATAAATATCTTCCGGAAATACGTTGCAAACATGAGCGTGGAAAGAAAGTTTCCCGTGTTGCAATTGCAGTCTTATACAGATCCACCGGAAGTTACTTACCTAAACGCATCGTCTCCCGCGAGACAATACAGAAACTGTCGCCACTTTGGCAGACACAGTTCCGTTTGCGTTTGTCTCTCCATCGTCGACGGTTTGCACGTTACCGCCGCCGATATAGTGTACCTCGTGCTCATTCCCAATGTTGTCGAATCCGGCTGGAATCCGAAACCAAAAATAGAAAACAAACGAATTAACGGAAAGAAAGAAAAACCAATTTTATTCGAATGAAAATGATTCTGTGACGATTTACCACATCTGCTTTTTTCGAGCCTAAGAAGATTATTAGTTCAACGTGGGAGAAAGTCAAACATGGGTTTCGGAAACGGCGAGAACCCAAATAGGGTTTTACAATCGGCACAGTAATGGCCCACGACTGGTTGCCAGAGAACAAACGATGGCGCGGTAATGGCTATGTAAACGGGCCAGATCCGCACCATGCATGGTTGTTAATGGTAAACCACGAATGGCTGCTAAGACTTGGCCAACTATCATACGCCCATATTGGCCCAGCAACGGCTGCCGGATCTTCTGCCGGAAATGAAAAACAAAAAATTGACAAATCATCAATATAAAAATTCTAGTAGTATCTTTTTTGTTTTCTTATGCTTTACTTATGTCCATGTACATAGAATGATTGCATTAAAAACGCTTTCTGCATTGTTCAAGTTTTTACCTTTCATCGGGATCGAACCTGCGTCTTTCTAACACTTACAGAATCCATCGTTTGTTCGTTCTTTACTTTTATGCCGATAATTTTATTCCTGACATTAAAGTTTACCGACAATTTTTTTGGTCCATTTAGGCTGTAAAAATTACTCACTCGTTTTGGGTGAAGTTCCCATAAGCATACTCCCCTGATTGAGCTGAAATGTTGCACCGAACTTCCTCTCATTATCCTAAGAGAAACCGTTAACGGATTTTTGACAACTAGCAATAGTTTTCGATATATCGGATTGTAAAGTTTATTATTTCACGCCATACGAGTATATCTATATATCCGATAGATACCCCCCACTCCTCCGGCCTCGCTGCTTCCTGGCAAACAGTGTTCGCCCGTACGTGCATATCACTTGCCATTTGGGATGGGTTTGTTTGGGTTTATTTAATATAGTAGAAGCGCAGTACAATAAATGACCTTCAATATACTATATATCGAAAACTATTGCCAGTCGCCAATATCCTTCAAAGGTTCTCTTAAAATATTGAAAAGAACGTCGGTGCAAAATTTAGGCTTCATCAGTGGGATATGCTTTTCGAAACCTTATCCCTTCTTTTTACGTGTTACAGTTTAACGACCTGCATTTGCAAAACGCCCAAAAACAAACCATCAATGACTGGAATAGATCTAGCAAGCCTTTCATCCGCCTACGATACCCCAATGCTGATCGCCATATTATCGGTGCGATGGTATTGGCCCACGAATGGCTGGCATAGATCTGGCAAGCCGTTCATCCACCTACAGTACCCCAATGCTGGTCGTCGAATTATTGGCTGATTATCAGCAAACCGTTTAATGGCCGAATTCTGGCAATTTTGTTACGACAGGCTTCCCTATATGGGAAGTGGCATTCGATGAGTATTAACTGTTGAATATTGAATTCAATTAACTGTTCAATTCAATTCAATATTCAATATTATGAATACAATGAATTCAGTTCGATTCGATATTCAATTCAATTCAATGTTGTATTCAATTAAGAAATGAGGTGCAGTGAGAATTTTCAAAAAATCCATTTTTTTACATTTTCTTGAAGTATGATGTTACGAAGATATTCCCTGAAAATTTAAAGTCAATCCGATGAATAGTTTTTGGGGTATCCCACAATTAGTGAAAGGGCGTCGGGTCCTCATAGCAGGTAACGGCTGACAAACGCGCAAACGATAATACCCGGGAAGGCAGAATGCTTCGAAGACAACAACAAATTGATATTTTTGAAGCTTCCACATCGGCAGAAGCCCTATTGTATGGGCCAGGAATTGATGATTCGATGTAAGTAATTTTTTAATAAGTATTTCTATACATAAATCAAGTGTAAAATTGGAAAACTCTTTCAGAAATTTTCAAAAATTTATTACTCAAAAACTATGAACTTTGGAAAAATTTTATAAAGCACACTTTCATTTTAAAATTGCCCAAAATATTTTTAAAAAATAATAATTCATCCCGAAAAACTTTAATTTTTTGAAAAATTGTTTTAACAATTGGCTATAAACAATTGAATGCTCGACTTTTCGGCAAAGAAATTGTGATATTCGAACATATAATACCGTATCCACATTGAAAAACTCTAAACGCGTTTTTCTCAAAACTATGTTTTTCAAGTCGGTGACCACTATAATTAAAAAACCACTCGATGGATTTTGATGAAATTTGGCATGCTTATTGATAGCATTAAAAACTAGTCCTTGATCGAAGGATTTTCATTTTTGTTGAAAATTTCTATTTTTTTAACAATAAGCGATCTTTTGGTCGAGAATCGAAAGTTATCTGTCGGAAGCCGCCATTTTGTTAATTAAAAAAAGCTTCGATTAAGGACTAGATTTATTATTAAACTAATGATTTTTTTTGGTTTTATTTTATTTTAGATGACCCAGTAAACTTTTTGATAAATAATCAATATTTTTCTTTGAAAATTTGTAAAAGTCAAGTTAAAATATAACATAAAAAGTCTGTGTAACCACTTTTGTAAAATAAACTTAATTACTATTACAAAATTATTATTGAAAATGCTCGTTTCTTCACGCCTCTGACTGCATCCCACCCCTTAAGGAGGTTGAAGCGTTAGCCACAATCCTAGATTTTAAAAATATATATGTTTTAGTCTAGGCTATACTGAGTCTGCGAATACTTTGATTTTTTTCGCCACAAAACCCCAGAGATTAAAAATAGTTTAATGTATGTAAAGCTACGTGCGGTTAGATGCGCAAGACGGTTACACTACGGTTGATGTAATTTTGCTATTTAGCACCAAGATAAACCATTTCTGACAACGGATTGAAGCAAACTAAACTTTTGTGTACGTTTGGAAAAGAACAAACCCATTTTGCCCATCATACACCATATAGATTGAATATTGAACCATCAAGGTTTGATAAAAGATCACGAATCTTGGCTGGCGAATGAAGAGCATTGCTGCCAACCTCAATGTCCGTGAGTTGCTGTATTTCAGCAACACTTAATATTAATTAATGGTAATAATAAATAATCTCGTAACATAAATATAAATAGGGATAATTATAAATGACTCAGAATTTCATTCTGAGTTGTATAAAACATCCACTGACGCAGTTTTTACATAATAATAATCGAAAATGTGTTACTTCTTCAAGTTGGTAGTAACACAAACGTTTTTTTTATTCACACAATAAAAATATTAAAATGCATACTTTTGCCCTTTAATTATATATTTTATGAAAAATGAGCATTTACAGAATAAATGTATATCTTGGATGCATTTTTTTGAGGTTCATTGGAAAAAGAAATCATAAGCCGCCATCTGACTCAACTGGACCGCTTCAACCTGCTTAAATGAATTTAATACATTCAATTCAATTCAATTAATTCAATTCAATGAATAATATTGAATTAACTGTTGAATATTAACATTTTAATAAATGATGTAAGTAGAGGAATACGTGAACCCGCAACAGTAGTTTGAGCTCCGACAAAGCAACTGAGACTAACAAATCCCGCATTGCGAAAAACTCCACGAAATTACGTCGACACACTTAACTAGGGCCACGATTTCGACACACCTGGCTGCCATGACCCGGGTCGTACTTCATCCACCTGCCATTATCGACCCTTCGGACGATATGCATTTTCAAAAATCAGGATTACACTTTCAACACTTTTTAACTGTATGCATAATTGAAATTCGGAAAACATAACATTAAATTGTGAAAAAAATATTTAAAATGTTCTATTTTGGGTAAGTGAGCATTTTATGTCAAATTCGTCCGGGTCAAAATTCAGTGTGTCAACGGATGGTTAAATTATCATGCGAGAAGTCAGAGCAGCCTATTCGCCTATTCGTCTAATGTGTAACTCGAGAGACGAGATAAGGTATTATGTATGCGAAGTGTTCGAAATTAGTATGAAATTCCGCATTGATGATATATCGAGCGTGTGCACTCAGCTTGGATGCAACCGAGTGTATATTGTCGGGATTAAATCTAACAACGCGCTAGATATGTATATGCGCATCGATACCCACACAAGCGTGTGTAGGTGTATGTATTCATTTATCCAAAGATGATTGCGAAGGCGTTATGAAGGTTTACGTGATGTTGACTATGAAGACGGTTCTCGAAGTCGAATGTCTTAGAATTCACCTTCCTGCATACATTTCTCTACATTTTGCGATATTTATACTTTGCAACGTGTATACCTAACTCAAGGCGTTACATCTGAGTAGAAAAAAAATGTTGACCTTTTTTATTGCCTTAAGCGGTCTTCTCACTTTGGACGCTAAAAAAGGCTATTTTCATGAATTTTTTGATAGGTTTATATTATAGATATTGATATAAAAGTTGTTACACTTAATAAACACACTTTCGAAATACGTAAATTTTTTTTTAAGTATTCGGGTAACCCACGCAAAGTTTAAACGCGTTTTTCTCGAAACAACGTTTTTCGACGGATTGTTGATAAAATCTTCGAAACTACTGAACCTTATGAAATTTTAACCACATATTCTTTAAAAATGTGAAAAAAACACGTTTTTTTGTTGTTTCTTCGAAAAATGTCCGCCATTTTGTTATTTTTGCATATATCAAAAATCATATGATATGTGCTATAGCCATTAACATACTGAATCTAAAACCGTTTGATTTTTTTGTTTCGGATGATTCATTTCTGAGATTTCATCAACGGCGTAGCCCTACAATTTTTTAGGACATTTTTTTAACTACCATTCTCGTTTATAAATAGTGACTTAAAGAAATGAATTTTTGTAAAATGTATTTCGAAAGTGTATTTATTAAGTGTAACAACTTTTAGATCAATATCTATGATATAAACCTATCAAAAAAGTTCACGAAAATACCCTGTTTTGCGTGTAAAGTGAGAAGACCCCTTAAATGATGTATAAAGAATGATACACAAGAATGATATACAAAGGGAATTTTCGCGAAATTTTAATTTTTCATTTTCGAACTCATATTCCAAAGCGCCTTTGAGCGCTTTGAAACGCACGAAACAGTCTAGACGGTAAAAGTAGCAATTTGGAGTTGTTTAGTTCAGGCGTTGTACAAAAAATATACAACGACCTAACAACTGAAGACCTACTATCAAAATGCCTCGGTGGGTAGGCACAGAATTCAAATGAAAGCGCCAATTCCGTTGTGTCGACGATAGCTCCTAAATCAGTTTTTAGCGGTAAAGATTATCCGATATAGCGACCGACATAGCAGCTATAATTTTTAATGAGCGTTTCAAGGGACTTCTTGACGTCATGACTGTCTTAGGATTGAAGAATGTCTACAATAGTTGCAATTTTTGTCACGAAATTGACGAATACCGGGTAAGAGCTGCGAAGCGCTCGTCATTAAGATAGAGCAAAGATGCTCGGAAAGACTTTAATTCAGCCAGGAATCATACTAAGAAGCATAATTTGAGCCTGGAAGGGATGCTTTATTCTTGCGCTTTGGTCCTGGCATAGCCGAGTTAAGGTACAAAATCAGTAAGCCAGTAAATCAGTAAAAACAGTTTTTTAAATTTTTAACGTATTTTTCTCGGGACCACGTTTTTAAAATCGGGAGGAAGCATAGTTCGGGCAGCCTTCATCCGATGGACTTGGAATTTCAACTGTAACTTCTCAGATGGATTCTCTAAAGAAGAACACATGATCTTCACGTTCATCAACAATTCTCGTTTCATAAACAAGTTAAGGCCGATTTTCGTACGAAAAAAAAACAAAATTTTTATGCAAGATGGTGCCATTTTGCTGAAAAACCATATTTCTTAATAATAGTATGTTTTTCTCTAGCAAAACTAATGTCAATAACGATTTTTTTTATCTACATGCTGTATGATTCATTAGACTACTGCTTCCTTCCACAGAGCGCCGAAAAAAACGCTCTCAGTGTACCTACGACTAAGCCGCCGTTTTGTATTTTTTTCATTAAATTTGCTATTTGTATACGTCATACCTGTAGAATAAACCCTCCAAACCTCATGATGAGTGTTTTGTAGTATTCTCAAAAAAACATTACCAAGAAGTCTCATTTTTCGGTGAGCCACATAAATGTAACGCCTCAAGGATATGTGCAAGGTCAACATAACCTCACAAATTTTCGAACACATTTTGGCATGCATAGATGGTCGAGTTTTTTAGGGAAAACAAATCATCAGGCTCTGGCGAATTGACAGACCCAAAGCTTGACGATTTTCTTTAGTCATAAATATGATTAATCACTGACTAATCTCTGATCGAAAGTTTCAGCTATCCCTTGCGCTCATATGCCACGTGATAAAGCTTCTAATTCGCTTTGATCGCCTTCCCACACCCGAAAGGAGTAGATTCATAGCATTTCACAACGATCGCTAAGCTCGTTTTCATTTACAAGAGTTGCTCGTTCAATAGTCTATGATACACCCGGACACACGTATATATGTACATATTTGGTATGCTCACGTTATAGACAGCACAGAGGACTGAACCTCGTCTTCTGGACGAAGTACCGACGGAGGTTTCCGAATGTACGGTTTGCGGGCTACGAGAGTTGATGGGACTCAATGACTCGTTGTACTGATTGTCCTGGCTGTTGTCGATCACTACCACGTCTTCCTCCCAATCCTCCCATTCGCTCTCGTCCATTGGTATTTCGCCGCTTCCGACCTATCGGCGATCGAATTAAATCGCCTCGTTGAATATACGGCCTTGTAGGGTAGACTAGGTACGCTTGTAACGGGGTACGGTTGAAACAAGGAGATTAACGCGCAACCCAGTAGCCGTAGTGTGAGGAGTGCAAGCAGGAAAAGAAGAGGCTTGCGCGTCCAAACGTGTTTCCCAGTGTTGTCCCGGCGAAAGCGCGATGTGGATGCTTATAGATGGCCCAATTGGGTTTTGGCAAGAAAAGGTAAGTATTTTTGTTCCAAGTTTTTTCCCCTAATTACTCTGTAGATATTGAATATAGAGTATTGAGTTTTTCCATGCTAGTAAATGGGATCCTAATAGTTAAAAGAGCGTGGTTAGTATTGGCGTAAGAGTCTTCGACACTGCGAATTATTTTCGACTAAAATGGGCGGTGGGTACGACTGAAACAATTTTTGTGGGTACGATTGTAACATTATATTATTTTTTTGTTTGATTTTCTACATGCCAAAAGACTAAGCAGATGCCGAGAAGAAGATCAACATCCCATCCGAATCATGAAAAAAAGAGGAGCATTACTGCCTTGTTTGGGTTGCATCTTATACAGTCAAACCTCGATATAGTGAATTTCAAAGGAAGTTCGTTATATCGAGTTTTCGTTACATTGAGGTTTCGTTATACCGAAGTCATGGTTCTTAAAATGTTCTTTAAAAAATATATTAGTATTGTAAGTATGGGGGTATTTTTTTGAAGAAAGCATGGTTTAAATTATAGCATTTTTTACAAGCAATTACCAATTAGAGCATAATGTATATGATTATATCGTTGTATCAAGGTTTCGGGTGTCTATCGGAAGGGAGTGGACAAATGTTCGTTATATCAAGAATTTCGTTATATCCGGGTTTGTTATATCGAGGTTCGACTGTATAGCGAGCCGTCCGAGATAAAAATGGATACAATACAAAAGCTGCTAACTTCTGGCTTACGAAGAATGCACAGACGGTAATCCAAATTGCTAATGCCATAACTGTTAGTTAGATTGGTTCTTCCTGTAATCCAGCCCAACACATTTCAATTGCAAAAGTTTTTATTTTTCCTGTGAGTCTTAAATATGTTCTAAGTTCTGAAGTAAACTTTTTCGGGCTTTGTCCGAGAAGGCGGTTATCTGACGGGCTCACGCAGTACGAGCCTGTAAACACTTGAAAGGCGCGTCACCGCTGGACGAAGGCTTTTCCAAACAACAAAGAACGAGCTGTAGCCTCTGCAAGGGGTTCGACATTTTTGAGAGCAGTCCATGCTGGACCGTTGACGACAACGCATGATCCAACAGCATATCTTCAATCGGCGATTCATTGTTACGCGTCGAAGTCATTAAGAGACTACATAATGACCTTATATCTGTGTACGAGTTCTTCGGACATTACCTTCATAAAATATACTACTAGTAAGAAAATGTTATTACAATTTAATCAGATTTAATTTCTTAATTTGTTTCAGCAGAGGTGCTTTATTTCGTGTTATTAACTTTTCTTTGTCATGAAAAAGTTTTATTTTATCTAACTCGCTTTTGTTTCCATGTTGGGGTGGTTGCTGGGTAGGAAAAAGCTTAAATATTGTGTTAGCTATTAGTTTATTGTTGACTGATTCTAAAACGGGAAAAGTGCACCATATTAGCTATAAAACGATAGAAGGCTTTGTTCTGTAATTTAAGTGCAATAAAACTATATTGAAAGCATTTGGTCTTTGACTTTTGTGTCTGTTATAACTGACCCTCGTACCAGGGTCGGTTATAACAGAGGAAGACTTGTTCCGAAATTAATCTTGTTGGATAACTATTGCACCGGGAAGGATGGGTGTTGGAAATTCGATCGTTCAATATTCAGAAGGACCGAAATTTCGAATTCATGAATGACGAACGTTCCAATATAGGAAAATCAATCTTATGATAGTCTGTAAAATAGTTAATAAAAATTGTGACTACAAATATCCCGAAATTGATTGAAAGCGAAAATAAATGGTAAATATTTACAAGTTGGGCTCCAGCCAGAAAAGGGGTTCAGAAATTTTTTACCGAGTCGATGTATTTCAGGGCACTTCGTTTATAATATTCAAGTCGGGGGAAGGCAATTTCAACCCCCAAACGCTTTTTTTTTACCTTTTTAAAGATATGGAGGAAACGGGTTTGGTGACATCAAGTGGGTCAAATGACATGGTTTCGACCCAAACAAACCCAAACAGATTAGAGTAAGCATACAGAAAACGTATTTCAAAAATCGAATATTTTTCGGAAATATATATTTTCTTTTCTTAATAAAATACCCCTCCCCCATCATAAAAAAAGCAAATTTTTATACTGCAGAATAGCCCGGAACACGTGAAAAAAATGTTGGAGCCGATTAGGGCTGGAGCCCCACTTGTAAATATTTACCACATAAATATAAGATTTAACAAAATAATGAGAGATATAATATCGACTTTCCGGTATAAATACACCGAACAATTCGAGACGATAAATCATCGAATTGTATATATTATGATGGTTTACAATTTCGAATTTATTATAGCCGAGGGCCAAAAAGTCGATCAGTTAAAATAGCGATAGGCCGAAAAGGCGAACGGTCCGCATAGCGAAATCTTATGATCGAGCAATACGTTACTTGCGCTTCAGAGTGAAGCTGGCAGATGGCGCTGGTGGTCAGTCGGGTAAGGTAGTCATCCCATGTTCGCTATGTAGGTATTCGCTATTTTGGAAAGTCGATCATTTGCGTATCTAAGAACTACGCGTTCGAAGTTTGTATTCTCGATGTATGACTTTTTGCTATAGATGGTATTACCAATATGAGAATCTCACTTTTTTCTATTTCGGAGATATGAATGTTGTAGATTGTTCGAATCTGTATTTGCATGATTTAAACTGCAGACTATCTGAATGCATGTTCTTGAATAAATAATCCTTTGGTGCAATAGTTATTCGATTTCGTCAACGGTCGGAGGATAAAATTTCGAATAATTTAACCTTCGTTATTTTGAGTTTATAATTCTGTCATTTCGAAATCTTTGTCGTTCTATATTTGGCCATTCGAAGTTTTGACCCCCACCTCACCTGGAATTTAGATTGGAGTACTTGTTTGAAGATAGATGGACAGCCTTTTATTTATGTATTTCCTTCGAAGCTTGGTCATATAATGGCGATGCTACGGGTCATAGAAGCGGAATTGTTATAACCGTACCCAGTCTACCCTACACGTGTCGCAATTACACATGAACGAGATGGCAATTCTGATCGAGGATGCGCGTTTTATTCGAAAATGTGACTGCAAATATTCGCACGTGTAGCGATGAAGAGATAAAATACTTCGCAACGAGTGTCCGTACAACGCAAAGCTTCCGCGGACCGAGCAGAGGATTAAATGAGACATAAACTATGATAGGAGCTGAGAAATAATCGGAGCGTGTACAGCGAAGGGGAGACGAGCGTAAATTCTGGCAATTCGTTTACCTTGGTGAAGTAATGAACACCCGCGAATTCGAGGAGGGTTGCGATGCAGTAGCCAAAATTCATAAGTAGAAACCAGTCGAGAGCCGTGGCGTACCGCACTTTGGGCAGATCCTTTCGCGAGTCAAGGCTTATCGTCGACAGAGTCAGCACAGTGGTGATGCCTTGCGAGCGAAACAAAAAAATATATATATATCTATATACGTAAATGAAAATCAAGTGGAAAAGAAAAATACATGCATACGAAGGGGACGGGGAGAATAGAATGTAAAACAGACAAGAGGAAAAAGTGTACACGCGGGCAAAGAGACAGATCCCGCGCGCTCGTACATCCTGCCTCGTTTTTATCCATAAATTCTTTCCTGCCGCAAAAACGCGGGATATGTGCAACCGTGTGTGCACTGCAAAGAAATACGGGAGAAAAACTGGAGAGGCGCAAAAAAATGGGGAGAAGGGCACTGGTTTAGGTGGCACGCTGCCAGTTATACCTAGACCGACTCTGTCGCTGGTAGCTTCTCGATGTATCCAGAATGATACCCAGCTCAGAACCACTATGAGAACGCAAGGGACGTACACCTGGACGAATCAGAACGTTTGGTCAATCATTTTTTTTTCCCATTCGCTCTTCAGAGTAGGGCCGAGCACATGATTTTCTTAAGTCGGGATATACATTTAGACAGGAAAAAAATAAGCAATATTGAGGCATTTTTTAAACTAGGAAATAATTATTCTACGATTATAAAACTTTAGGTATACTTTAATAGTATATTTAAGTATACAAAACAATTTTTAAAATTAATTCCTCATAAAAATGACGAAGCTGTGGCAGAGTGTTACAGCAAGGTCGCCGCGGGAGTTGCGGATCGGCGTGCAGTCTAGCTTCCCGTAGACTTTGATTTGCAAAAAAGTTCAAACATTTTTTCAGTTAGAACATGTGCACAGTTGCATGCAAAAGTGTCCGGCCAAAAATAATTGTATGATTGAGTAACGTTTAAAGGATGCAAAATGGAAACACAAATATATCATCGTAAAGTTCTTTTATTATGCAATGGAAATATGTAATTCAAAAATTATTAATAACCATTAACAATTATTTGTAAAAAAAATAACACGTTTTGCTGCTTCATAAATGTCCGGCCCAATTTCAAGAAGATATAATTCGCTTCGCTTTGTTTACGTTATCAGTCGCGAAATCATGTAAACATTGAGAGCTCTGTTCCTTTTGCATTGTACGATCAGTAACACTCCGTCAATATGTCGAAACGCACGTCTTTAGATATACGTAAAGTGGTTATCGAATTGCACAACGAAGGAAAAGTTTCACGTGAAATAGTTAAAATTTTGGCTATTGGAAAATCGACTGTTAACGATATAATGAATAAATTCAAGACTGCAGCTACTCTAGAAGATAAAAAGAAAGGCTGTCGCAGACGTAAAAAAGAATGCTGCAATCATCGCACGCGAATTACGCGAAGAAAATTTGGCTGACATTATCCAAAGTACTGTTTCACGTAGACTGACAGAAGTGGGACTTTTTGGACGTGTTGGAGTTGAAAAACCGCTCATGAGTAAAAAAAAATAAGAAGGCCAGATTAGAATTCGCGACAAAATACCAGAGATGGACTCTTGAAGATTGGAAAAAAGTGCTGTTCTCAGAGGAAACTAAAAGTAAATTGTTTGGAAGGAACTAGAAATGATTCGCGATTTCAAACACCAACTGTGAAACACGCTGGAGGTGGCATCATGTTATGGGGTGCATTCTCTTGGAAAGACGTAGGTCCAATCTTTAAAATTGAAGGCACTATGAACTCTGCTACGTATAGAGATATTATATCAAAAGAAATGCTGCCTCATGCTCGTCAGAATATGCCATGAGGATGGATTTTTTAGCAAGGTAATTATCCAAAACATCGATCACAGCTCCTTCAGCAGGTTTTTAGCAAGAAAAATATTCGAGTTTTAGAGTGGCCGAGTCAATCTCCGGACTTGAATCCCATAGAACATTCATGGCAAGACTTAAAACTAAGAGTAGGAACTGAACATTGTTGCAATAAAGCTGCTTTGTGGGGAAAAGTTCAAGAAGAGTGGAAAAATATCTCTCAAGATAGAATCATCAAACTTATTGAATCGATGCCTCACCGATGTGCTGTCGTGATAGCTTCGAAGGGCATGGCTACCAAGTTTTGATGAAAATCTTACATTTGTTACCGTTTTCAATTTTTTTCTTGAGTGACTATATTTTTTCTTTGTATATAGTGCGTAATTCGTACTTGGCCGGACAGTTATGAAAAAGCGAAAATTGTTATTTTGGTTATAAATAATTATCAATAGTTATATATAATTTTTCAATAACACGTTTCGATTGCATAATAAAAGAACTTTTGCACGCAACTGTAGTTTCTATGTGACGGTAATTAAAATAAAGAAAATGCAAATTTAAGAAAATGGCACGCATTTACAAAAAAAATCATCATTTCACGCAGCATTTCTGTAAGATGTGGATTAAAAAAGGAGTTTTTTTCCCAATTTTTCAAAAACAATTCTCGTCAAGTAAGGTACCAATATTATCAAGATTTCTACCAAGTTTCAACTCAATCGGCTTAATAGTTTTTGAGTAATCCTGCACGCCAATTTCGATAATGCAATTTTGAGAAAAATGCGATTGAAGTTCACGCCCGCTCCGAATCCGAGCGATGAGGCACAGCGTTGACGGGCTATAACGTTTGAAGTTTTCGAATTTCGCTTTGAAACTTTGGGAAAATATTCTACATATATAGTTTTATCGTTTAAAGAGGAAAAAAAAGAAATCAATGTTTTGATCGTTGTAAATGTATATCCGCCTTAAATCACTGCATACTTGTTTTCATAAACTGCAGAACATGCACATGTGTGTTTAAAATCTCATAAGAGGTAGTCAGCTGTTTAGGAAAAATCGATCCAAAGTCCAAAGATTCAGCGTCTAGATAATTTTCCACATTTTCTTATAGAAAATCGTGAATGCCGTTGGAATTTCAAAGTCCATGGGCGCAGTGAATTTTTTTTGCTAAGATTATCGACTGCTGCCATAGCCCCGATTCTCTATAAGGGCCTGTGCCAAACTGTCTAAACTTTAATATTTGTTTCCTGGAAAACAATAGGGTGGGAATTGTGGAAACTTCGAATGTCCATTGGATACGTCGACATCTGAAAAACAAACCATCATCCCCAAACGCGGAACGTGTCGATTGAGACGCTCGAGCCTTTTTGAACAATGGCTAATGCGATGATAAAAATGAAGGACCGCGTAAGAGAGATTGAAAGATAGAACAAACTAATAGACGTGGCCCTTATTCTGTGGTGCTCGCCTGAATGAGGAAGTATCCGGTGTTACGTTGAAGATTGAACGAGACCTGAAGAACCGAGAATTCACCCTCGCGTCTCATGTAAGTGAGATTCCTGTAGGGCGAGCTCATAAGATCGAACTGGGAGAGGGCCATACCAGGTTCAAATTTCACCGACGAGTCGTCCTGCCACTCGTAAACCAACTGTCTCGATGTATAAGCGTCTGAAATTTGTCGCGGCAGTTTTTTTCAGCGTTTTGCACTCTCGCTCCCGAATTACGCAGGACTCACGTATATCGTGTATATATATAAACCAAACTTCACGCAAGATTTGAATTTAGCGCCATTTGTGCTGTTAAGTGTTGCCAACGAAAAAAAAGACAGCGGACAATTCAGGGTTATTTGAAATGGAACGCTACACGAAAGAACAACGCGTTTTCATTGTTGAGCGATATTTAAAAAATAATGAAGGTTTGGCTGCTACAGTTTGCAATTTTCGTACAACATATGGTCGGTGATTTAGCTTCGTCACCCATGTAGATGTTGCCATGAGTTGCCCAATGTTACGATCAGGCCAATATTGGGACCATCGTATAAGCCAACAAAAGAGAAATAATATTGGCCCATTACTGTTCCGCTCCAAACTGAAAACTGGCACAATATCGGGCCATCCCAAAAGCCTGTCCTGGCCCATCTTTAAAAACTAATAAATAGCCGTGATAGTTAAACTAAATTTGCCAATTTAAAAACTAGGGATACTAAAATACTAACAATTCCATTGGTCCAATATTGTTCCGTTATAAACTGTGAAGGCCCATCATAGAGCCAGTGGTCAATTTCTACATAGGGGCCATTCATAAAACACGTGACGCAAATTTTATCAATATTCGACCCCCTCCCCCCCCTCTGTGACGTTTCGTGACGGGTGCCGGTGCCCCCCCCCCTGCCGCTCCGGAAAATGACGTGACATGGAGCCCGGCCCCCCTTCTGCTCTCGTTTTTCTTTCAACAAAAAGAAGCAAGTAAAATACTGAAACCATTTTAATAAGCTATTTCAGAACGAACAATTTATATTGTTTACTTTAGGTGAATATATATGTAATATATAAAAACGTACAATTTATACGTGGGGTCGTCCATTAAGGCCTTAGGCCACTCCAGAGGCCGAAAAAATAGGCTTTTTGGGGATTTTTTTTCAGAAAAACTACAAAATAAATTGAGATTACAAAAAAGGGTGTTTATCATACATATCAGTGACTGTTACAATAATTTTTTTGAAGCGATTAATTTCAAAATGGCGGCTGTGCAGCGTTTATCCCAAAACTGCATTTTTTAAGTTGGTCGGAAACATAACTCAGACAATTTTCAACCGATTCACTTGAAATGTTGAATCTATCTTGAAAAATACATTGTTTATGGAAGTACGTAGAATTTTTTTTATATTGCATAGTTCATTTGTTATTAACAATTATCTGACGAAATTTTTCACTTTCCAAAAATTTGCCTAACAAATCGTCAGATAATTTTGTTCAACACCCCTGTGACAAAGTGTGACGATTTGCCTAACCCCCCCCCCCCCCCCCCCCCCCCACGCCCCTCACTGCGTCACGTGTTTTATGAATGGCCCCATAGGCCCTTTAAGAGGTTACATAGGGCCAAGTGCAATCACCAACATTGGCGCTACAATGAATTAAATCATTGGTCCAATAATTGCTGGCTCTGTTGGCCGATATCGGGCCATTCTTATCATTTCTACAAAGGCACCTCATTGGTAAATAATCACGGCCCAATATTCTAGAAAGGCTAACTGTGAAGGCCCGTCCCAGGCCCAACGGTCAATCTCTACATGGGCAACTGTGAAGAGATTAAATAAAAATTCAGGGAGACTGGATCAATTAGTGATCTTATGCACCTCCGGCCATCCTCCAACAAGTCGTTCAACATAAAACATCGAAGCAGTTCGTGAGAGTGTTGCTAAGAGCCCAGGAACATCAATTCGGCACTGTGGTCAAGAATTGGACATTTCGTGGACCTCTCTACAGCGTATTATCACGAAAGATTTGCCTCTCCATGCAAATCATGGCCGTGGAAGCCATTTACCCGATATGCTATTCCATACATAACTCTATACTGTATACTTTATGAATCAATAAAAAATTTACAATGTTAAATTAAAAACCTGTGATTTCCATTCAAGTTACTTCTTGCGTGAATTTTGGGATACACTGTATATACGAAGGGTGGATATATATAGCTACATATACACATAAACATCGGATGAGGCAACAACTATTAGCGGTAGAAATATTTACTAACCTATCAGACGTAGGGGAAAACTTTTCCTACAAAAGTTGCAGAGTTTGAAACGAGTCATCGAGTGGTGGCTACGAGGTTTATTCAGGTGGAGACGCTTCGGATATTTCAAGGTCACCTCTATTTTTTTAAATGGAAGCACTACTTTTTACAAAATATTCATCAAGAAACTAAAAATGAGTTTACACATAAAATTTTAAGATGGTCGGTCAATATTTAGTATAAAAAAATCGATAAAGCATAAATTTAAATGTTTTTAACCTAGATCGATTAAAAAAACGGTGCAAACACTTACTCCTATAAAAGGTGCTCAAAGTGATGGCTACCACTTTCAATGCATGTTTGCAGTCTGATTCGCATTGTCTTTATAATTGATTGCTTGCTTGCTCTTGGTAAGCCGACATGTACTGACACAAGGAAATTCTGCCGTAGTACTTTTTATTGAAGTGAACACCTATAACTAGGAAAGTCACAAATTTCTCACTGCTTTCCACAACAAGTTGATAAGATTCTTAGTTGCGAACAATGTAAACAAAGCCGTAGAACTTACGTGGATTTGCTTACAAGGAACATCACTTAATTGTCCGCCTTCGATTTTGTGCAAACTCATACATGTGATAAAGCATTTAAAACTAAAAGGTGTTCCAAAATGACCTGCCATTTTTATTTATTAATAAAACGGATTATTTATTTGAAGACTACGAATATTTTTATTTTTATCTAAAAACGGAGGTTATGTGTGGAACACCATGTCCGATAAATGGCATAAACGGCATGGACTTGGAAGACATATTCTTTCAACAAGATGGCGCAACCTAACACACAGCGACCGAAACTATGCAGTTATTGCAGACGAAGTTCGTGCGATTTGACGCCATTGGACTTCTTTTTGTGGGGCTTTCTGGAAGGAAAAGTGTATGCCAATGGTCTGTATACCATTCCGGAGCTCAAGGAAGCAATTGAACGCACCATTAATGAAATTAGTCGGCAATTATGCAAAGATGTTATAGAACATTTTGTCAAGAGAGTGAACGTTTGCAAACAGGGACGAGGCGGCCATTTGTCGGATATTGTGTTCCACACATAACCTCCATGTTTGGACGTTACATTAAAATAAAAATATTCGTACTTTTCAAATAAATAATCCGTTTTATCAATAAATGTATACGTCAGGTCATTTGGAGACATCCTGCATTAGGCACGTATTTTTCTTATTGGTGGAAAAACGGGTTTAAGGGAAACCACCACTCAAAGAAAGGCGTGTCGAGGGGTGTATTTTCAGTTTCACCCACAAGCAGTCCACCGGAATGAAACAAAAACTTAAACTCTTCTGATTTAAAGCGATGGAAAATCCACTATAGAAGTATCGAAAAAAAACATTAAGGGGTAAGACGCTTTTCTTTCAGGGGTGGTTTCCCCCTTAAAGCCGGTTGTCCACCGAAAAAAAACGTGCCTAATAGTTTTTGTGATAGTTTAAGTAATGTTTCTGGTTAGTCTTAAACTATTAAAACCGCAATTAGAGCCTGTTCGTTAATAAACGCTGACGTGATTGATAAGACAATAGAATCAATGCGAATCACATTGCAAGCGTGCCTTGAAAGTCGTGGCCATCACACTGAGCATCTTTTACAGGCGTAAGTGTTTACACCGTTTTTTTAATCGCTTCTAGGCTGAAAACATTGACATTTCTTATTTATCGATTTTTTATACTAAATCGTGATCAATTATCTTGAAATTTCATGTGTGAATTTACTTTTAGTTCCTTGATAACATTCTGGTGAAAATAGTAGTCCCATTAAAAAAAATGTAGGTGAACTTAAGGGGTTATATACAGTTAAGATTTTCGAACATTTGTAATGACGTCTCAGAGCGTTCAAAAGTGCTTTTAAAATCTTAAACGCGTTTTTCTCGAAACTGCGTTTTTAAAGTCGGTGAGCAAGATTTGTCGGAAACGGTTGAATCGATCAGTCTCAAAGTTGAACACAATCTTTTCAAGTACATTTTTTTGTAATTAATCGAAGGTTTTTCCTCACGAATAAATATTTTGCATTTTATAAACAATTTAAGGTGTAAATTTTTGTAAAAAATCGATCTTTTTTTTTGAGAAGCCGCCATTTTATCAAATATATTATTTTACTTATTCCTTAGATCAATTGAAAGATCATCCATTATATTAACTGAATATTTTTGGTTTTTTCATTTTAGATTATCCTTTTTTCATTTTAGATATTTAAAGCTCTTCTCAAGAAAAATTCTTGCAAAATCGATCTTTTTTGGCCTCCTGACTGTATATAACTCCTTAAAATCTCCCAAGCGTCTCCACCTGGATGAACCTCGTAGCCACCACTTGCTGACTCTTTTCGAATGGTACAACTATTGTAGGAAAGGTTTCATTCTAAGTTTGATAGGTTAGAAAATAGTTGTACTGCTAATAGTTGTTGCCTCGCCCGGTATAACAATAAGTGATGCAAAATTGTTAATCTACGGCTACGTATGTATATATACAGGATGTGTGCACATTTTCGTATATATATGTTGATCCGCAGTACAGGACCAGCTGATGCGAACCAAATAACATGCAGCATCGAAACGATAGAGAACGATATAACACTCGGAGGAATTGGCTCGGATAACGAAACGGGAGTGGAACACGAATTTCATCTCGTATACATGCGATCGCGGATTCAACTGGTGTTTCGTCCGCAACTGCGGCAATTGGAAACCTGTTCCTTTTTATTCGTAATTTAGGACCGATAAAATTGGATTAAATTCCGGCTATATAAATCTCGTGATAGTTTCTGATCAAAATAAATGTTATGATACTTAACAATTCAAACAGGTAATTTTCGAACGTAATTATTAGGAGATGTTGCCCCTCTGCAAATAAATACCACAGTTGGCGCAGGCCAATGGGATAGGTGACCGCTTAGCCAAGTTTCCGATGGCAACGCAACAGAAACGCAGTGAAAATGTAGCCGCTTGTAGCGGCCGAGGTTTTTCACAGTTTCCTCGTGCCCTCGTGCAAACGCGACACAGCAGTGCGCTAACAAGGACGCCAATCGGAACCCACCGGTTTCGCCCAAACTGCGTGGGTAGAAGGAGGTGGGTCCCCACTTAACGTTCCTAAAATATTTCGCCTCAGTGGGCCATAGGAAAGCGTAAAACGCTCTCCAAAGATTTCAGAGTAGAGCTCGAGGGATATTTTATCAACCATTGCCAAGTCAGCTACGTAGCGCTTGGGTTGGGTTCGATTCTCGCTGCTACCTTTTTTTTACATTCTCGCTATGTTCAACTATTTATTGTAAAATTTAAACATATTCAAGCAGGTCATTCATATAATTAGGTGAAGTTTTTACGAAAAAAAATCCGCAATTTGGTTACCCCTTGTATTTTTACCAAGAGACTGCCAATAAATTTGGTCCTCGATTTGCTGCTACGGTCAAGATATTAGAAGAAGAATATGGACATGTTGTTGTGACTTGCTCCAAGTCAGGAAAACTGGCAACAGACCTTTGTGCAAAATTCTTGGAAACAACATTGAAGCCATACGTCGCGAACAATACATTTCTTCTATTGGTGGTTTCGTGGAGCTGCCAAGCAGATTTGACATTGTATGATGAGATCAATGAGCAAGACGAAGCAACGTGCACTATGAAGGTCATTCCACCCAAATGTACTCCGCTCGTTCAACCGTGTGATGTATATTTCTATCGCCAAGTCAGAAATCCAATTCAAATACTACAAGGTGCCCCTGAATTGATCGAACAACAGCGAGAATTATCGTCAAGAGAAGATGCAATTAAAATACACTCGATCATGCAGCATCAATTCAGTGATCCTGTTTTAACCCCTATGATCCAGTACGCTTGGTTTGCATTCAAATTGACAGAGAAAAATCCTTCCATGCTTTCCAATGAAGCATGTTTCGGAAAAATATAACAGCTCAATCAATGCTTTTATAAAATGTGCCTGGTGTCAAAAATATGTATTTTTCTACGATGAATATCACCCTACAAATTGTAAAATGATTTCTGATAATGAATAAGAAGCAGCGTACATAATTGCAAGAATTTTTGGAATTTTATTGAAAACTTCACCTAATTGTATAAATTAACTGCTTGGATATATTTAAATTCGACAATAAATAATTGAACCTTGCGAGAATATAAAACAAATAATTTTAAAAAAAAGGGTAGCAGCGAGAATCGAACCCAAGCCAACGGGGTAACAGGCAATGCGCTTGACCACTACGCTACGCCGCTGACTTGGAAAGGGTTGAAAAAATATGCCTGAAGCTCTACTCGGAAATCTTTGGAGAGAGTTTTACCCTTTCCTATGGAAATATTTTAGGAACGTTAAGTCCCCACTTAGTGTTCCTAAAATATTTCGTTCTCCGAAGGAGGTGGGCCCCCACCCACCTCCTTCTACCCACGCAGTTTGGGCGAAATCGGTGGGTGCCGATTGGCGTCCTCTCCTTGTAAGACGTAGTAGCTGTGGGTAATACTTGGAGATCTCTAGGGAAGTGGCAATATTGAAGTGACAATTGCGGAATAAACGCATTGGCGCAGCCAGGAGGGCCACGGGTGGGCACCCCCCCCCCCCCCCCAAATCGATCCCAAGTTATTAAATTCAAGTAATCCATTAATTTAATTTGCTTCTCCCAAGCAAACATTTATGTTTATACAAGTTGCGAAATTACGACGAAGAAAATAGTTCAAGTTTTATTAAATATCTAAAAAATCATGATGATGATATGATTTGAGGAGACAAAGGATTTCTAATGAAATCTTTTAATAAAATTTGAACTATTTGTAATTTCGTAACTTCTATAAAAGTAGCTATTTCAAATCAAAATCAACATTTACCACCAAGTAACAGATCATTTCATTGTAAATCTAAAACGCCGATTTAAGAATTTACCGTTAGCTCATGCAGTTGACGCATTTTTTAAATTGTATATGAAAAACGGAGAGGATTTCATACAAAATTATTTTACAATCTTAATAATTGATACGTCAACCTTAGAAGCTAAATCAATTGTCATAAAAAAAATACTTTTATTTGAAAATTATTAAATGAATGGTGGAAATTCAAAGAAGCATGTTAAGGGGTATGAATAACCTTGGAATTTTTAAAAATCGTTTTTGGTTTATTGTATTTTCTTATTGCGCAGAGTCTTAACTTTGATTTGGTTCGAAGATTTTTTTAAAATTCCAAAAATTGATCGAGTTATGACGATTTTAGTGGAGCAGGTCAGAACGTCGGCTCTAGCGCTGCGCGGTGCATTGATTTCTAAGGGCATTGATATGACTTTGTCCAACCAGGCTGTTTGATTGTTACACGGTGCAGGAATCGCAGATTGAATGTACGAAAAATAATTGTGATTTTATCTCAAGCAAGTAGTCCATACATCAAAGCACTTTCTTACAATAAAATGTTTCAAATAAGAATATTTAATAAGAAATGTTTAATAAAAGATGCTTAATTCGTTTACTAGCTCTATTAGTAATGGAGATATAAGCGACGAAAATTAACCGCATAAGCTGTCACTCATCGTTTCGTCCCTTTCTCCATCGTTCCGTCTCTCTCATGAAAATGTTCCTTGTTCATATCTCCATTTTTAAGGGGGCTAGCAAAACAAATTGAAAGAGACATTTTTTATTGTCGATTCAAAAAGAAACCTCTCTTATCTCAAACTTTTTTCTACAAAATGCACTTTTTTGTCACGATCGTCGTTCTAACAATTAAATTGTTTATAACGAAACAAAATACAATTCTAGAACAAAATAAATGTCATATTCGCATTGCCCGTACCCGAAACCATAAAGAACCACCGATTAAGCAAACCCAAACATTTATACGGAAATTGTAAACGGAAAAAGTGGATTTAGTACATTTTCTCCTCTTACGTTTATCTCGAATGTATACTTTGGAATTTGGTGTACGTCATATCTTAAAATCTAATCGTCCGAATTATTTCAAAATTAGACTGAACATATTCATAACATATTTCATCGACAGATCGGATGATTTTTTCATATGTTCCATATGTCCTTATGTTTCATATGTCATTATGTAAAGTCGTTATTTTTTTGTCGAAAATCGACATTGTTTTCAAAAGAGTGCAATTTATACCAATTTTAAAATTCCGTAAAAGTATCCGGTGGTTTTTTAGCTTCACCATTGTACTAAAAATATATTTTTCCATTTTTTACTTTAGATGAATCTAGTTATCGGAATCATGTACGCGACCGAGCCGTGCGGAGGCTACAGGCCTGGGATTAAATGACAATGATTACGTTCTTTATATATATTTTGCAATACAAAAAAACGGTGACATGTCAAGACTAGGTACTATCTGTGTGCGAAAGATCGACCTTATCATCCCAATATCTGAGAAGAAAAAAGATACTGAAAATCGATCTGTTTTTTTAACTTCAAGGTTATGCATACCCCTTAAAAAGGAACCCTACCCTATCGTATATAAACTTTTCCAAGCAGCAATAGTACTCCCAGTAAGCTTCGCCGGCTGTCAGCGGCGTTTTTCTGCTATGGTGCGGATAAAAACGTGGCTTAGACGCACAATGCTTCGGGAACCTTTCCCCCATATGCCACTGCTGAACGTAGAGAATGTCATTGTTAAAAAAAATTCCAACTAAATAAATGTTCGGCCGATTTGCAGAAAAAAAAATAGAAAGCTAAGACTTATTTCATTGAGTACCCACTGAAAGTAAAGTTTATAGACTAGTAACTGGATAAAAGAATGATGAAAAATAAGTTGATTATTTTTTAAGGTATTGCAATAATTTGATATGAATGTTAACAAAAAAAAGTGTGATTGAAGCTTTATATTTTATGTGTGTTACGTGATTATCGACTATTGTGTAAATTTTATTTAAAAAAAGATGTTTGTGAACGAAACCACTTTTTTGTAGACCCCCCCCCCCCCTCTCCCCCAAGGAAAAATGCTGGCTACGCCAATGGATAAACGTTGAAGGAATATAATCATAAAAGCCCACGAGAGTAGACGAAGTGACGAAAGGAACATTAGAAATGGAATATCATAGTTTATCCTTGAACAATAATGCATTTAAACTCAAACATTATAGCCACATTTCCATAAAGTTGTATGGCCCAATATGAGTTTTGCCTATAATTTTAAGCTTGGTATTTCATTCGTAACACTCGGCCATGCATAAAAATCATCATGGGACACATACCGGATGGTTGAAATAAGATCGGCGATCATGGAACTCAAAAAATTGAGCCGAGCAGAAAAAAAGCATTCCATTTTGTTAGCACCCCCAAGCACTTTCCTAGGCTCCCTTGGTAAGAATTGTTCCCGGCCTTCTATCTTTCCAACCCGGAAAATAAATTTATAGTAGCAGCTTTTAATTAATTTGCGCAATTGAATGCAAATTCGCGTTGTATGGGAATTATTCAAGCACAACTTCGCAATAATGCTGAATTTTTTATTTCATCGTGTTTCAGTACTACGGTTCAAAGTCCGTTTCGTATGTGTCTTTAAGCCTAATGTAATCAGAGACCCAAGGACAAAGTTGATATTTCATGTAACTTCGTACTCAAGCTTTGATTTGGCATTTTCATTCCTGCTACCCACAACTACACTAGTACAAATACAAATACGAATGATTTTTTAACGCGACAGCGGCAGGTGTGCAAACGTGCGTCGAGACTCGTGTCCATTCAATGAATGTGTGAAAAATTCTATTTGCTAGAAGCGATTAGCGACGAATAGAGAAAACAGGGAACTCGGTACTTCCACGTACAGCTCCCAAGGATCAGCGGGCAGGATTGCCGATCCATCGGGAAGTTCCTCAGCTCCATCGGGCACTTCGCCTTTATAGTAAGTCTGCATTGCGAGATGTTTGAGACTTTCAAAAAGCTGATAAAACATTTTCTCCATCGCATCACGATGTGTAGCGTACATGTGCGTGTGTGTGAGAGAGTAAATATAAATATATATATGACTTTGACTCCAAATATACCGGGTGGACCATTTAACGTGACCGCCCCAAATATCTCCGTTGCCGAGTGACGGAAACAAACCCAAACAAACCCACCCAAACCCAAAATATTTTGATGAAAAATCATTTCAAGCTCATGATATCATCGGTCGTTGGATTCGTCCGAATATCAGCTACAACGCCTTAATAAAAAAAAACAACATGTTCCCATTTGAAAAACCATTGATGACCTTGAGAACGCAAAAACTATGACCTCGACGAAAATGATTTTTTTACCACTGTATCAGCCCTTAGAAATCAATCAAATTACCTCCTGATATTTTTTTGTCACTCTAAGGGCAACGGAGATATTTGGGGTGGTCACGTTAAATAATCCCTTTTATCTCTGCCACCTGAAATAACTCGGTAATTATCGACGTCACAAAAAAATGTTCCAAACCAAAGTTGTACGGTGTGAAGTCAAATCAAATGCGACCAATTTTTTTTATTTCGGTGTAGGCGCTGACCCTCAGCGGAGTTCACCACCACTTATTTGAATGGTACATTTTTTTTCAACCATCTTGTGGGGCACCTCAGGCCGCATAAAAAATATTAGGGGGTCAAAGTCGTTCAAGGTCATTTCGAACACCTATTTAAATGAAATACAAATCTAAATATCTCGGATCACTACCAAATATTTGGTAGTGATCCGAGATATTGAGATTTGTATCATCAACACTGACCTTGAATGACCTTGAACGACTTTGACCCCGCAATATTTTTTATGCAGCTTGAAGCGTCCACAAGATAGTTGAAAAAAATGTACCATTCCATTTTAAAAAGTGGTGGTGACCTTCACTGTGCGTCGGCGGCTCCAGCTAAATTTAAAAAAATGGTCGCCATCGGTGGCCCCCTTCACGCCGTACAACTTTTGTCTGGAACATTTTTTTGTAACGTCGATATTTACCGAGTTATTTCGGGTGGCAGCGATAAGAGGGACACCCTGTGTAAATATATATGTATATATAAATACAGGGATATCCATACAAAACATATATATATATATATATATATATGGAGTCAAAGTTCTAAAAACTGACTTTCTCAAAGTTGCGCAAAGTCGCGTTCAAACTTCAGGTACAATTTTTATAAAGTACCTCATATACTTATAAGTTGATGAGCCACTATTTAGAGTATATGAAAAGTTCACACATATGCTGGGGCGAAGAAGGAAGAGGGGACGGGGGGAACTTTCTGCTGGACCATATCAATTACGAGAGCTCCGACTCCAATTTTTCTTCTTAAGGGGTTATGCCTAGTTGTAAAAGTTGAGAAGTCAGTTTCTTCAAAACCAATATATTTTAACAGTATATCATCTTATAAATGTTCCCTGAAAATTTCAAGGTGATCGGATCAAAATTGACAGATTGATAGGCTGTTAGGTTGACGAAGTCAGAACGCTCGGAGCGTCGTTGGAAACTTTAAACGCTTTTTTTAATCGAAAGTACCTTTTCAAAGTCGGTGAGCAAAATATCTCGAGAACCACTTCATCGATCTTTCTGAAATTTATAGGGCTTTTTCTAGATGTAAATATATATTATTTCATCGAAGGATTTATTTTTTCGATGTATACTTTTGATTTGATGAAAGAAAAGTACCCATTTTTTGCGAAAATCAAGACTCACTTTAAACACGCGTCATTTTTTTTTAAATTTGATATTTTGGAAATTTCTTCGATCAATCATAGTATAAATCAATATACTGAGGAAATATGTTTGATTTTTTAATATTAGCTAACTTGGTTCACAAGGGCTCACCGCAAAATACGTTTTTGAGGGGTGCTTCGCGGACACCAGCTGTAAATCGATTATAATAAAATGTTTTCACACAAAAATTATAGTGTCCTTCAGATTATATTCTTTCAAATACCTAGTTTTTGTAAAAATTTGTTATCAAGATTTTGTTAAAAAAATCCCAAATTAATTAACAACTAGGTATAACTCGTTAAAATGCAGAGAAAAAATTCCTGGAATCACCGAAAATGTTCGTGCACAGATGGCCAACGAAATATTAAGATAAACACTAAAATAATTGATTATTCCGAGTATTCGTTAGTTCGGTAGAATAAATCATTCTAAAGAAAACCTGTTCTCGTTTTTTCGAAAAATAATTCGTTGCCGTCCCCCAATGACGGAGTGAGTCAGCACAAGTAATTTTTTTAGTGTACTTTACGTGAAAAATAGAGCATAGAGAGATTGTGATAAAGCGTGATATTTACACAAAGATATCCGGAGCACTCAATGATGTACCAAAATGAACATTAATGAACGATTTACTACAAATTCGGACCATCGCTTTTTACTCGGGCGTGTTTGGCTTCGCACTATCGTTCGTATTTCCACGATCGAGAAGAACCGGAAGTTAAAGCGGCGCCCAAATTTGTGTCAAAGCTTTGTGATACGTCAGTCGGGGCCGGGTTGAAATTCCGAACTTTGAATGATCAGAAAAACCAAGACGCCGAAAATCAAAACACCGTCAAAATAATTCGGCTATGGAAGTTTAAAAAATTTCAAAACTTTCAATAAATCGACGAATTATTTCAAATTTTTTTTTATTAAGAAGTATTTTTACGTTAATTTTGAAATTTGTCTAGACAATGTTATACGTTCTGCATCATTTACAGTCAACTGTGTAGACTTTCGCTGGCATGATCTTGACGAACCTTGTAATTTTGGAAAATAAGGAATTTTAAACTGTCGGCGCATTCAAAGTTCGGAATTGCAACCCGGCCCCCATGTCAAGGTCATTCCAGCGAAAGTCTACACAGTTGACTGTAAATGATGCAGAACGTATAACATTGTCTAGACAAATTTCAAAATTGACGTAAAATCACTTCTTGATAAAAAATATTCTCGAAATAATTAGTCGATTTATTGAAAATTTTGAAACTTTTACAACTTCCATAGCCGAATTATTTTGACGGTGTTCAGATTTTCGGAGTTTTGGTCTTTAGTGTAAAATTCTTCCGGAGTTTTGATCTTTCGGGGTAGTATTCTTTTGGACTTTTGAGCGTTCTGATAATTTAAAGTTCGGAATTTCAACCCGGCCCCATCTTGAATTTCGGAATATTGAAGTTCGGAATTTTAAACCGTCGGAGCATTCAAAGTTCGGCATTTCAACCCGCTCCTGTTAGTCGTGGAAAAGTGGCATGAAAGAAAGATGAAAGCTTTTCGAGAGTAGCTGCTAATTAGGAGGTTTACCGGAAATGCATGCCGGAGGCTTACCTCATTGAGTACAGGATGTCGCCATCCTGCGATATTCTTAGAAGTTTGTTCGGTACCGTAATCGTATGTACGTAACTGTGTTTCCCGTTGTAGAAGTAAGTGTCCGGTCGCCATATTCTCTCGAGCATCTTGATACTCAGACTAAGCGATTTTATCGGTCCGAAAAAGCTGAGACGCGAGTCACGCCATGACTGCCGGAAGTAACAGTCCATCGAGTAGTCCTGGAAACATTTCGCCGACGCTCTTTTCAAGGTCTTTCTAATTTTGATATTTTCTTAGGCTCCTTCCATATTGTTGATTTTCTTGAATTCTAGTAAACTCGAATGTGCGTTTCGACGATACCACTCTATGCGGCAATGGCGTGGCGTTTTTTGGCATACTTTTAATTTAGTTGTATTCTTTCTCCATTTTTTTTTCAGGGTTCTTCTGATTTTCCTGCATTCCTGTGAGCTCGAATGTGCGTCGCGACAATACCACTTTAACAGGGCAGATAACTTTAGGCAAAGAAAGAAAATTGCGGATATTCATGATTTTTTTTTAAAGGAAAGATTTTTTCATCATTTTTGAGACTTGGGGTATGTTTTATGACTACTTTTGGCTGCTACATGGTATTTTTTTATTCCTCTTTAAAAATGACGAAGGTATGGCACGGTCTTTTAAACTGCATTTTTTAGAATGGCGTGACGTATAGCTAAACAACTAATTGACCGATTCTGATGAAATTTGGTATAAATCTTTCTAACATTATTGGCTTAGACAAGACCCCAAATGGTTTGAAAAGTTAAAAAAAAGCATTTTTTAATTGCACAATATAGCTATTCATTTCGGAAACTTCAATCTTTTTGTTTCAAAGCGTACCATTTAATCGATTTTCAACATTTCTCACGTTTTCTTGGCTCATATTTTGCATATGAGTGTTAATCAAAGAAAAATCTTGCCGCAACCCGTTTAGAAAACCGTACCATACTTCCGTCACTATTAAAGATTAATTTTAAAAAATACCATGTTACAGCCAAAAGTAGTAATACAAGATACCCTAAGTCTCGAAAATAATGGAGAAGTGTGTCCTTTAGAAAAAATAATGAAAATCGGCAACTTTCTTCTCGCCTAAAGGTATCTCCCCCTTAAGAGTCTTATAATTGAATTATTCATATAATAACGCGACAAATCCTTTCGAAAATATAAATGTCCAACGTAAAATCGTGATATACAATACTCTTCAATTCATACACCCAAAATAAATTGTGTTCGTTCGATATTTTATCCAGAATTTATACGATATTTCTGCGATGCACTTATTACATATATTGTGCGCACTTTTTTTTATTTGGACAAGTCGATGATTACTCACCATGTCAAGCTCGGAAACTGGTCCCATGCTTCTTATCAAAATATTCGTCTTTACGATGGTCGGGGTGCCTGAAATAATTCATCGCAGTAAAAACGAACACTCGCGCGATGCACAAAAAATAATAATCTTGAAAGCGTTTCAGGCTACGGAAAACATCATTATTTCCTAGATTATTTTTACAGATTTAGTTGCGGCGCCCGAACGGAAACGTTCCCATCATGTTGAACGATTTTTACCAGAAAAGAAAATAAAAAACGTTATAAACAATGAAAATTGTAAGGTTTTAGTAAATTTACTGATCATAGTCATTGAGTATCGTATTTACTCATCATGGTATAATTAAGTTTGCGCAATCTGAGTTAACTTGAACTATTTTCATGTATTCGTGAAATGTATAGAGAGTCCAGTGCAAAAATTAACATTTGAATATATTGCACTGAAATACCGAAGCCATAATGTCTTAGATTTCCACAACAACAAAAAGAACGTTTTTCTGAGCTCTTCAGGTTGGAAGAAACAAATCGTTATATCTCCGAGCAGAGGGCACATATCACTAGGAAAATAGTGTTTTCTTCGTCTGGCGGTGATCCAACTTAGCTATACAACTTTGGGAATTCCAAACCCCCGAAAACCATATCGAGCTAATGGTTAAGGGTATATACATAAATCAGGCAAAGTACGTCAAGCCGGCAACCACCCATTTTTTTTATACCGCCATTAAATGTTTGTAATTTTTTTTGGCACCCATGCCAGACAGCCCTCATATTTGCAAATATTTCCTCTCGACTTTTTCAATCTGTTACTTTGGCCACAGTAAAAAATAACTCACAATTACGCAAATATACGATTCATCCATTTATGACATTTTATTTATAACAAGATATTCCGTTCCATCGCTTGACAAATCGTAGCGTGATGGAATTGAATTTTGGTCAAATGAAAAAAAAATCTCGATAATAAAAGAAGCGGGACGAGTATTACGAGAAAAACAAGAATAGCATGCTGACTGAGTACTCATCGAAGCGTCAACTCGGCCTTGCAAAGCTCTTTCCTCGTGCCCCAGGAAAATAATCCGGATCATGCCGCGTATCTCCACTCGTGTGTGCAATCGATGAATCGCCAAATTATTTTTTTCTCCAACCTCTCATTTATTCCCGAATTAATCGATCGAACTTTCACAGTGGGTTTACAGGGCAAGGGGATTAGGGGTGATGGTCTTTTCGAACCACGGCGGCTTTGCCATTAACTATATATGACAGTTCAGCGATTGGAGGTCTTGCTATATTTTTAGAACACGAACGTAATTATTTTCGAGTAATCGCTCAAGATTTTTTTTTCTCGACGGTCATCCCATGTGACAGGCCCGAAAATCGAAAAATTATTGATTGCACAAATTGCAAAAAAATGTGTGCGTGTTATATGGACCCGGAATAGCAGACTAATGGCTAGTTAACATTTTCCTTGTGTAAATCGTATTTGAACTTTTAAACGCGTTTTTTCCTAAAACTGTTTTTTTCAAATTGGCTTCCATATGATATCTCAAAAACTATTGAACAGATTGCGCTCAAATTTGTATGGTATAGTCAGAATATCTATAGTTCTCACCCGGAATAGAATATTGGAATCTGAAAAAATTGGAAGAGGGCTAGTTTTTCGAGAGGTGATTTTGTCGGTGCCGTGGGTGCTAAATCATAGTTTGCCTAAAAATCGGAGTGCAGGGTTTTTTAGGGGATGAAGGGGGATGGGGTGGATTAATGCCAAAGTACAACTCCTACGAGGTCGGCGCCGGGAGACAAAATGTTCATAAAAATCTGGGCTTTATTTTTGTGCATCGAACCGAAGTCGTGGAAGTTCATTTTGGGGGTGAAAAAGTGGGGTGATATTTTGAAAAATCAGTTTTAGTTTGACAATGCTTTAGGTAAAATTCATACAATTTTTGTTCAAATGGGAACGTTGTAGCCCTTAAAAGGACGCGACGATCGAATATTTGATTATCCCTCTCCGATAACATCTTTACCCCCAAAAAAAATGTTGAAATATCAAACAAAAATTCTTTATCGAATAACGCAAAAACAATCGATTTTTCGCGGATGGTTTAAATGTACGAAATGAAGAAAATAATTTTATCTATATTTTCGTTTCTACCGCCGTTGAATTTTGCTTTCTCCAACCCATCTCGGAGGTTGAAAATTCAAAATGAAATTCTGGGAAACTATTGACCGAAAATAAAGAGATAGGAGTTTGGCACCGTGGACAAAAATGTGGCTGAGCGTTCTAGCTACAAATTGTTCCACGGCGACGAATTCGTGCGGTCAATAGTTTTCCCAGAATTTCATTTTTAATGTTCAATCCCCAAGAGGGGTTGGAAAAAGCAAGATTCAAGGGTGGTCCATAGAAACGAAGAGATTGGGAAAATGATTCTCTACATTTCGTACATTTAAACCATACCCAAAAAATCGATTGTTCTTGAGTTATTCGAAACACAATTTTTTTTTGGTATTTCAATAATTTTTTTGGGGGTGAAGATGTTATTGGACAGTGATGATCAAATACTCGATCGACGCGTATTTTCAAGGGCTACAACGTTCCCATTTGAACAAAAAGTGTACGAATTTATCCTAAAGAGTTAGTAAATTAAAACTGTTTTTTCAAAATTTCACGCCACTTTTTCACCAATAAAATGAACTACCACGACTTCGGCGCTGTGGACAAAACTAAAGCCCGGATGTTTCTGAACATTTTGTTTCACGGCGCCGACCTCGTAGGGGTTGTAGTTTGGCATCAATCCACGCCCATCCCTTCATCCCCCAAAAAACCCTGCTCTTCGACTTTTAGGCAAACTTGGATTTAGCACTCGTGGCACCTAAATAATCACCTGTCAAAAAACTGTTCTTCTAATTTTTTCCGATTATGGGGTTTTTGAGCGACAGCACGACTGTACTATAGTTTTTTTAAGCTGAAAAAGTAGAAAAAACTGACGAAGCTTGGAACTTAAGTTTTAAAACTGTGCCAACAATTCAATTTTTGATATTTTTACTTTACTATAGTTCCCGCGATAGCCTCTGGTCTACACATTGAAATGCCGTTTGATTTTTTTTCCAGATGAGCAAAACCTCCGGCATCGTGGCAGCCGTCATCCAACTTCTTTTACACATGAGTGTCTTCCGAACGGCGTTAAGTCGACGCAATTCGTTATTTTTGTTTGATAAAATTCCGCGGGACTGTAAAAATGTTAATAAATGTGTGGTAAAAATGCAAAGATAGTATTTTTGTTTGATAAAATTCCGCGGGACTGTAAAAATGTCAATATATGTGTGGTAAAAATTCAAAGATAGGCTGTTCAGATGGTTCATAAAAAAAATTTCCAAAAAAGCGAAAAAAAAGTAGTTGTCCAATGGGATGACCCCGTCAATAAACGATCACAGTGCGAAGAGAATGCCCAAGCAGCGATACTTCACCGAAATTAAATCCGATAATGCATTCGCGGTGTCGAGACCACTTACCTTTGCCATGAGTCGGCAGTTGGCTGTTTTCGTAATTCATCAGCAGATTCTCAAGAACCATCGTGATGTTCTTGGAGACGATGTCGTTAACCGTAGCTCTGGTGATCCTCGTGTCGGGTAGGATAAGAACGGTTGGCGGTGCCGTTGGCAAAGACGGCGACGGGGAATACGACGATGCGGAATTTTCGATACTCTGGTTCAGGAGAAGTGAGGCCATGGGCCAAGTCGGTCTCGAGCGAATGGAGCGGTTGTTCCAACACATCCCAAGGGGCAGCAAGGGAATGACCAACCTGTCGAGCAATGGGACAAAATTCCTCTATCTCTACGTTGCTCGTGCTCCGTCTGTCTTTTTATGTCAATGAAACTCAATTATCAAATGGTACTCAGCCAGGCACCAATTCGTAGCCACCCATTTACAGGTCATATACCGCACACGCGAGAATCTTCGTTCATACTTCACTTCTTCCGTATCCTCAACTGGAGGATGCTTTCGAGCACGTGTTTCTTAATCGTACACGCAGATATTCGCAAACACACGTCAATATCCATATGAATGTGAGCTTAAAAGCTGCCAGTGTATACTCTCTTCTCTAAATCACTGAGAGAACTCTGGTGTTTACCAGCCGCAGAAGCCAAGCTATGAACGTACGTGGAGCTTTGCGTCGGCGTTGCGATCAGGAAGTATGAAGAGGTACGCGAAGCATGCGGAAACATAGCCCGAGGATCCAAGAACGAAGCCACTGAATTCCTCGCTCGTCGACATAGCAGAGCTCCATACCAACGCCGACGAATACCGTCGAGCCCGTGAGATTGAAACTTTTACGGTCGAAAAGAAACGCCTCAGCCATCCGCCTGTTTACGAGGCTTGGACAATTTGTCCCGTGACTCCTCGTCCCGGTGCCCCATCCAACTTAATTCACGAACTGATCAACGATCCCTTCCACACGCAGGTCTAGGAAAACCGTAATTTGCGAAAAGACTTCCTGGCTCTCGAAAAGTGAGACGGGGATATCGAAGTTTAGGGCTGCATCGTTGATGACGGTTTTTCAAACTGTACCAGTTGGCGTGTAGGTCTTTCTCGTCTAGGTGATTGCCAGTTTACCGCGTACATGCTATTCCATTACCCGCAAGAGACATCACTTAAAGGACCATTCCAGTGTAACGTTTTTGAAACGTTTTTTTTTGGATTATCCAAAAATATGGACTTTCATAAACATGCTGTTAAATTTTGGTCGCGAAATTCGAATTATTCCGGTCGCTATAACCTTTCTTAGAAAAAGGGATTCGACCAGCTGCCTGAGACGTGGCGCGGACGGACGCGTTTTTCTCGAAACGAAGTTTTTCAAAACGGTGGATGATATTAAACGAAGAGTTTTCAATCTATTCCTCACATTTTGCCACAATATTCTTCACCCTATCCCTTAATGTCGTGCGGAAGCGTTTTTTTTTATTTGAAAGTTTCACATTTTTTGACGACAAACTGTTGAAAATGGCTCGATTTGATACTTCATTTTGAAATGGCCACCATTTAGTTAATCATCATCGAAAAAAAATCCTCCGTACGCCTCTACAGTTTTCCATACTGATTAATAATCTTTTTGGTTTTTTTTCTTTCAATCAATTTTTGGAGGAGTAGCACTTTCCACCGTCAGGCACAATTTTTTGGGCATCATTTTGCAGTGTCCAAAAAAATTATATAAAAAACAAAACTAGAACATTGAAAAATATTTTTATGTACAATACAACTCATTTGAATAACCGAAAAAAATCGGACTGATTATCAAACTTTATTTTGAAAAAAAAAGAATGACACTCAGCAATTTTAAGTCAGTTACACTGGAACGGCCACTTAAGTGCCCACCTTCGGATTGGTTGAAACTCAAATATGTTTTCAAAATATTTGTTTTCAACGGCGGAGTTTTCAAAAACTACGCCGTTTTTCCTTACCGACGGAAAAACGGTTCTAAGAGAGGAAACCACCCCTTAAAGAACGGCATATCGAGGGGTGATTTTGCAGATTCACCTGCAGATTTTGCAGAAATTTGAAACTCTAATTTCCCTCTCATGCATACAGGGCGAGCTTCGGCTACCCGCCCTAAAAAATCTAGGTGGTAGTGGGGACTAAAGGCCCAAGGAACGCCCGGGTCTGTGCAAGTCAGTGCAAGTCATGTCCGTTCCCTAAAAGGGTCAGCGTCGGTATTTTCGAAGGTAAGTGAATGCAGGTTTTTTTGCTTTTCTCGTAGTTTTTCTGTTTTTTTTTCATGGCTAAAACAAATGCTTTATGTAATTTGATGCTGCGTTGGTTAGTTTTTACGGACTGTTATCTCAAAAACAAAACTTTTTTTGTTTCATTGCTTATTGGTCCATGCTTTTTACTAAAAAAAACTTTTTTTGTTCTAACAGTTTTTTAAGATGGGTGAAAGAAGTGCATCTCAGGTTATGTGCAATTTACGAGACCGTCGCCCTGACGTATTTTACGATGAATAAAGTTCAAATGAAGCCGATGGAGAAGAAGTTCACGAAGAAAACAAAAAAACAATGTATCCTTGTGCATCGTGCGAAACGCCGGTTTGCGATGACCATCGAACGCACTGTTACCACAATTGCGCACTGTACATTGTTTTCACTATTTATTATTAATATTTCATAATTTTTGTATTTGCAACAATAAAAACTCATTTTGTGCAAAATAATTGCTGTTCCGTTTATTATTACATGCCTGAATCCGTAAAATATTCCCCACTTTCATGCGCTTAAATAATTCAACTTTCTGGAGACCACGCCGAAGACACTATATTCTTTTGAAAGCTCATAGTCTCAGCTACATAAGCCTATAATCGTTTTTTTAATGTTTGTTTATTGTAGAGTCAAGAATTTTTTAACTAAATTCCCTCTTTTCCGCTTTTTCGACTATTCTTGAATTTTTATTAACAACGGTTTTACACTTTTGACTTTGGCAACTTCTGGGCCATGTAGTTAGACACTTCAAGAAGTACCACGGAATCTTTTTAGATTTTTTAAAAGCGTAGGAAACTGAAAACCCGACTGTTCCCTAAAAGACCCAGTGTACACACCGTGTCTCGAAAAATATAGTGTACACACGTAGGGTTAAATCCTTTTTTCGGCCGATCAAAATATAAATACGTGTCTAATAGTTTGCAATGCTTTATCGCATACCTATATGACATTCAACAAAATCGAAGGCGGACACTCAAGTGATGTTCCTTGCCCGTACTTCTCCCGTTCGCGCCCATGCGATTGTTACCATCAAATTGATACGAAACTCGCTACCAGCGTCGAAACAAAGGAAACCGGGTGGAATGTGGATCAACCCTAATATATTCGTATCCGCATTGGAGTAGCCTTCGGCAGATCCGCCATACGTGATACCGCGTGTCCGACATTACACCTCGGTGCAATCTCACGAGACTTTGAATATAAAGTGGGTGAATCGGGCAGTTGGTAGATCCGCGGGTGTTTCGTGGTCAAGGGTGTCTCGAATCCCGCGGATTAGGTTGTCCAGTCTACGAGGTGGTCCAATGCCGAATTTAGACTTTTCCTAAGTATAGGCCATTTGACTTTGTGCCGCCCCTCCTATCTTAATCAATCGTATTTACTTAGGCCTTTTAGGTGCCTCTAAAATCCGCCGCCCCTAGGCAGCTGCCTATACGGCCTATTGGCAAATCCAGGACTCTGGTGGTCAAGCCATCGCAAAGTCATCCGCTTATCGAGCAGCTCAACCATAGTTGATCTTCCATCATTCCCCGTTTTCGCTCGTTACTTTTCCGCTCCTTGCGAACGGTAAAGCATCAAAGTGGAGGAAAATGTGTACAGGGTACATCCTTGGATCTAGTTCCGTTGGTCTGCACGCGGGAGCTATCTTCGGGGGTGAGGTGTACTCATCGGTGAACACTGCTTCGGTCCTCGTGATGAGGCAAACGCTTGGCGCGACCTAAGAGCAAGACGCTCGCTGTATATTTTGCTACACGTATAGACGTATATATTTTTGTGCATGTGTATATGCACAAACTATGTCAAACCCGGACGCGTCGATTCGTATGTAGGGCTTGCCCCTGTATGCAGTTGCGTGTGTGTGTGTGGGTCATATGCAGACAGAGGGACAGAGCGATGAGAAAGTGGAGAAATAGAGAGCCCTCGTCATACGCTGAGGCAGCAGGGGTTCGGCGTGAAAGGGTTCACGTCACCGTTTCGAGTGAACTTTCCACCAGGTTACATCATACATTTTTTGCGATTGTCTCCTTGCCTCCTCATATTTCTTCGCACTTGTTCTTTCGCCTTCTTATCCCATCCGCTTGTGTTCTCATTCTCTCCGATACCAGTGTCCCCCTGCTCGAATTACGTGGATGAAATTCATACCGCACGTTTTCGCAACAAGCACGGATGTTGGAAATTTGACTCTCGAAGATTTATGAATGTCTTGCGGAAATGCCACGTGGTAATCAAAATTGGATGCATCATTGCTCGTTTTGTTTTAAGCCTGCATGGCAAGTGAGGGACTGATCCAATAACCTGACGAGGACCCGACTGGAAATGTTGTTCCGGCAGATGGATCACTGATCAGGTAGGTTTCAAGATACGCTCAGTAATACCGTAGAAGCGCCAGCCTGATCTGTGCTGGATATCCATTGGATCAGTGAATTCGGAGAACGGGTGTAATAAAGACAAACTGAACAGTCCTGAATCAGGCAATCTTGCGAGGGCCTTGTTAGGGCGCCGAAGTCCGTGCCTGATTGGCGCCGTATGTCTGCCGGATCAGTAGTTCCCAGATACCGATGTGAGAAGGCAGCATTGATCAGGCCCACGACAGGCGACCCGTAACGCGACCCTCGCATGGCTCTGTTAAGGTTACCTGTCCAAGGCCTGATCGATTTTCCTTCTCCTATCCGTGCTCCGAGGTTGGCTTATCCAGTAGACATCCGGCGCAGATCCGCCATGCATTTCGAAGTGTACGTCTGATTTGCGCCGGATGTCTACCGGATAACCTTATTCTGGGTCATTAAGGTAAACAACTGATGAGTTGCTGCGTGCATAATTTCGGCAAGATTCTAATGAAAATAATATGGCGTCCATGTGGACGCCGTCATCATCAAATCAAGACACGAAGAACGAATGAAAATGAATTTGAAGTTTGCATCGTGGAAATGCAACACTTTTTTCTTCACTTTTTATTCGTTCACTTTTATCATCATCAAAAGGTAATCAATGGAATCAATCAAATTAAATTTTATTGACACAACTATAACATTTTTGTTTATAATTGCGGTCGTAACACTCTAACCCATGTAGAAATTGACCGTTGGGCCTGGGACGGGTCTTCACAGTTAGCTTTTCTAGAATATTGGGCCATGAGTATTTACCAATGAGGTGCCTTTGTAGAAATGATAAGAACGGCCCGATATCGGCCAACAGAGCCAACAATTATTGGGGCAATGATTTAATTCATTGTAGCGCCAATATTGGCCCTTGGCCCTATGTGGGCTCTCTTGTGGGCGCACTTGGCCCTATGTGGGCTCTCTTAAAGGGCCTATGTAGAAATTGACCACTGGCTCTGTGATGGGTCTTCACAGTTGGTCTATCTAGAAGTTAGTCTATCTAAAATATTGGGCCGTGAGTTTGTTTGGGTTTGTTTGGGTGCGTGATAAATATTCAACCTATATCGGGCCAAGATTGGCCCGAGATGGGTCCTTATGGATACATATTTCATGGAATAACCTTGAAATAAATTGTGATTTGCGTATATGTCAGGTTTTAAAATTGGCATATTTTACTTATGTTGGTTATTTACAAATGCCAATAAAAGGCCAAGACTTGATTACAAAAACTGAACTACAAAATATAGACGATTAATATATGACGTGCCAGTTATTTTCCTATTCTGGCACGATATACAGATAATGAATAAGCCAAGGCTTAAATAAAATAAAAGCAGGTCTGACAGATAAAAGCAGGTAAAAAAAAATGGTCTGACTTAGCCCATAAAGGGCTTAGATTAATTAAATGTAATTTCCAGTATTTTAGCATTGCCAGTTTTTAAATTGCCAAATTTCGATGAACTATCACGGCTGTTTATTGGTTTTAACAGATGGGCCCGGATAGGTTTTAGTAATGGGTTGATATTGTGCCAGTTCTCAATTTATAACGGAACAATAATGGGCCAATGTAATTGGCAGTACTTCAGCATCACGAGTTTAAAAATTGACAAATATTGTTTATCTATCATGACTGTTTAATGAATTTAAAAGATGGGCCATGATAGGTTTTAACTATGGGCCGATATTGTGTCGGTTTTCAATTTAGAACGAGACAACAATGAGCCAATGTAATAGCCAGTATTTTAGGATTGCCAGCTTTAGGATTGGCAAATTTAGTTTAACTATCACTGCTGTTTATTGGTTTTGAAAGATGGGCCAGGATAATCTTTAGTAATGGGCCGATATTGTGCCGGTTCTCAATTTATAACGGGACAATAATGGGCCAATGTAATTGCTTGTATTTTAGCATTACCAGTTTTTGAATTGGCAAATATAGTTCAACCATCACGGCTATTTATTGGTTTTAAACGATGGGCCGATTATTGTGCCGGTTTTCAATTTATAACGAAAGAATATTGGGCCAATGGAATTGTCAGTATTTTAGTATCCCCAGTTTTTAAATTGGCAAATTTAGTTTAACTATCACGGCTGTTTATTAGTTTTTGAAGATGGGCCAGGACAGGCTTTAAGGATGGGCCGATATTGTGCCAGTTTTCAGTTTAGAGCGGAACAGTAATGGGCCAATATTATTTCCCCTTCGTTGGCTTATACGATGGTCCCAATATTGGCCTGATCGTAACATTGGGCAACTCATGGCAAACTCTACATGGAAATGAGAATATGCAAACACGTGTGAGTTACTTTCACAGCCTAAATAGGCAAAAAAATTATTATTGTTGCATTGCAATGATGCGAACTTCAACGTCATGAATAAAATTATTGACATTCTTTAGAATAGAATTAGAATAATCAAAATATGTAAAGAAAAAACAGAAACTTTACACAAGTGTTGGAATGGATAAATAGGTAGTGCGCTCAGTTCTAGAATTAGAAGACCTAGGTTCAATCCCGAGGGTAGATCGAATTTTTAACGAGGCAGGATACGTTTTATTCCAATTATCATATACGCAGGATCATAAATAAAGCATATGGAAACCAAAAATACTACCAGAATTTTTTTATTCGTAATTTTTGGATGTTTGGATTTTTTATTTTTTATTTTGGGCATAGATATGGCAACCGGATGCGGGCCTGAAAAGGTATACTGATCAGTTACGTCACCGACATCCGCATCATGGCTGGATGCAAAAAAGCGTTTCACACCCGGTAAAGCCCTAATTCGGCGGCCTGGACCATGCCGTGGTACGGGATATGGTATGCCGGTTCCAGCCCTAGTCTGTCCCGTAACAACTTTTCTAGTCGGGCAAATTAGAATAGACAATAATAGACCATAAAGCCCCACGGGTGACACTCAAGGCTTGGTGTCTCACGGTCTTTTCGGAACAATCCTCTTCGAATATGGATGCAAAATTTCCCTCTTCCGGTCTCTTTGACTCGGCTCTCCTGACCGTCTCACTTGAGTTTGTTAGCAGCCGGGATGACACGTGGCGAATTTTCCAATCCGAAAAATGTAGCCTCCGTCGGTGTAAGACTCCAATTTCGTCGTCGTGCAAGACGACTAATGGAGTTTTAATGCAACGTCAACGAGACAATGCATTAAACGAGACAATTGCTAGCCTGCGCTGCAAATGGCAGCGCAGGCTAGCCAGCTCTTGGCCCTGGCAAACTCGTAGCAACTCTGCCGGCTACCACTGGGATTGATTTCTCGAACAATTTCGAACTCCTTACTCATCGATTGCTCGTCGATTACTCTTTCATTTCCGCAAAAGTTCTCCTGTTACCTCCGCCCCTCGTGGATGCTCTTACCTAGATAATTGTGAGTTTGCCGGGGAACACATACACATATGACCCTTCGTGTGTGCATGTACTTTCGCAACTGCGGATTGCCAGCGTGAACGAAAGGTCCAAAGGAAAACCATGTCCGTTTATCATGGAAACATTATGCGGGCTACGAAACTGCTTTCCAACAGTCCTTACACTTACATACATACAACTATGCTTCGGTGTACAAGCGAGTAAACATAACTTTATATTCATATAAATTCATAGCTATGTATTTATTTGCAGGCCCCTGAGTTGGTGTTAAAGATTAGCCGGGCTTCGTTCTTTGCCTGAACGAACTTGAACAAGTTCGAAATTCTTCAAGTACTGCTATGAATGTTCTCCCTTGTTGCCTGTCGGAAAAAATCGACCCGGGGAAAGGCACGATCGACCAATAATCGCGTTGAATCTTTATCAAGCACCTAATCAAACTTTGTGCAACGTGCAAAAGACGAACTCGTACGGCTCAACAAAATCACATATTCATTGTAGTTCAACGAAACATTTAAAAGTTTTAACATAGAATATTTTAAAGAAACCCTATTGGTAAATATTAGAAACGAGAATGGATGTAAATTAATTGATGAAAGAGATCGGTTTCACGATTGATCACTATCCAAAAGTGCTGCCCTGTCGGTGATGGAAAAACGCGAGGAATGAGCAAGTTGAAGGGGTATGCCTAGTTGTTGAGGGGTTGTTAAGTTGTTAAGTTGTTAAGTTGTTAAGTTCACTTTAAGTTAAGTTAACAACCTAACGTTACTTAACGTACTTAAGTTAAGTTAACGTTAAGTTGAGTCGTTAAGTTGTTAAGGGCAAATGAGGAAAGTTAAAGGGGTTATGCTTAGTTGTAAAAGTCGAAAAATCACTTTTTTCAAAACCAACATATTCTGACAGTTTATCATCTTATGAATGTTCCTTGAAAATTTCAAAGTGATTGGATCGAAATTAACAGATTTATAAGCTGTTATGTTGACGCTCGTCAGAACGCTCGGAGCGTCGTTAGAAACTTTAAACGCTTTATTCTCGAAAGTACGTCTTCAAAGTCGGTGAGCAAAATATCTCAAAAACTACTGCATCGATCTTTCTGAAATTTGCAGGGCTTCCGGCGTGATCGGAAAAAAATCGAAGGCCAGTTTTTCGACATGTGATTCTGTAGGTGTCGCGGGTGCTAAATCTGAGTTTGCCTCAAAATCAGGATGCAGAGTTTTTTTAGGGGATGAAGGAGGATGGGGGTGAATTGATACCAAACTACAACCCCCTACGAGGTCGGCGCTATGAGACCAAATGTTGAGAAACATCCGGGCTTCAGTTTTGTCCACAACGCTGAAGTTGTGGAAGTTCATTTTGGGGATGAAAAGTGGGGTCAAATTTCGAAAAAGCAGTTTTAATTCAATAACTCTTTAGGAACAATTCGTACACTTTTTGCTTAAATGGGAACGTTGAAGCCCATGAAAAGACGCGTCGATCGAGTATTTGATCATCACTCTGCGATAACATCTTTACCCCTAAAAAAATTGTTGAAAAACCAAAAAAAAGGTTTATTGAATAACTCAAAAACGATCAATTTTTCCAGTGTGGTTTAAATGTACGAAATGTAGAGAAATATGTACGAAATGTACTATATTTTCAATTGTATGGACCACCCTTGAATTTTGATTTTTCAAGCCCCTCGGGGGTTGAAAATTCGAAATGAAATTCTGGGAACCCTATTGACCGCACGAATTCGTCGCCGTGGAACAATGTGTAGCTTGAATCCTCAGCTACGTTTTTTTCCACAGCGCCAAACTTGTATTTCTTTATTTTCGTTCAATATTTTTCTCAGAATTTCATTTCGAATTTTCAACCCCCGGGAGGCGTTGGAAAAAGCAAAATTCAAGGGTGGTCTATAGAAACGAAAATATAGAGAACATTATTCTCTACATTTCGTGATTTGAACCATCCCCGAAAAATCATTTTTTTTAGTTATTCAATAAACAATTTTGTTTGATACTACCACAATTTTTTTGCGGGTGAAGATATTATTGGAGCGGGATTATCAAATACTCGATCGACGCGTCTTTTCAAGGGCTACAATGTTCCCGTTTGAACAAAAATTGTATGCATTTTTCCTAAAGAGTTATCGAATTAAAACTGATTTTTCAACATTTTACCCCACTTTTTCTCCCCCAAAATGAACTTCCACGACTTCGGCGCAGTGGAGAAAAATGAAGCCCAGATTTTTCTGAACATTTTGTCTCCCGGCGTCGATCACGTGGGTGGTTGTAGTTTGGCATTAATACACCGCCATCCCCCTTCATCCCCTAAAAAAAATTCTCCACCCCGATTTTTAGGCAAACTTGGATTTAGTACCCACGGCACCTACAAAATCACCTGTCAGAAAACTAACCTTTTTCTAATTTTCTCCGATTCCTATATACAGCACGACTGTACTACTAGGCATAATCAGTTATCGATATCAAATTTCCGTGCAGAAATTTGTTGACGAGTCCCCAGATCCTACCACATTCCTATGAGGATTTGGTAATGACGCCGCACGTAGGGAGTCCACACTAGAATCCAAGTGGATTCCTCCCAATTTCCCGATTGGAGTCTTCTGAGAATTCTTCATTTAAAATTCTCTACTACAATTTATTGAATCTCCAAAAAAAAATACAATTTCGTGATCCCGTGCACAAATTTGTTGAGGAGTCTATAGGGATCTCTATAGGGATTTTTGAAGGAGACCGCACTTAGGGAGTCCTCATTGGGGTCCAATTGGTTTCTGCCCTGTTCCCCAATGAACGCCTTTTGAAAATTCTTCCCATGTTCAAATCGAAAATATGTGAAAAGCCACGAGAAAAAGCTCGGCGTGTTGAAACATACCTAATATATTATGTCAACGTGTAGTAAAATAACGAACAAACGATAATTTAAATGGATTTTCAGTTATATGATTCAAATCGATTTAAAAGATATGCTTTTTTGAGCGATCTATACTTTTTTAAGATGCACCCATCTTGTATATCTATATATCTTGTTTACCAAATTCAAAGTAAACAACGCAATGGGATCCATCAAGAATCGTATTCGATTCTGTTCGATAATGTAGCGATCTTCTAGGATTTAAATTGGATTCGTACATTTGATTCCCGGGATTTCCCATTGGAATCCAATGTACGAGCGTGACATTTTGGTACCCATTGGATCCCTATCAGGAAGTAGAGACATGTATGGGAATCCAAATTGACCCCTACGATAATTTTTGCACGGGTATACGACGAATATTTATTTTGTCCTCCTACCCCCTTGCCGCGGAATCAGTGCCTCTCGTAAAAAATCGTAAAAGCGAAATTGCGTAAAAGAGAGATATAAACAAAACATGGTCACGGAGGGGGGGGGGGGGGGGGGGGTGAAAAACAAAGATTCAAAGTTTATAAAACGTGACGACCGGAAGTATCGCGAGAGTAGTACAGACGACTGCACGATCGCGAACTGCAATACCGCACTCGTTTCTCGGCTCGTGTAACATTACACGATGTCTATCACGTATGTTCAAACAACGAAAATACGTGTGTAGATCGGTGGATATCGTCTGTGGCGTTCGCCGAGGCGGAAATTTGCTTTTCGACATTGGCGCGTGCGCGAATGAGGTCCTACACATAGTTACGCTTGTATTTCAATCCAAAAGGAATCTCGCAACCGCTTTAGTTGAATACATCCGGAGGTACGGACAAAGGGATCTCTTGACTCATTAATTCCTGTCACCCCCGGTCGTTTTTCAAGGGCGCAAAGCATTAGGAAGCTCGAGCGCTTCGTCGATTGATATTTAAGGAGGTTGGATCGATAGCCACAATTGACGATCAAATTTTGAAAAATATATCTGTTATTGTCTAGACTATACTGAGTCTTTACGAATTTTTTGAATTTTTCTCACCACCCTACACCAGAGATAAAAAATAGTTTAATGTATGTAATGTTTCGTGCAGTTAGATGGGCAAGACGTTCACGCTACGTGTGATGTAATATTTTTGGCTATTTAGCACTAAGATAAACCATTTGTTGCAACGGATTAACGTAAACTAAACCTTTGTAAACATTTAGAAAAAACCCAGCTTGCCCATCTTAAACCATATATATTCAATATTGAACCATCAGGTTTGACGAAAGATTACGAATATTAGCTGGCGAATGAAGAGCATCGCTGCCAACCTCAATATCCGCGAACTTGCCGTATTTCGGCAGCACTTAATATTAATCAATGGTAATATCAATAGGCATAATTATAAATAACTCAAAATTTCATTCTAAGTTGTAGAAAACATTCGCTGACTCAGTTTTTTCATAATAATCATCGATTATGTCATACTTTTTCAAGTTGGGAGTAACATAAAAGTTTTCCTTCTTTACGCAATAAAAATTAAAAATGCATAATTTTTTCCTTTAATTATACATTTTATGAAAAATTAGAATCTACAAAATGAATCTATACCTCGTATACAATTTTTGAAGTTAATTGAAAAAAATAATCATAAACCGTCATTTGACTCAACTGGATTGCTCCAACCCCCTTAAGGACACTGCTTTTTTGGACTAAGTATGTCCAAGTTCAAGTTGGGAGTTTACACAAAATCTATTGCTCCGTTCGTGAAAAAATAATTAAAAGTACGAGCACGAATTTTATTGTCGTGTCGCTGCTCCATCTCTTTTATACGATAATGCATTTAGGCATATGTATTTGTGTGTTTGAAAACTTGATCCAAATTACCGACTATTTAGGCTAAATAAATCAATTAAAAGTTGGGAGATTGATCGCGGTTTCTTGTATGGAACAAATTTATTGTCACTTCTATTGTTTGCGTTTGACGAAGCTTGCGAAGCTGTGATTCTTTGTCGGGTGGGCTTCGGAACATTAGTCGCGTTTACACAGTTTTTCAATCATTTTGATACGTCTCGCTATCCAATGACGGAATGTAATTGCAATCCACGTCGGGAGTCACGTGGCTGTAGCAATCTCGGATCCCATTGTTGACGCATGCACACATCTATCGGTGCACACACACACACCACTATACACTTTGGTTTCTCATTACTTGTTCTCGGCGTCATTAGGCGCAAACTGACAAGAGCTTCGATTTTTTAACGAAAATCTTGACCCCCTATGAATTCACGATCGAAAAAACCAAGTTGCCAAAATCCAGATCGGATGAAATTATCGTTGCAATCGTCCTTCAAGAAACATCCCTTAATTGTCCATCCTCCATTCTGTTGAAACTCATAAATGTGATGAGGAATTAAAAAATATTAGACACGAATTTTTTTTATTCGCGGAAAAACGGTTTTAAGGGGGGAAACCACCCTTCAAAGAAAGGTGTATCGGGGGGGGGGGGGCAGTTTCACCCACAAGCAGTCCACCAATCTGAATGAAACAAAGATAAAAATTCTTCTAATATAAAGCGACGAAAAATCCACTATAGAATAATGGAAAAAAATTAAATTAAGGGGTCACACGTCTTTCTTTAAGGGGTCGTTTCCGCCCTTAAAAACGTTATTCCGCAGATAAAAAAATACGCGTCTAATAGTTTTCAATGCTTTATCACATATATGAGTTTCAGCAAAATCGAAGGCGGACACTTAAGTGATGATGTTTCTTGTTAGCCGACGGAATCGAGGACGATAAAACTCTGAACTCTCACAGTGCGTGCACCGAGTTTATCAAATACCGACTAATCTCTGAACCAACGGGGATAAAATTACCTTAAAAATCAACTTAATCAGTCTTAAGGGGTCTTCTCACGTTAGACGCTAAAAAAGGCCATTTTCATGATAGGTTTATATTATAGATATTGATATAAAAGTTGTTACATTTAATAAATACACTTTCGAAAACCATTTTTTTTTAATGTATGTATTTATGTAATCCAAACAAACTTTTAACGCCTTTTTGTCGAAACAACGTTTTTCAACGGTTTGTTGATAAAATCTTCGAAACTACTGAACCGATCCTTATGAAATTTCAACCACATATTCTTTACAGCTATAGCTATCGCGCATATCAAGGCTTTTTTATTTTTATATTTACTATTTTCTTGGCCAAAAACGGTAAAAAAAAACACTTTTTTTTGTTCTCGAAAAATGACCGCCATTTTGTTATTTTTGCATATATCAAAAATCGTATGATATGCGCTATAGCCATTAACATACTGAATCTAAAACCGTTTCATTTTTTTGTTTCGGATGATCCATCCCCGCGATTTCAGAAAAAACGCAGACCGACTATTTTTTTAGGACATTTTTTTAACTACCATTTTCGTCTATAAATAGTGACTTAAATAAATAATTTTAAAAAAATGTATTTCGAAAGTGTATTCATTAATCGTAACAACTTTTATATCAATATCTACAATATAACGTTATCAAAAAAATGCATGAAAATAGTGTATTTTAGGGTGTAAAGTGAGAAGGCCCCTTAAGAAGACCGATTGATAGCAATCCTACACGTTATTTCAATTTCTAGTCACACTTTCTGCAGAAGAAAAAGACGATTCTCGAGGTCTGAATTGCCCTTGAAAGAGGCAACGAAAGAACAAAAAAAAATAAAAAATTAAGTGCAATAAAATAAATCAATTGAAAATTTTTAAAATAAATAAAAATTAAATGAATTGAGAATAATTATTGATCTTCCCTATAAACTTAGTAGAATGCAATTCTGGGAGCATGATGTCTGCTGTGCGAGTATACCGAATAGATGGAGGAGGCAAATAGGGATGTATCACTGTATCGAATAATTGTCATCGAAACCTATACCGGGAGCTTAATTAATATTTGATTCCGTTCGTTATGATGCATACAACGATCAAACTATCCATGTACCTATCTATCTATCTATATATATATATATATATATATATATATATATATATATATATATATATATATATATATATTTGTATTTGTCAAGACAAGGATTTCAGCAAATGTACGTATTCTGCGGTTATCACAGATGATAGTTGATTTGCGGATACAGGTTGGCGAGTCCCATCCCGTATATATGGAGAGCCGGGGAGATGAGAGTGTTACAGCAGGATGCCAGTCAAGACCCGCGGTGCTCCCGGAGATCACGTCACTCTCAACTGTCACCGTGCGCACAACACATATGTCTCGCTAATCCTTTGACTATTATTCGTATTGCCCCTGCCCTCGCCTCCCAATATAAATATACGTTTGCATGTGTATGTACGTATTAATAAACGCATATGTATGTTTATATAGGCGGTCAAAGCACCGAGCGGTAGTCAATTAATTACGGGAGTATGTATATGGTTTCAGCATACGGAAATTTACTATTAAGTTCTATATGCTTATCGAGTGAAGGCGTTATAATGCGCCGCCCATGGTCACCGGTCTCTTGAAAATTCGATCGCGCAACGCGCAAAAACGACATATTTCAAAATGTTATGTTCAGGGAACCATAATTGCGCAGAGTAATTTGAATGACAAATTTGGGAAGCTTTAAAATCACCGGCTACTTCCATATATATGTACAGGGTGACAATTACAAGGTGGCCTTGCGTTTTAAGGATCTTGCGCGGAGATTTTGCGACTGGGAAAAATATGATTCTTAATGGTCCTTCAAGTCCTCTTTAAGGGGTCTTCTCACTTTAGACGCTAAAAAAAGGCTATTTTCATGAATTTTTGATAGGTTTATATTATAGATATTAATATAAAAGTTGTTACACTTAATAAATACACGTTCGAAATACATTTGAAAATATATATATATATATATATATATATATATTTATTTAGGTCACTAGTTATAGACGCACTGAAAAAAAAATTCGTTCATCCATCCAAAATTCAGTTTGTTTAACAAAATGTATCTTTAAATACGTTCAACTTGATTTTTGGTTGGCATAAAACACGTTTTGTCAATCTAACTGATAGTTTTAGTGGTGTGAACTGTAGCTTATTTAGCATGTCTGAGCAACTGTTAAAACAACAAAATTTCGAGACAACAAAATGCATTTTGCACATTCAACGATTTTCATTTCTCAGTGCGAAAATGGTAGTTAAAAAAATTTCCTAAAAAAATTGTAGGTCTGCGCTGTTGATGAAATCTCGGAGATGAATCATCCGAAACAAAAAAGTCAAACGGTTTTAGATTCAGTATGTTATGTATGGCTATAGCAGATATCATAAGATTTTTCATATATGCAAAAATAACAAAATGGCCAACATTTTTCGAAAAAACAAAAAAAAACGTGTTTTTCATCGTTTTTAGGAAAAAAAAGAAAATATCAAAATTAAAAAAAAATTCTTGACATCCGCTATAGCTATAGTTGTAAAGAATTTGGGGTTAAAATTTTATAAGGATCGGTTCAGTAGTTCCGAAGATTTTATCAACAAGCCGTCGAAAAACGTTGTTTCGAGAAAAACGCATTAAAAGCTTGTTTGGGTTACATTAATACATAAAAATGTTTTTTAAAATGTATTTCGAAAGTGTATTTATTAAGTGTAACAACTTTTATATCAATATCTATCGTATAAACCTATAAAAAAATCATGAAAACAGCCTTTTTAGCGTCTAAAGTGAGAAGACCCCTTAAAAAGACATATAGCATATGTTCGTGATGCGTAGTATTCGCCAGAAAGAATTGAGCATTCTGGCAAAAAATCAAAATTCCATTTTGGGAACAGCAAAATGCAGATAATTAGCTATTGAATGCGAAACACTCCTGAAGAACTTTCTTTGTACATACCGGCGTCGAAATAAAAATGATCGAAGATGCATTCTCAAGTGGATGAATGGAATTTAATACTACAAAAATAAAAAAATCAGAAATGCTTCGATTCGTTATTTAATTATCTTCATTCTGTTGAACTCAAAATGGAATTTTCATTTTTTTTCCCGGATGCATTTTTGTATTTTTTTCGAAGAGGGCTCGAAGCCCGAATTTGTATTTTTTTCGAAGAGGGCTCGAAATACTCTTAAATGTAATATTTTTCTCGGTCGAAAGAGCTCCGGGCAAGACCCTTAAAATGCACATGGCCTCCTCGTAATTATCACCCTCTATATACAAGTGGATATCGGGATATTTTTTTCATATCCTTTTTTCGAAATGAATTAGTCCCATCGTTCCGGCCTCGTTTTTCATACTGATGCGACGATTTAATTTTCTATCCGACGGACATGGATTTTTCTGCAATCGTCTCTATTTTCGTTAGTTCCATCAGTGTTTTTTACTGCTTTTATTGTCCATCTTTGAATTACTAGTCGAGCCTGTATAGTATAGTTTGAACGATCAATTATAAAAATCGATTTTTTGTCCATTTTATTTTCTTATTGCGTAGAGTCTTAACTTTTATTTGGTTCAAAGATTTTGTAAAAAATTCAAAAATTGACCGAGTTGTGACGATTTTAGTGGAGCAGGTCAGAACGTCCCGTTGCGTTACGGCTCTAGCGCTGTGCGGTGCATTGTCTGGTTTCTAAGGGCATTGATATGACTTTGTCCAACCAGGCTGTTTGATTGTTATACGGTGCAGGAATCGCAGATTGAAGGTACGAAAAATAATTGTGATTTTATCTCAAGCATAAGTAGTCCATACACCAAGGCACTTTCTTACAATTAAATTTTTTCAAATAATGATTGGGACGAAAGAGAGCATTTCATAGATAGAAATTTTGGTAATTGTGCAGTATATGGACTTTTCCGAAAAACGACGAGCGTTTTTTTTTCGCCATGATGTTGTTTATACCATTATAGTAAGTGATATTTTTTCGGGGGAGGCGGACATTTCCCATTAATTCTATACGTTATGGGGTTTTGAAGTTTCCAGAAACAGGTAATATTTTGACGTCTCGCTAAACAGCTACGTGTTTCCTTATAGATAGTGTGTTATGAAGGTAATAATGTATATATTTTGGAACGATGAGATATGTTTTGATTTCGGTAACCACAACTGCCCTCTCTTGCACTACTTATATTTCTATTACTTCCCGAAGGACCGAAAAGAAAACAAGAACGGCTCAGCCTCGATTATATCGTGAATAAGCAAACACCTTCCTTTCGAAATGAATTGTACCAATTGCTCGTACGGATGACGCCAATTTCATCGGTTGTGTGAATATTCTGAACTATTGATGTAATTCCTGCAAGCCCACGACGTTTTGTTTCGCACTGTGGAGTGTCCAACTTGTGGGGAACTAGCTCAGTGGAACGCGGCAGGTTTGGGTTTGTTTGAGTTGAAGGAAGCCAGGGTTGGGTTGAAGGAGCCATGAAGGAAGAATAGAAATTTCGACACTTCTCGACATCAGTATTTTTCAAGATTTTTATCGGCCCTTATTAGGGCCAGAAAAATTACCAACGTAGTACAATTCTATGATACTTCATACTGCCCAATATAGGTGTCAAAATATTTAAAAATTCCCTATTTTATCATGTGTTTCTGCGAACTTATGGAATTGATGGAAAATGTCAGCTTCCCCCGACGGAATATCACTCAATATAATGGAACAAAGAAGTTCAGGGTAAAAAAAAAATTCCCGTCGTTTTTCGGAAAAGTCCTCATACTGCATAATTACCGAAATTTTAAATAAAAGATGTTCAATTGTTTTACTAGCTCCATTAGTAATGGAGATATAAGCGACGAAAATTAATCACCTGTCACTCATCGTTTCGTCCCTTTCACTCATCGTTCCATCTCTCTCATAAAAATGTTCCTTGTTCATATCTCCATTATTAATGGAGCTAGCAAACAAAACATTGAAGAGACATTTTTTATTATCGATTCAAAAAGAAACATCTTTTATTTGAAACTTTTTTCCACAAAATGCACTTTTTCGTCACAATCGTCATTATAACAATTTAATTGTTTGTAACGACAAAAAACGGTTCTAGAACAAAATAAATGTCCTATTTGTATTGCCCGTACCCGAAACCATAAATAACCGACGAAGATATTGAGCAGACCCAAACATTTATACGAAAATTGTATACGGAAAAAGTGGATTTAGTACGGCTTCTTCTCTTGCGTTTATCTCGAAAGTATACTTTGCAATTTGGCGTACGTCATATCTCAAAATCTGATCGTCCGATTTACTTCAAATTTGGACTGAACATATTTTATAAGATATTCAATCGACAAACCGGATGATTTTTTCACATGTTCCTCCATTTGTTAATAACAAACGGTTAAAGTCGTTATGTTTTATCAAAAATCGACATTTCTTTTCAAAACAGTGCATTTGTGCGAATTTAAAATTTCGAAAAAGCGTCCGATGCTTTTGTAGATTCACCATCGTACTAGAAGTACACTTTTCACTTCAGATTAATCTAGTTACCGGAATCATGTACGCAACCGAGACTTGCGGGGGCTACAGACCTGAGATTGAATGACAATGATTACGTTGTTTATACATATTTTGCAATAAAAAAAACGGTGACATGTCAAGACTATGTACTACCTTTGTGCGAAAGATCAATCTTATCATCCCGATACCCGAGGCGAAAAAAAATATTGAAAATCCATATGTTTTTTTTAACATCAAGGTTATGCATACCCCTTAATATCCCAAAGTAACGTTTGAATTTTTCCACCGAAGTTACGGATTCAATTGTTTTCCCGTCGTACTTACATGGACAACAGAACTGCACCCGTCATGTTTTTTTTTCCCCCGAAGTTGGATGTCCTCGATCTATCCCGGGTCGTCTTATTTTCCACAGTCAATGAAATCTTATGAGAGTATATATTCGTAACGCACCGGTAGTGAGTCGAGACGCGAGTCGACGTCGACGAACCATTCCGAAGCGTCAGATCCCGCGTGGTCTCGCTTCCTCCCACCTTTTCGCCAACCCGCAATTCACAATGCCACCCACTGCACGCCCCCTTGCCACCCTTTAAACGGGACCCTCTCTCGTGGACCGCGCAACTAGACGCCGTGCGCGCAAGCTCCGAAATATCTTCTCATCGGAGAACTTATATATGTGTACGTGTGACCGTACATATATATATATGTGTCGGACGACGGATTTTCACGTCCCGATGCACCGATTTTTCGAAAAGTTCGACAGGAAAGTACAACATGAAATCGATCCGTTCATGATTTTTTTTCGCTTTTCATACTATAAGCGTCATAACCGGAGTATAATTTTCAATCACTGAAAGAGGGAATAAAATTGTCGAAATGTTTTTTAAAAAAGTTTAGAGCAGAAGAAAAAAAATATTGCTTTGGGCACAGAGCTGATGTTGATATTTATAATGATTTTGTCACGGAAAAAATCAATGCGGAGAATTATTGGTCAAATTACGATTTAGTCGTGCGATTATTTTGAAAACGAATATTCGTAACTTTGACTTCGACATTTATTAATAAGATAAGTCAACAACAACAAAAATCTTGGTGCCAGCAAAATTCGTATGAATTTTTGTCAAGTGACTACTGGTGAGACCTTTACTAACCTATATTTCAAGTTACTGTTCAGGGTTTTCAAATGAACCTTAATTTTATAGTGTCGTCATTAGTAGTTTATTTAAGACATTTTTTAAATTATAGACTGTTATAAATTAATTCAGTAATATGGCGACGGCAGCAAAACAATAACGAACTAGTTCCAACTACCCTAATACATTTTGTTATATATGGGAAGAGTGTGTTATTCAAAAATTCAGAAAAACGATTACAGATTTCGTGAAACGTGCTTTTTTCTTATTTCGGGATAGAAATAGAGGATCACGATAAAATCGCAGAAAATCTTGCCACCTTCAGTGTGTAAAGAGAACGCTTCAACCAAGGCATAAAAATCATGGAAGATAGTTATCAGGGAAGATGGGACACACACATGATCGCCTATTACGTTTGAAATTTGATGCGTGGCTGCCTTGATAAGTCGCACTCAAGAAAATCACGAAAAAGAAGCTTACTCAATTTAAAAATATTTAATAAAACTTACATTTTTCGATAAAACTACATTTCATAAATGTATGTTATATTTCCATGTTTTCACGTAGAATATCAACATTAAGGGAAGTAGGCAGCGAAGAAAAGGCTGAAAATGGGATTAAATTCAAATGGCATTTGTGCAAAACCGAAACAACGTACTAGGTTGGCACAAATTTAAGCTCTATTTTTTCCCCCTTTTTCCAGCATCCAATTATCTTCTTCAAAGAAAAAAAATTCGCAGATCCTGCGAGCGTTAAAAAAATATTTAGAGGTCGCTCAAACCTCCCCAAAATTCAAATTTTCATAAAAAATCGATTTTTCTTTCGTCCCCTTCTCACCCATAAATTTTACGCTTTTTAATTTTTAAATTAACCTCGCGACAACTCTAGCTGGCCAATGAATATTTAGTGGTCGCTCAAGGTTTTCGAACTTTACAATTTCCGCCAAAAAATAAATCTCGCATGCACTATAATTCCTTGTAGCATAAAAACAAAATAAACAGCGAACTGTTATATTTTCAGAATAATTTATTATAATAATTTGTAACAAACACCAATTAGACGATATGTGTTATTATGTATTATTATATTATGGCGTCGCTTGTCACGGAGTACAGCTACAATTGGTCCGCAATTTGATTAACGAGACCAATTGTGGGACGCATTACGATGTGCGGGAAACTGTTTCTAAAGAAAAAAAAGATGAATTGTTTTGAACATTTTACAAAGCGTCAAATTTATGAGTGAAGAGAGTAAAAAAAAATTGGTGAAAATTTGAAATTTCGAAGCTCTTGAGCAACCACTAAATATTCATTGGCCGGCTAGAGCTTTCGCGAGCTTAATTTTGAAATTATAAAGCGTAAAATTCATGGCTGAGAAACAGACGAACTAAAATCGATTTTTTAATGAAAATTTGAATTTTTGGGAGGCTTGAGCGCCCTCTAAATATTTTTTGACCGCTCGCAGCTTTGGCGGCAATTTTTTTTTCCTTTAAAGAAGATAATTGGATGGTGAAAAAGAGGAAAAAAAATAGACCTCTAATTTGTGTCATAATACATATTTTCTTTTTTGCAACGTTTGTAATTGAGTTTTGGCTATTAATTTCAGTGGTTGAGGTTTCAAAAATATAAATATGTAAGAGAGATATGGCGGATAAAGAAGACCACGCGTCTCATACACTGCTCCCTCATTGCCACGGTTCCGAGTGGCCGGTTGGAGTTTTCGGCAATTCCCAAATGCCATTCTCGTCAGAGGTTGTTTCTCCACAGACTGATCCTAAAATTTTTGAAAAAACATATAAATTAGACAAATGGCGGCTAAAATTGGAACAACATTTAAAAACGTCTGCCGTTTGTTGTAATAACAATAATAATTAATTGATTTTTTTACATAGACGTCGGTTCATTTTGTAGAGAAGTTGATGTCTTCATTTTTATTTAAATCAAGGCGCCCATATAGGGTCGCCCGTCGTAACAAAAATGCCAGCATTCAGCCATTAAACGGTTTGCTGATAATCGGCCAATAATTCGTCGACCAGCATTGGGGTACTGTAGGCGGATGAACGGCTTGCCAGATCTATGCCAGCCATTGGTGGGCCAATACCATCGCACCGATAATATGGCGATCAGCATTGGGGTATCGTAGGCGGATGAACGGCTTGCTAGATCTATTCCAGCCATTGATGGTTTGTTTTTGGGCGTTTTGCAAATGCAGGTAGTTAAACTGTAACACGTAAAAACAAGGGATAAGGTTTCGAAAAGCATATCCCACTGATGAAGCTGACATTTTGCACCGACCTTTCTTTCAATATTTAAAAAAAACCTTTAAACGGATATTGGCGACTAGCAATAGTTTTCGATATATCGTATATTGAAAGTTATTCATTATACTGCGCTACTATATTAAATAAACCCAAACAAATCCATCCCACATGGCAAAAGTGATATGCACCTACGGGCGAGCACTGTTTGCCAGGAAGCAGTGCGGCCGGAGGAGTGGGGGGTATCTATCGGATATATAGATATACTCGTATGGCGTGAAATAATGAACTTTACAATGCGATATATCGAAAACTATTGCTAGTCGTCAAAAATCCGTTAACGGTTTCTCTTAGGATAATGAGAGGAAGTTCGGTGCAACATTTCAGCTCGATCAGAGGAGTATGCTTTTCGGAACTTCACCCAAAACGAGCGAGTTATTTTTACAGCCTAAATGGACCAAAAAAAATGTCGGTAAACTTTAATGTCACGAATAAAATTATCGGCATAAAAGTAAGGAACGAACAAACAATGGATTCTGTAATTGTTAGAATGGCTAAGTGGTTAGGGCGCTCGACACTAGAACGAAAGACGCAGGTTCGATCCCGATGAAAGGTAAAAACTTGAACAACGCAGAAAGCGTTGTTAATGCAATGATTCTATGTACATGGACATAAGTAAAGCATAAGAAAACAAAAAAGATACTACTGAAATTTTTATGTTCATAATTTGTCGATTTTTTGTTTTTCATTTCCGGCAAAAGATCCGGCAGCCGTTGCTGGGCCAATATGGGCATATGAAAGTTGGCCAAGTCTCAGCAGCCATTCATGGTTTACCATTAACAACCATGCATGGTGCGGATCTGGCCCGTTTACATAGTTGTTACCGCGCCATCGTTTGTTCTCTGGCAACCAGTTGTGGGCCATTACTGTGCCCATTTATTTATTCCGGCAAAACTAGTACAAAATGCTGTTTCGAGAAAAACGCGTTTAAGTTCTTGCGCAGTACCACGGCAGAAAAATTGCAACTCACGTACGTTAAAAATTGCCGACACTGTACACTCAGAAAAAAGATTTATTATGTTCTAATAAATTGGCACATTAGAACATAATTTATTAAAAATTAATAAATATTTACTCGTATGGAGACAGTTTTGATGTGATTGTAACTACAGCATTTATTCGGCGTCACTAAATATGTTTTTTTACGTGCCGATTCTTCACATCAATTAAAAGCCATATTTAAAATAGAAAATTTGAATAAATATTTCCTCAAATCGAATAAATACTACTTTCCAATCACGAAAACCTCTTATTCCGCGACTATGATACTGATGCGCGCATGCGCACGTTGCCCTTCAACGCGCCGGGCCCGACAGCAGGCCGCTCGTCAGATGTAGCTCACGGATACGCTTATCGTGTAGCTTCTTCCTATGCCAATGCTTTTGGCCCAAGTGTTAATGTTGCGTTTCGGAAGTGAGAAACTTGAATGTGATTAATTATTTAAGTGTAAGTAAGAATATAAAGTGAGAAAAAAACGTTAAAGTGAGAAAATAATGACGGACGAAATGACACAATTCCTCGAAAAAAACCAGCTGGGGGATTATGAAGAATCCTATTAGATGTTAAGAAAAATTCTTAGTACATCTTAAACATAAACTTAAATAAAAAACTTTTTTAGCTGTCAATAAAATCGTAATAGGCCGACATACGAATAAGAAAACTTATTCGCCGGGAGACAAACTTCTTTGTCCTTAATAAATCTTTTTTCTGAGTGTAGAAAGACTTTTCGAGTTCAGCTTTTTCTGTGGCAGCAATCGCGAAACGTCGGGTTTTTTCCACCCTAGCTTTTTATGTCGATGCTTGCGATCTCTTGTCTGCATCCAACGAGCGTTTCTAGTCACGCAACTTGCACACTTCAATGGCGGGCGCTCCGTGCTCTAAGCGTAATTCTTTCATAACATCCAACAAACGAATCGAACCATCGTTAAACAACAAAGTTGCCGTGTTTTTTTGCGATAACAGCGATATCAATTCCGGTGAGTGAATAAAATGATTTGTCCGAATTTTGTGTATATAGTTCCATGCATCTCGACAATGGTTCCTCGTCAGTTAAAGCTTCGTACACTGGTTTTATTGCTTTTGGTTAACCGTCAGCAGAGTATTGGAGTTTCATTGCTCTCCTGAGCTCAGTTTTGCGATTTTTTTAGTTTTCTTTGCGTCAAAATGTTTGGAAGAGATTGTGGTAACAGAATCCAAAAAAAAATCGAGATTTTTCTATGCCTAGTCCCCTTAAATGTTGAAATGGGATCACTATAGAGATAAGATTTACGGGGTTAGGCCAAAGTAACGGGTATAAAATCATGTGCGAATTTAACTATTTTTTTTCGTGCGAAAAAGTGATTCAGTCATAAAATTAATTACAAATCTATTTAGTATAAATATCAAGCTGTTAGAAAATAATTTTTTTTTCGATGTACAAAATGGCCGACTGCTAATATTTTCTTTTGTGATATTTTTTTAGGCGCGCCGCGGCGTGACATTTAGCATCCACAATTTTTTACCTAGAACAAAAAACAAAAATTCTCATCAATCTACATTAGAATACCTAGAGAAGTACTTACGGAATTAAAAAAATATTGTTTTATTCAAAAGTTGCAGGTATTTGGATTGATTTGTAGGTATTTGAATGAATTTTCAGTGAAAACTTTCGTATAAAACTGCTCATAAAATGGTAAAGTTTTCGAATCATCAGAAATTCCGTACGTACTTCTCTGCGAAATGCAATTAGGAACATAACTCTTAAATTTGAAGTAAGTCGAGTGAAAATTGTTGAAGTTATTTGTCACGCCAATTGGACAAAAACTGTTTCGAGAAAAACGCGTTTAAAGTTTTAGGTACTCTATGGCCGTGCCAGACGTGGGCTTACGTTATACGCTCAAAGGGGGTGAAAAAAAATGTCTTGCTATAAATCGAATAGTAACTTATTCTTATGATGATAAAGCACCGTTTCAGCGAAAAAAATCGATTTTTTTGAAAATTCTACTTTGGCCTTACCCCTTAAAAAAAATACTGTTTTGCGGAACCAAACTGGCTGCTGAGCTGTGTTATCGATTGAACTTTCGAACCTTCGATCAGAATAATAATTTTTTTCAGGAGATGTGGATTTTTCTCACTCTTCTGGAAAAATAAAAGTTTTTTTAGAATAAAAATCTTCGAACCTTCGATCAGAATAATATTTTTTTTTCAGGTGATGCGGCACTGTTCTGAATAGATGAAAGTTTTATTTATAATAGAAACTTTTGCACCTTCGATCAGAATAATAATTTTTTTCATTACATGTGGCACTCTACCGGACAAAGAAAAGTTTTATTGATAATTAAAAGTTAGCGATTTTGAACGTTCCCAAAATGATCATCAGTGAAATTCCTTCTGAAAAAAGCATCGTGATTTTTTCTTTGATGAAATCGTGGCTGCATGTCGTTCTATCGAGGAGGAAAGAACGATCAAACAAACAAAAAACATTTACAACGTATGTATATGCCAAAAAGATTGACGTCGGCGTACTCACCCGCGAAAATAAAATTCTCAGTCCGTTGTCAATAACATTAGTGTATGATTCCTCGTGGAATATTTGATAGCGATCCACTATTGTAATGGAATTCGTAGAGAGAAAGTGTGTGTGTGTGTGTGTGTGTATGTGTGTGTGTGTGTGTGTGTGTGTGTGAGAGAGAGAGAGAGAGAGAGAGAGAGAGAGAGAGAGAGAGAGAGAGCGACCGAGGAAGGGAAGACCAGAGGGTTGAAAGAGAGTGGAGAAGAAATGTCAGGGGTCCGGAAAGTGAAGGACTGCCTTGGACTATATCTACGACCCTTTGGATTGTTCTCTTCGGCAAAAGTTTTGGTCTCGTTCGGGCGAGGGATTTTCCGATAGGATTGAAGCAAAGTGGCGTTTCGTTTTCACGAGGCGCAGCCACCTTGAACTACCGAAGTACACTAGCGACCGGATTCACGAGCGAAAAAAATCGTTCGGCCAATGGACCGGAATTATTAAGGCTTTTCTGCCTGCAGAGTGAGAAAGGAAAACTTGTTTACATGTATGAGTGTGTCTACGTCTGGATACGTGGGGGGGAGTGTATTTTTCAATGATTGTACACGTCGGGCTATTGTGAATTGTAAATTCACGACGTAAGACAAAACCATTGGGACAATGAATTCCCACCATTTTTCGTGCAATAACAAAAAAAAATCCCAATAATCATGGCATTTGTATGAAATTTTTCGTTAAGAGAATTTTCGAGAAATTTCAAAGCAGGCGAGGGCGAGAATACGTAAATCATGGCTTGTATATCGGAGCGTGAAAAAACGTCATTTAAATAAAATGACCCGATGCACTAAATGAGCGAGAAATTGGGAGAAAAAACACGCATTCCGTATAAAGCGAACGAGGGAATTCTAGAGAATCTTAGAACGTGTGCGCAAGAACTTCATACCGACGTATTCACGATACCCTCTTCAGGCAGAAATATCCAGTAGAAAAGTTCAGTTTCGATCAGACACGCTGTCGACACCGCCAAAAAAAAATTAATTTTAATAGGATGTATTTAAATCAAGTAGGTTTTTTCCTCGTCTCACGGCCTACTACGATCTTATTTGTTGCAAAGATATATTTTTATTTGTTCCAGCTATTCTTTTTAAATATTAAATATATTCAAATTGAAGAAATAAAGATTCAATTGAAATAAATCTTTATTTGCTTACAATATTCACTGTAAATCCAAATGTACTGAATTGACTGTACTGTACTGAATTGAAATGTACTGAATTGACAGTTTTACTCCAATGATTTTGTATCGCAATTTGTCATTCCCTGGCCTTCTAAAATGATGAAACTGTATCACAGATTAATATTTAGTTATTAGATTTTTAACTTTCATTTAATTGATTAGCTTATAGGCTAGACATAAGGATGGAAAGAAGGAGGGTTTCGTAAAAAAGCGACAGCTGTACAGATGGAATAAAACTAATACTATTTAGTTATCAGACGATATTAAATAGATTTTAATTTTAATAAATAAATATATTTAAAATAAATAATTTCAATAATGAAATGCAATAGAAAAAAAATTGATTTAACGAAAGATCTAGTTAATCCATTTTTTTTTAAATCAAGTAGAAGCGGTTAGTTAATATCAATAGAATTCAGTCAGTGTATATACTTTCGTAAAATTTTAAACCATCTATGTTACTCTACCCCTCGTGAATATCGTTCAGGCGGCACTCTCGTCTGCATACTTAAATACCGCAAAGTCATCATCGCAGGGAATCGAGTAAATAGACGGGATTAATTGATTCTATTCGATTGGCCACGGGGGTCGAGTGAGATGGATCCTCGATGTATGAATATGATGGCGAGTGATTGAATGCCTGGATTTTTCTTCACGAGTGAAGGATGCGAAATGATCGCCTTCGATATTAAAAAATTTATCGAAGATCATGGAACGTTCAGATCGATATATATATATATATATATATATATATATATATATATATATATATATATATATATTCCTGAGTTCCAACGATATACTTTTGCGGGTTTTTACGTATTATCCTTTCCAATTGAACCCTTTCATTAGACTCCCTGCTCGCACTTCGCTGGCCCCATATTCTTTTGATTCTCCGGTGCACAGATTTTTTTTAGAAAATCGTAATGATAAACTTATACAAAAATCAGGTATTGCAAAAAGTATGATCCGAAGAACACTCGATTTATTTTCACACTCTATAATCACTGAATTTATTAGCTTATCCTATGATTAATCGAAGGATCTTTCGAAATATCAGATTTTAATAAATGGCGTGTTCCAAAGTGAGAGTTTTAATCTTTGCGAAAAAATGGGTATTTTTCGTTCATCAAATCGAAGTATACATCGGAAAAAATCCTTCGATCAAGTACTAAATTTTTACATCTAAAAGAAGTCCTAAAAATCTCAGAAAGATCGAAGCAGTTTGATCGAAGCATTTTGAGATATTTTGCTCACCAACTTTAATACTTTCGAGAAAAAAAGTTTTAAAAGTTTCGAACGACTCTTTAAGGATTCCAATGGGCGTCAACATAACAACCTATAAATCTGGCAATTTTGATCCGATCACCTTGAATTTTTCAGGGAACATTACAAGATGATATACTGTACAAGTATATTGGTTTCGAAAAAAGTAATGTTTCGACTTCCACCATTAGGCACAACCCCATAACTCGATGTACCGCCGCAGCAAAACCCGGCCATTCATCTACAATTGTCGGTGATTCATATAAACAAGTTTTTTCTAACATATCGTTATATTGTGTATTTATCACAATATTATAACTTGTAATATTGTGATAAATTATAAAAGTTGAAATCGCGCCATCAATTGCATTCATTTTTTTTGCATTAAATCAGTTTGTCTGGACAAGGACGTCAATGAGTGTTGCCTTTCAGTAAAGAAATAAAAGGTAAGTACAACTACCATAAAATATAATTTTTTGTTTACGTGTTATTTTGTTACAAGACGAAAAAAAATGAAGCTATATAATTGCTTTTATAAAAATTTAACAAACACATATTGTTGCCCCACAACTTAATATTACAATAAATAATATTTTGTTTGCAGACCGAAACGAATATAATTTCGAAGACCGTCTTCAAGGCTATAACTCACAATATTAATTTCCAACCTCAAACTCAATCTAAGGGAAAACTGTTGGTATCTGCCGAATGTCATGGGATGTAGAAGAGTTGAGGACAAAACATCACCCAACTTTACTAATTGAAACTCGTGTCATAAGGTGAACATCTATTTCTTCGACACCTTACAAAACTTGTTTACGGGCTTACATACACCTGAGACGGCTAAAAGTAAGGTTCTGTTTAAGAATTTTTTGGTATACAAAACTGACTTTTATTGAACAACCATGATATGCATTTTAAAGTATGACATTTTATCTACATTGTGTGGAAATTTGGTTATAAATTTCAAACGGTGAAAAAGTTACAGTCGTTTTCCTGGGACGTGTTTTTGTTGACAGCGTTTGCGGTACCAGACGTGCCTCGCCATTTTTATCTAATAAAAAATAATAGTTTCGTAAAGTAGATACATAAAACTAGTGTCTAACGAGCCGGAATTTGAAATTTTAATTTTTTCGAGCCATGGCAGCTTCGGAATAAAACAAACGATTTTTCGCCTCTCAATTGTTCAGTACTTATGATGAAAAAAAACTATGCCAGGTATCGAAAAAAAACGGCTCCATAAGTACTAGATTATTGCCTGAAGCATAACTGGGCAAAATTTGATCCCGATCGGTCCAGTAGTTGCGGAGATATTTCTCGTACCGATTTTGAAAACACTGTTTCGAGTAAAACGCGTTTAAAGTTTGCTCAGTCCGTTAGTCGTTGCTCACTCGGTCAGTTACAGAACACTATAACTTCGTCATTACTGCGCATTTCCTTATGAAATTTTCAGGATATACACTCAAAGGATAGTACTTTCGAAGGAGCACCTTTTTGAAAAATTTCTCTTTTTTACCTACCCAGGTGTATGTAAGCCCTTAAAGGTAAAACTGCAGCCATTCATTTCTTACGTTGTTCTAACTTCCAATTTGTCGTCGGGAAACGATGAAATTTGCCTTTACTATACCTTCCGGAATTTTTGCAATTTATGCTTAGTGCCCCATTTTCAATGAGACAATATTTTTTATTTGATTGCGAAAATCGCGTACTACATTCATACAAATTTGCCAGATAAATAGCCGAGTTCATTGCAATTTTTGTCCACTGCGGGTCCTGCGTTCGATTTCATTACCCCCACCCTATATTCTGCACGGAGCCAATACTAATCTATACTATACTATAATAATAATAACAAAATGCATATTACCAACATATTTGATATTAAGTTATTATATAACTGTGTAGGCACAGTATATATGTATGTCTTCTTATTGTTATTCAAATAAAGGTTGTTTGAGGAACCATCCTTTCCCTATATAGATATTAATAATAATAAGAACAAATTAGCATCATATATATTTATATATTTTTATATACACAAATATAGTAACCATATTTAATATTAATTCTTTTTATGGTGACAATGAAGTAACTTCAGTTCGTCCCGAGTTCACGCTCCTGCAACGAAACATAAAACGACTTCAACGTGAAACGATGAAAATCACAAATATCGATTTCTAGCGCGTCTGTGTCGGAAGAGAGTGTCGAGACTCTTCCGGAAATGACATGAAATTCATGTCCCGAGCAGAAAGTATAGTCGTATGAAAGAACTACATATATCTATAGGTCGTGACACAGCACGGTGCATCCTGTCTCTCTTCCTCCAATTACGAGGTCGACGTGTCGTTGATGAGGACTAGTCTTTTTTTTACTCATAAATTCAGCAAGCCGTTTGCCCCGCTGAGATTCCGGAAACAGGGGCTCGAAGAAACGCATTTACTAGGCTTAATCACGTATAGATCGGGAGCTTTCCAATTACGAGGACCGGAAGCTGCGCCCTCGAGATCGAGGGACGACGACGACGCAGGTAGCAGAACCGGAAAATTCGACGCAACCTCGCGACATGTTTATACCTATAGGACTCGTATCGGTTGCTTCGGAGCAGTCGTTCCAACTAACTTTTTCCAATTGATTTCGATCTTGACACATTTCATTGTAAACACAAACTCAATTCACAAACTCTCGGTAAGAGACACTTAGACTTCATTTTTTCTTGTATTTTCTTTTAATCCAGCAGCCACGGCTTTCGATGTAGTGAGAAGAACAAGGAAATATTTTAAAAAATGAAGCACTCCAGCAACGCAAGTACGAAAGCCCTTCAAATTACTTTGAATAACTGCACGAGTATTGCTCGATTGATCATGCGAGGCAAAGCACTAGAAGATCAATAGAGAGCATTCCTTATTACTTTAAAGGGTCTTCTCAGTTTAAATGCTAAAAAAGGCTATTTTCATAAAGGGGGTAGCCGGTTAAGGGGGGTCTGACGGCCCCCACCGAGTTTGATCGAATCGACCCAAAAACCTGAAAGAGGGCTGAAAAACAAAATTTTAGAGATATTTTTTAACCCCCTAAACCCTTATGAAAACACCATAATCGCAAAAAATGCGTTTTTTTTATGTTTAATTTTTTTTCGAGCTTTCAAATGCATTTTAAAGCGGTTTTAACACAACCAAAATTTTGTTTCAGATGTGTAGACATGCCCTGAATTTTTCCAGATTTTTTCGTAAAGTTAAATCATGTGCAACATAATTTTAATGGCATAAAAACCGTAAAAAATCGTCATTTTTTGTATTTAATGCTATGGTTTTTATTGACGTATTAATGGTAAAAAATCGTGCACCATAGCATAGAAAGCTACTATCTTTCTCTACAAAATGACGCTAATTGGGCTCAATTCGGTCGTCTCTAGCGTCCGAAAATCAAACTTGAATAAATTCCGTTTTTATAATTTGAGCATTTTCAGTTACGAAAATGACACAAAATCATATTTTTCAATTATTTTACTTAATAAAAGTACATTTTGGGGTTTCTGAGGTCGCCGATTACAAATTTGATGTCAAACAGCTAACAAAAAAAAAAAATTACACATGTCATCAAATGAAAATGGTATTTGCTATTTCGGTTTTTTCAATAATTAAAAGTCATTGTATTTTAAAAAATCTATTTATTTATAATAATATTACATACATTCATCTAATATATACATTAAACAGACACAAGTAATACATACATTGCAACATGATTGTTATGTTGTTAATCTTCGTCACTGTGTTCTTCAATAACAGGTTCGACATTATCAACGTGAAATAGATTCGTTAGAATTTGAGCTGGGCGGATGATTTTGGACAAATACCGTGCATGACTTAAAAAGTAAATGATTGTTGCAACGTGGGCACAGCAACCAACAGTTCTTAGCCCATTTGCACAATCACATACGTAGTTTTTTATACCGTTATATCCAATACTGTTAGGGTCGTACTGAACGTAACATCTGTATACTTTCTTGTTTATATGTCTTGATTTAACTTCACATTTCAAAATGGTATCGTCCTCCAACAAGTATTGCATATTCAAAAGTCCTTCTTCGGTATACATTTCAGCTAAGTATGAAACAGTTTGCGATAACTGGTACGAGCCAGTGAAAAGGATCTTCAAATCTTGCTCTGTCATTTCCGGAAAGTCTAATACGTCATTTGATGTTAACGGTTTGAAGATCCTTTTCTTCCTATTCCAGTTTTGTTCTTCCACAACTTTCGCTAAAGAATTGTCAACGTCTTTTCTTTTCAACATTTGCTCGGCAATTTGATCTTGTAAATCGGTATCGCAATTCAGTCTTTTTCCAAACTCAATAACCAAAAAATTCGCTACTTTGCAATAAAGCATCGCTGAATCCAACATGTTGTTGTTAAACTGATTATGCAAGAGTTTGAATTTACTACCGATTATACCGTGGACAGCCTCTACCACCCACCTCAATTTCGTAACAAATCGACTTTCGTTTGCTTCATTTGTTGGAAGTTGCTTTCTTTTGCCTTTCAACGCTGGCATCAACACAACGAACCCTTGAGATTCTAACCAATCTTTGACGTCTCTGAACCCCCTGTCAAGTATAAAAACATCCCCTTTTTTGAGGATTGATCTCAAGCCGTTCGGATCACTTAGTACATGTTGTAAGATTTTCGCATCATTCACAATTGCTTCGTACGGTCCGTAAACATCTATTACATATCCATCTGTGGCACAAACTGTGAAGGGTTTACAGAGTGGACACTTTTTCTGACCAGAGAAAGATTTTTTTTGGTAACAATTATTACTACTTTTTTGGTGTCGAAGGTATGAACCATCAGCAATCAAGAGCAGGCGATCTTCAAATCCGTGTAATTTTTTTACGTAAGGCGACGTGTGATTAGCAATTAAATCTTCGCGAGAACATGCCCGAGCTCCGAAACGAAGTGGAAAGACGTCTTTCGCGAATGAATCCAAAACCGATTTGCAATAAGCAGATACTAGTTGTTCAGATTTGATATCGAAAATTGACGCAGTGATTGTGTTGGAATTTCCAGTTCTTAATTTAAAAAGGAATATTAAAAGAGCTTGATTAATACTGCGATTTTGAGAATTTCGCAAAGTGACCAACATGTTTTTTAGAGTCTTGATTTCTGCAACTGTGTATCCAGTTAGCGATTTTATGCGCTCTGCCGATAAATTGTAATCATCTACTCTGTCTAAAATACTGTTGTCGCATTTTTTCGACAGTGCATCCAAAAATAATGCCAACTCTTGAGAACTGATAGTACAAGTATTCGAAAATGTTTTCAAGTTTGAAATTTCGTCAACGTACATACGTTCACTGATAAGATGTACAGGACAACAGCGATTGCCTTTTGGAATGAAAATTCGTGAACTTATAAATACCTGTAACCTCGCTTTAAACGGAACAACCGGAGATGTCGTAATTGGAGTAAGACATACGCAACAACATTTGTGAGTCGCGGTAACTCTGTTGAAAGGCATCTCGATCATTTCATAGTCCGGTTCTCTTGGACGAAGAACGTAAGGAGGGTCCTTAGAAGATTGTGATGACTGTCCTGTGGAAGATCCAGACTCCGACCGTGACAATTGTTGCGAAGACTGTTCCGAAGATTGTTCTGTGTCATCTGATACTGTCAAATTGGAGAGTGTTGATGAATGTCTCTCTACAGGATCGACAGAATTTTGTTCGCGATCAACATCTGGCAGAGGATTTTCCTCGGGATTGACGTTTGGCAGAGGATTTTCTTCGGGATTAAAATCCAACTGAAGATTTTCTTCAGGATCAGAATCACTGCTCGTCGATGGTGAAACCGTTCGGGATTTAGCGATTGCGGAACGACACAGATGACATAAAGCGTCACCTTTCTCTACTCGTTTACCTAGTCGTTTAGTATATAAGTGTACGTCATCATCTGAAGAAATGGACTGTTCTGTCATCATCTGAAGAAAATCTGTTTTCCGGTATCATAACGCAACAATCTGTTGCATCTTATGCACCTTTCACCAGCCGTACATTTTCGTTTTTTCGGTGGCATCGCACAGTTTTTCCTAAAGAAAAAAAAAGAACATTGTTATTTTTTTTATTATGATTAACAAATTATTTTTTTTTTTTGAAAAAAATGAAAAAAGTAACTGAAACCCGGAATAAAAAAAAACCATAATTAAAAAAACAAATAGAACAAAAGTAACGAAAATCGAAAGTACATTAAAAATTGTAAATCAAAACAAAAAAAATGTTGAAAACATCGGTAAACAAAACAGAAATAAATTATTGTATTCCAAATCATTTTTTTATTGAAATATCGTTTCGTCTTAGTTTTGTTTTTTTTTTTGCTTTTTTTTAATTCTTTTCATGTGAGTGAACTAAACAACAACTTGAAGTTGACGGCCACCTTCTGTACGATTTCAAGTCGACTATGAGGCAAACGATTGTAGATTGAGGTTATGATTATAAATCAATTTTTATGTTGATTGATATTTAAATTGATATTCAAACTCACCTTAGAATACTGCTTCAATCACTTCGTGTTGAGATAGGCAGGTTAAACGATAAATTAAAAAAACGCTGTTAACAAAACAAATAGATTTGTTTAACGGAGCAGAGCGCGTCGCATGACGTGTGTACTGGACGGCGGCTGAACACAGAGAGAAAGAGAGACCGCGTGGAGCGGGGTTCTCGATGCGTCAGTGCGTAGTGGGCATGCGCAGTACCGTGCGGAGGGGCATACGAGCCTAAGGCCCACGTGGGTACGGTGGCCTTAGGCACTCGGGTACGTGGCTTAATAAGGTACAAGTTGGGATTTTCTCCGCCAGGTGACAGTTTAGTCGGGGAATTCCAAATTTTTTTTCTGAATAATACGTAATTTTTTGTTTGTTAATATAACTATTGACAGCTGTTACGATTAAAAATTCGTGTATAAGAATGAATTTATAATCAGCGACCTAAAAAATCCTTATTAATATCGTTCCCATAGCTTTTTTAAAAAATTTCAAAAATTAAAATATTTTTTCTTCGTTTTGACAGCTGTCATGTGACAAAACTAATTTTTGACATCAAATTTGTAATCGGCGACCTCAGAAACCCCAAAGTGTACTTTTATTAAAAAAAATAATTGAAAAATATGATTTTGTGTCATTTTCGTAACTGAAAATGCTCAAATTATAAAAACGGAATTTATTCAAGTTTGATTTTCGGACGCTAGAGACGACCGAATTGAGCCCAATTAGCGTCATTTTGTAGAGGAAGATAGTAGCTTTCTATGCTATGGTGCACGATTTTTTACCATTAATACGTCAATAAAAACCATAGCATTAAATACAAAAAATGACGATTTTTTACGGTTTTTTTGCCATTAAAATTATGTTGCACATGATTTAACTTTACGAAAAAATCTGGAAAAATTCAGGGCATGTCTACACATCTGAAACAAAATTTTGGTTGTGTTAAAACCGCTTTAAAATGCATTTGAAAGCTCAAAAAAATTAAACATAAAAAAAACGCATTTTTTGCGATTATGGTGTTTTCATAAGGGTTTAGGGGGTTAAAAAATATCTCTAAAATTTTGTTTTTCAGCCCTCTTTCAGGTTTTTGGGTCGATTCGATCAAACTCGGTGGGGGCCGTCAGACCCCCCTTAACCGACTACCCCCTTTTTTGATAGGTTTATATTATAGATATTCATGTAAAAGTTATTACACTTAATAAATACACTTTCGAAATACATTAAAAAAATTTGTTTATGTATTTATGTAACCCAAACAACCTTTAAACGCGTTTTTCTCGAAACAACATTTTTCGACGGTTATTGATAAAATCTGCGAAACTACTTAACTGACTTAAATAAATAAATAAATTTAAATGTATTTCAAAAGGGTATTTATTAAGTGTAACAACTTTTACATCAATACCTATAATATACATCTATCAAAAAAAATCATGAAAATAGCCGTTTCTTAGCATCTAAAGTGGAAAGACTCCTTACGTAGTTGCGCGAGGATCACTGTATCGATTACTCGAGACCAAGCATTGAAAGACCAGTACATGTGCAGCAGTGCCGGATTAATACTTTTCTCAATTATAGGCCACGTGACTTTGTGCCGACTCTCCTAACTTAATCACTAATATTTACCTTGGCCTTTTTAGGTGCCTCTAAAATCCGCCAACCCCTAAAGTCTGCCGCCCTTAGGCAGCTTTTAGGGGGCTTTCAATGAGCTTTTAATAACATAGCTGCCTATACAGCTTATTTGTAAAGCCACATACTGTTTTAATGACATAAAGCTGTCTATACAGCCTATTTGTAGAGCCACATACTTTTTTAATGACATAAAGCTGCCTGTACAGCCTATTTGTAAATCCAGGACTGCCGTGCAGACCTTGGCGTACTGAGAAAAAAATCATTGATCCAATATCATTGGTGTTATTGAATGAAATTTCGTTTATTCAATTGTAAAATTGTTGGTGTAAATAATCGGATTTATTAGTCCAAACAAAACGCTATTGACTTCAATAACATGATAAATTTAAAAGTTTTTTTCATTCAAAAGATATATTATTAGCCGAGAACAATATATTATTGAAACTATGTAAAAAATTATCGCGAAAACATTATATATTTTTGAATGCAATTTCTGCAACGAACAAAAAAAGCATTTCAATTCATAACATGAATATTGTTGATTCGAGTACACAAGAAAAATTAAATTTCGCTCGTTGGATTCAAATAACATTTCTATTGAGTAAATATGTTATTTTATTGTTTTCACCATATCCGGTATTGATTTTTACGTACATAATTCGTTAAAATATTAATATTTTATTTTGATTGAAAAATATCAAGCAAATGTCTGAATTGGTTGAAAAATTAAGGGAAAGTAAAATTTGTTTCTTGCACATTTGGTTGAGAAAATGCAACCACATTATGGCCTAGCGCCACCGAAATTATAGGTGTGAGGAAACCTATAGTTCTTGGAGTAAACGCTAGAAGCCGCACGCGCGCTCGCTTTTCGTAAGCATAACGCGAACCGAAAATCTACTTAAGGGGTCAGTCCACTTTGGAGCCACGAAAAAAGGCTATTTTCGCGATTAAAAAAAAAGATTTTATAAAAGATATGAATATAAAAGTTGTTGGGCTTGATAAATAAAGTCTTGAAATACATTCACAACTCGGCAACGGCTTGTCTGAAGCAAAAAAATCAAAGTCCATTAGATTCGGTATGACACCAGCTACAAAATGACCCTCGGATATAAAGTTTATCCAAAAAAAAAATGTCAGATGAAAAACGAAAAAAGTAATTGAAAAACGCGTTTTTTCCCATTTTTTCGCAAAAAAGAGTAAAAATCAAAATTTTAAAACTATCGAGGGTCATCTTGTTGCGAATCATGTTTACAATATGTGGTTCGAATTTCAAGAGAATCGGTTTATTAGTATTAGAGATACGATGGAGCTAGATTTTGGAATCGTTGTTTCGAGAAAAACGCGTTTGAAGTTTATACTATGAAAAACTCTTACCTAAACTCAATCGGAAATTCCTGCACCGTACAAAATCCCTTCTGATTGCTCATCATCGTCGATTCCTTCAAGTCTTGCTTGCTTTCGATTTTTCGAAATTTTCAAAGTGGACTTAAACGCTGGAGAAACTCTAAACAGTATCGCTTCTTGACCGGTGGCTAAACTCAAAGTATAGCATCTGTTCTTATCAGTTGAATATCTGATATTTTATCCATGGACATTCCATTGGATATCTGATATTTTCTCCACTATTATCGTGGATGATAAATCTAATGCTCACTTTTTATTTAAGATTTAAAACAAATTGAAAAACTTACGTCCCATGGCATATTCGTTTCGATGTAGTAAAGAAAGAATTAATTCTATTGATGATATTTTTGTACGAAATAAAAAATGTTTGTAGCCACCTCATAATTGTTTCATCCAGTACATCTACGGATTGTATATAGAATCATTTCAATAGAATATAATTTTACTTGAAGGAAAATGTAGATATTCAGAAAACCGAAGAGCTTTTTTCAAATAAAATAATTTGTTATTCGAATCAATCACATTTTACAATATTTTATAGTATTGTAACAATCTCATATATCGGTGGCACTCCGCAGCAGCACATTTATTTGGATCAACCAATATATTTTTTTGATTCTATCGGTTTTTTTTCTCAGTGTTCAGGGATCCAATTGGATTCCCATACTTTTCTCTAATTCCTGATGGGGGTGCAATGACTCATCGCATTGGATCCCTATACCAAAACGTCACGTGGATTGGATTTTAATCGAGATTCCTAATTGGAAACCCATGTACGTATGCAACTTGAATCCTTAAGGATTTCCACGTTATCGAAAAGTATCCGACAGGATTCTTAATAGATCCCATCGCATTCTCTACGTTAAATTTGCTCACAAAAATATATAGATTTATAAAATTAGTGCATCTTAAAAAAGGATGAATCTCACTTAAGGCAGTTACCACTGTAACTGCCCATTTTCGCCCGTATTCTTTGGATTTCTTTTTAAAGAAAGGAAAAAAATACATGGTCAAATTAACTTTTACGTTTTATTAGGTACATATTGAAGTATGTAAAGAAATGTGCTTGTCAAAAGAATACAAAATGGCAGCGCACGAGTCGCTATAGCACTCCCGTGTGGAAATATTTTCCGGGATGTCTAAAGGACCCAACTAATTGTCCCCAATTATCCAGGGCCTGGTTTGGATTCCGACTGGTACCTTTATAGGATTGTCCCGCTTTTGAAATCGGGCCCTTTAGTGGACATCTATTCGGGGCCATACTAGATTCCCTGATTGCGCCTGAATTATCCAATTTCGTCCCTACTATACCCCTGCAATTAGCCCTGTTAAGTCCCCACGTTCACCCCGTCAGATCCCTATGATTCCCCTGTATTTCCCTGTAATAAAGAAGATGCATATTTTCCGAGAAGATTTATAAATATATATTTATTTATTTATTTATTTATATATATGCCAGCAAGTTTACATACATTCTTATAATAGAAAACAATATGCTGACATTTTAAGGATAATGTGAACAATATAAAACGTTATATGTTAATCATGTAGATAACGATTCAGAATACTTCAATGGCTAAAAATACTTTTTAAGACCAATCTTTGGGGAGGATGAAAAATGCAATAAGAACACTCAATCATCCATTAGAACAATATTGTCGCCAACAGCATGAAAGAAATCTCATTCCATCTAATCCAACAGAGATCCCCATTCAATTTAAAATCATTAGCCGTACTCTCAAAGACGGGACAATATTTGTAAAATCAATGATATTCAATTCCTCTTTTTTCATCACAATATGTACGCCGAACAATGTTGTACTTTTGAGCGATGGTTGTATAATGGAGATAAAAAAAATTTATGGCGAAAATGAATCCCAAGAATCTCTCTACATCGACGGGAAAATTTCGAAAAAAAAGTTGACATGTACAATTATCCACGTAAATCATCCAGTATTGGAGCATGGAGAATCCCAGAACAAACTTTAAACGATGCAGTTTACACATTGGCCAGCATCAAGAGAAAATTGGTAACATTGCGATTGTCCCTAGAACCAAACGGAAAACTCAATACTTATGCCCTGACATTGCTTCATGTATAAGTGATTACTTAAATAAAAATGTATATATTTTTAAGTTGTAACGTTTTCTTCTTTTCTTTCAAATTCATTGAAAATGATAAGCGAATTGTTAAGTGAGTGAGATATTTGCATGAGGCAGTTATAAAACACTGATAAATTACTATTAATTTTTGTCGCTTATTAATATTTTAACTTTAATTGATCTTTGTGATGATCCCTGACTATATCTGACCAGGCTTTTTACTGGTGAACCAAATGAAACCGTAATTTATTTTATGATGGAAATTGTGACTGAACCACACTGGGCCCACATTAGTCTGCCTGGTCAAGACCCGATTAAACTCATTGTAAAAATTAGCCAGTGCCCTGACAGCACCTGGTCGGGGCCTTCATTGGTGCATCCATCGTACCCCTGTTATTTTGTATCATGGAAACTAATGAGTACCTTTCTAGGACCGTTTGTGGCAGTATTCTGGAAATCCCTGTCAGGGATTCCACTTCGAAGCCGTAACGGGACCTGTATATTCTTCGGGTTTCCCGGACTATTTTCCACACGGGCTACTGGCTTTCAGCCAACCTTCTCTGCGGCACGCATTAAAACACGTAAATTTAATCCTGGAACTAAGAGTGAAATATTTTCGTCAATTATATTAGTTTCAGCAGTCATGTAAGGGGGAAGATTAAAAAATAATTAAAAAAGAAAATAGAAACGAGTTTGAAAAATAGTTCGTTTTTTCGACCGTAATTTTCATATCAAAAGTGATATATTTTGTACAATTTTCAATTAATTGAAAAAAGCGCTCGTACTCGACTATTAAAGCAATCTAAAAAGCTACCGTTAAAATGTCAAGTCGATTGGACGCAAATTATTCGTTTTCTGCTGCGTGCCGATTTCAAAAACATGGTTTTGAGAAAACTATTTTTTAAATTTTGGTTAATGATTAATAACATACCTTTTTTCCAAATCCCAAATAAACAATCCGGAAGACAAAAAAATCGGTAAAAACGACCTTTTTCGGCCTGTCACAATGGTGTCCTCCCTTAAAAACGTACACATCACTATAAAAAGCATTTCTTAAAAATCGTTTTGAATCACATGACTGAAGGTCCGCTGTGATTTTCGTTGGTTATTTATTTTACCGTACTTTAACATAATATCATTACGCACGTACGCACTCATGAAGCGTGCAGGTTATGTTTCAACACGCCGAGATTTTTTGTCGCGACTTTTCGATATTTTCGATTCGAACATGGTAAGAATTCTCAAGCGGCTTCATCAGGGAACAGTGCAGAATCCAATTGGACCCCAATGAGGACTCCCTAAGTGTGGTGTCCCTAACAAATCCCTATGAAGATGTGGGTGCATTTTGGGACACCTCAACCAATTTGTGCAGGAGATCACGAAAGGATATTTTTTTGGGAGATCCACTAAATTCCCGTTGAGAATTTCAAGTGAAAAATGCTCAAACGACGTCAATTGGAAAATAGCGCCGAATCCATTTGGATTCCAATGTGGACTCCCTACGTGCGGCGGCCCTATTAAATCCCTATAGGGATTTCGTTGGATCTGGGGACTCCCCAATAAATTTCTGCAGGAGTAGAAGCTGACATGTAAATTCCAAAATTAAACAGTACTTTGCACAATTGAAAAAATCAAAAAAGATATACAATACAAATACAAAATATAATAAAACTACAAAAAAAAAAGATCGAGATTTAGTCTAGTTTTGTAGTCGTTCAATCTTCTGATCCCTCTGAAGACAAGTATGGAAATCCAATTGGATCCCTACGACAATATCTCCACGGGTACTGGTCTTTCAATGCTTGGTCTCAAGTCATCGATACAGTGATCCTCGCGCAACTAGTCAAAGTAATCAGGACTGCTCAGTATTCGTCTTCTACTACTTTGCTTCGAATGATCAATCGAGCAATACTCGTGTAGTTTTTATTGGTACAGTAGACTGGGTACTGGGCACTGGGAAAAGGAGCGGCTTGCGCGTCAAAACGTGTTTCCCAGTGTTGTCCCGGTGACATCGCGTTGTAGCTGCGCATAGATGACCCCATTGTGTTTTGGCAAGAAAAAGTAAATATTTTAGTTTTAAGACTTTCACGGCTCTTCACGTTATTACAAAAGTATGTGGCTTCCGGATGGAGGTCGTGTTGAGGATGAGCGTTGTGCCGACGTTTTGAAAATGTTTTTAATTGAGCAGCTGATAAATGAAAAATATCCGATTGGCTGGTGCAGTGATCTGGAACGACAACTGCAACTATATATGGAATACCTAAGACGCGACAGTTTCAGTATCGGGGCTCGCAGCCCTGATGATGCAGACTGTAACGTCGGCATACCGCTGATCTTCAATCTGGAAGCTACATGCTTTTTTAATGACATAAAGAGCAGTGAAAGCTTTAAAACTAAAATCAAACGCCTACACGGAGAGGCTATTTTAGGTTCTATTAACACCTTTTCCAAATTCAGGAAAACTGCACATCCAACCGTACTCGTTAAAGTTCCTAAAAAGGTGCCGCGACCAAGTGGTATTAAAATGTTTTCAATTAAAAAACTCTTTTCCATCAAAACAAACCCAAGCTATCGTGCACCAGGCCTCATTGAGACTAGCGAAAGAGACAACATCTGTCACCTTTTGGCCCAAACTTTCTAAAAACTCCATAAACTCCACCTACGCATCTCTGAATCCTTGAAATCACAGCTGTGGGAAGACCTTGACCGTGTTACCCCCGAACAAGCCATCCACTGTGCAGACCTGAGGTCCAAGAATCAAATAGAGAAATTTAGGTACCTAAGTTCACAGACGAAACAGCTCATCCTAACCCGCACAGTAAGAAACATCAGTCCGCGAAAAAGAGCACAATTTCACCATCACACCAACAGAAATTTTGACCAGAGAAGTCATCAGCCAGGTGGAAACGGCCATCTATCGTCTCCTACTGGATACCAGCAACGATATCAGGAAACGGATAACCGACATTCTGCACAAGGCAAAACTTCTTTAGCAGAATATCAACACTTTGCTCTTCATAATTTGAAGGAAAAAAGGACATCTTGATGCTACTGGCTCATAAAGGGAATGCTACTATCATCATGGACAGGACGGACCATTGCAGAAAAATCATGAACCTGCTCAAAAATAGTAACTCGTACAAGAAACTGTTATGTGACCCCACATCGAGTGTAGAAAAATAAACCACCAGACTTCTAAAGATGGCTGGCCTATCAGAGAACCTAACTGAAGCCCTTACACCCAAAAACCCCTACCATTCAGGCTTTGCGGTCCACCTAAAATCCACAAAAACAATATCCATACGGTCCATTATCAGCAACATAGGAAGCCCCACATATCATTTGGCACGATTTCTCTGCAAACTCTTGCAGGAACTCATAGGCCTCAAGCAATCCCACATTCAAAACTCCCGGGAACCGTGAACAAAATCACTCCATCAAGGTGCAAACAAACGACATCTTAGTAAGTTTCGATGTGGTATCTCTGTTCACAAACGTCCCCATGAAAGCACAAGTATAATTAGAAATCTAACAAAGTTGGCCCTAATCTACTACCCCTCATAGAACATTGCCTAAACTCTACCTACTTCCATATTCAATCCCGGTTTTATGAAGAAACTTCAGGCGCGGCCATGGATTCCCTCATTTCCCCTATTATCGCCAACATCTTTATGGACGACTTCAAGAACAGACTTCTGCAAGAAGCTCCCCTCAGGCCCTCCACCTCGTTCCGATATATCATTGACATTTTCGTCATATGCAGCCACAGCAAAGAAACCCTCGACCATCTCTTATACTTGCTCAACTCCAGCACCCTAATACTAAATCCATTGTTGAGACGGAACGGAACATCAAACCCCTTTTCTGGATGTACTGATTCAACGGAAAAATGATGGCATCTTGGCCCATAAAATTTACCAGAAGCCAACGCACACGGATAGATATTTCCACGCCACGCCCCATAACCACCCTTACCAAAAATAGTTGGTCATAAACTCCCTGGTCTACAAAGCTCTAGCCATCTCCGAATCAGAATCTCTGGAGGATGAACTAGAACACCTATGACAAGCTTTAGGAGATGATGGCTACAAGCCAGAAAACATCCAAAGAACGATCAAACATCTAAAAAGAAAAATAGTTGATGACATAACCGTGACAGCACATGAAGGCGAGGAGAATGAAGGACAAGTAAACCAACAACCTCTCTCCAGGGCATCACCGATCGCATAGGCAGGGTCCTTAGAAAACATAATGTACGAGTCATCTTCAAACCTCAGAAGAAGTTAGCACAAGTGCTTCCGAGTGCGAAAGTACAAAGACCACCATCAATGGCAACAGGAGGGTTACGATAGATACCCTGCTCATGCCGTAAAGTGTACATAGGAGAAACAAGGAGAAAGATTAGTACACGGATCAAAGAACACCAAAGGTTAATCAGATATGGCCACATTGCACAATCAGCTCTGGCCGATCATTGGATGGAAACTGGTAATTCCCTCGAGCTCGACAAAGGCAAAAGTCTGGCCCCATTAACCAGCTATTTTTCCCGGAAAGCCCCCGAGGGTCTGGAAATCCGAAAAATCCGGACAATCTGAACAGAGATGGATATCACGTCAATCCTATTTGGCACATCGACCTCCCTGTTTTTTTATTGATCAGCTGATTAATTAACAACATCCAATGGCTTATGCAGTGATCTGAAACGGTGACTGCAACTATACAGGGTGGATCAACAACTATTAGCACCTTGGATATCTTCGAAACTATAAGGTTCACAGAAATATTTGCTGAAATGAAATTGCACAGTGCGAAAGGGGCCATCCGATAGCGGTAATAGTTTTTTTGCAGGTGGAGGTACTTCGGACATTTGAAGGTCAACTCCATTTTTAAAAATGGATCGGTATGTTTTTTTTGTATCATGAAAGAGGAGCTTAACCCGAGTTTGTTTGAGTTGGGTTGGGTTTGTTTGGGTATAATCGCAATTAGATTTGACTCGAGTTGTCACAGGCCGCCATTTCATAATTCTGGCAATATCCGTGACAACGCTGTATTCAGGTGCTTTCGATACATGTCGAGCATGGGTTTGTTTACCGTATGTGTAATCGTGTGTTGTAGTGTATGTGTAATGTGCATATTGTAACAAGAGAGATGGCAGACGCGGCTAGCGAACGCAACAATGAGTCGATTGAATCGACGATATCTGCTCGAAATGTCCCGTAACCTATATTTTTTTATGGAACATACGTGGCTGCGACTGTTTTTTTGTTATTCGTTGCTTTTCGCATAGCTCTGATCTGACCGGGAAATATTATTTCCGTTCGAAAGTTCGATCCGCACGGATTCCCTATATGGTGCGGGTTAAATGCGTTGATTTCGTGAATTAATTACTATTGTATTTAGCCGGTGAGGCCTGCACAGTTTTCGCGGACGTCATTTTTTATGTCTACTGCAGCATATAAAACAATCAACTTTTTTTCCAATGAGGAGGTTCGCCCACGCACTACCTTAAGCACCCTTTTATTGGTGTATTTCTTTCATAGCTTGGTCATGTAACGGCGATACTACGAACCATGGAAGCAGAATAGTACAGTCATGCTGTATATTGAAATCGGCAAAAATTAGAAAAAGTCTAGTTTTTTTGACAGGCGTTTTTGTAAGTGCCGCGGGCGCTAAATCCAAGTTCGCCTCAAAATTGGGGTGTAGGGTTTCTTCTAGGGGATGAAGAGGGATAGCGTACATTAATGCCAAACCACAACCCCCACGAGGTCGGCGCCGGGAGACAAAATGTTCAGAATAATCCCGGATTTATTTTTGTCCACAGCGCTGAAGTCGTGGAACTTCATTATGGGGTGAAATTTTCAAAAATCAGTTTTAACACGATACTCTTTAGGAAAAATTCATACAATGTTGGTTCAAATGGGAACCTTATAGCCCTTGAAAAGACGCGTCGATCGAGTATTTGATCATCCTTCTCCAATAATATCTTCAATCCCAAAGAAATTGTCGATGTATCAAAAAAAATTGTTTATTGCATAATTAAAAAACAATCGATTTTTCGAGGATGGTTCAAATGTACGAAATGTAGAGAATAATGTTCTCTATATTTTCGTTTCAATGAACCACCCTTGAATTTTGCTTTTTCCAACTTCTCTCGGGGGCTGAAAATTCAAAATGAAATTCTAGGAAAACTATTGACCGAAAATAAAGAGATACGAGTTTGGCGCTGGGGACAAAAAAATAGCTAAGGGTTCTACAAATTGTTCCACGGCGGCGAATTCGTGCAATCAATAGTTTTCCCAGAATTTCATTTTGAATGTTCAATTCCCGAAAGAGGTTGGAAAATCAAAATTCAAGGGTGGTCCATAGAAACGAAAATATAGAAAAAATTATTCTTTACATTTCGTATATTTAAACCATACACGAAAAATCGTTTATTTTTTAGTTATTCAATAAACCATTTTTTTGGTATTTCAACAATTTTTTTGGGCGTGAAGATATTATCGGAGAGTGATGATGAAACACTCGATCGACGTGTCTTTTCAAGGGCTACAACGTTCCCATTTGAACAAAAGTTGTACGAATTTTTCCTAAAGAATTATTGAATTAAAACTAATTTTTCAAAATTTCACTTCACTTTTTCAGCTCCAAAATGAACTTCCACGACGTCAGCGCTGTGGGCAAAACTGAAGCCTGGATTTTTTGAACATTTTGTCTCACGGCGCCGACCTCGTAGGGGTCGGCGCCGTTTGACATCAATCCACCCACATCGCCTAAAAAAAACCTGCACCCCGTTTTAGGCAAACTCGGATTTAGCACCCGCGGCGCCTACAAAATCACCTATCAAAAACTGGCCTTCTATTTTTTCCCCAATTACGGGGTTTTTCAGCGACAGCAAGACTGTACTAGAATTGTTACAATCATACCCAGTCTACCCAAAGGATTTTTATAAGCATTGCCGACCAAATCCAAACCGAGAGGCTAAACGGTGATAAATACATATTATAGGTGCACATATATACGAGATAGATTACATAGCTCACGTACATGATTTTTGGGTCGTCGAGTCAGCTCGGTCACCCTCGTGACGATTCGGGATCCAACGGTGTATTTCGCGCCCGCGCACGGTTAGCCCCATTTCAGCAAGCCCTCTCTCACAGGCGAGGGTTTTCCATTGGGGTTTTCACGAGTCGAAGAGAGACAGAGGCGAGCTATCAGTTGAGGCACAGAGGGAGGGGGGCATGGAGGAGTGAAGATTGGCAAGAGGAAAGCCGAGGATGTCGTACAGCGGGGTGGAAGGAAATTCGAGGGGTAGAACGAGGGGAGAGATCCCCGAACATACTCACCCGGTTCTATCGTGAAAGGGATGCGACCCTCGATAGAAGACGTTACCGTCGAAAATACATCTGCTGTATCGTGCCTGTGTGTTTTCTCGTTCATCGTCAAAACTCGTTGAAGAAGAATAACCGAGCGAAAACATGTAATTCATCGATTGCTACACCGTGAAGAATATCCAGCCCTTTTATTCCGTACCCTTCAGTCCGCGAATGTATACAATGTATAACCGTATAGAATCGTACGTGCATGTGACACCTTGGGTTCTCGCAGTTCGACGATACCGACTGTTCGGTTTCGTGCTTCGAGTGAACGAATAGTACAGATGATACGCGGTGTGCTCTGCGAGGGGATAAAATGCTGCTGTCTCTGCCTCGGGACATGACAAAAACACACGCGAGCTGCTCGTTTCTCGTTACCGTAACGCAATGTAGAACAGTGAAAAAAAATCGTTCGTCAACTCGTTGTCGCGAGACGAGACGACGATAATATAATCGAAGGGTCGAACGTGTGCAACGCGGGGGAACAAGGAGAAACGAATGTTCGGCGATATCAGTGACGGGACGCCTTCCTCGACGATCGCCTATTATCGTCAGATTTTTGCCTGGACAACGTGACATTTGTTTCACATTCATCAGGTATCAGCCGGCGGGACATTCGCGTCCGTTTCGTTGACGGACGAACTTGCGTTCAATAGATATTGGCTAATTCATCGTCGTATTCACTTATTCTGGTTTTATTCGTTTTTGCATATGCAAACGGAGCGCGATGATTGATTTTAATTCTGATATCCACATTCGGTCCGTTGAAAAATTATCAGTAATCGACGTGTTTATTCGGATCAAGGATGATGTGCGGAGGAAAAGTCCTCATTGTACGAGCAGGGATGCTTTTCACGTGGAACTCAAATATACGTTCGAATTATTATTATTTTTTAATTCGTTTTAATTGGACAGAATTATCGTGAAAATGGGAGGACGAAGATCGTAATCTAGGACGTTGTTTACTCGCGCTTTTTTTTCCACGCTGGATATTTCGCATCCGGTTCTCAATGACGATTAATTGAAAAAGTCTTTGACGATTAATTGAAAGACTTTTCAATTAATTCGATTCGATTCGATTAGTTCTCGATTACGATTAATTGAGAAAGTCGATTACGATTCATTGAAAAGTAAATGGAGCTCGTGAAAATCCAAACGATACCAAAATCTGAGTCAATGTTATTTATTGATTAAAAAAAATCATTGTGGAATTAACGTGTGGGAAAGCTGGGAAGACTTTTTTCTAAGATCGGTCTAATGAGTTCGTAATATTTCAACCTCTGAATGTCTATCGAAAAATCGGTGCAGTTGATTGATACTTCGCGATAGGGGCTTTCGATTTGAAAAAAAAGCGCGAAATAGAGTAAAAAAGCTGAAAACACTTATCGGAGAAAAAAATGCTTCAGGCAGCATCGTTTTGAGATGTCAAGGCGCGAGATTGGCGCGCGTGAAAGTCCATTGAGATGAGGATATTGGATGTTGCTGAGTGACGCAACGGCGAGAGTACGTCAGTGATAATAGGTGGCAGGATGTTGTCGTCCCTTGTCGAATTTATCCTGACGATTCTACTCGTCCATCTCGGTCACCTCACCGCTTGGTAAGTGACAACGGACGTTTGTCGCTTTTTATTTCGTTTTTTATTTCAACCCAACCATCCTCGGTGCCGAGGAGAAGGTGAGTGATAAAAAGAAAGTCAATGAACAGCACACAGGAATCCCGCCATAGATCAAGCAGCTTTATCATCGGGAAGAACATCATCGCGCAACGACAACGCGCACGGTTCTTATTCATCGATGAGACTTTTTTGTTCGAGACCGATATCGTGTCCTTTCGCTGTGAATGAAAGACAAATTTTTACCACCTTGCAGACCTTAATTACTCTTATATTATCAGATTAATCCAGTAATAAAAAGACCTCCAGTTTATGAATAAAAAATCAAGTCTAATCACAGTTTTATGTACTGAGCTGAGAATGATAAGTTTTCATAATTAATGTTTAATCGAGCTTTATTTATTATTTTTATCGTTTTTAATCACGTCGATTTTCCTTTCATTCTCGATATAATTATTTTTGCCTGCGTTCAAATGGAAAGTTTAATTCAGAATCAAACAGTCGGCGATTACAGCAATGGAGGTGCGTATTTAATTGTTTGCACGTTGCCTCAAACTGATAAGGAGCGGCATTTTATTTCTGCATGAATTTCCGAAGAAACTTATGCAGTTTTTCTACGAGAAGCCGTTAGCCTGAGCCTGTACTCGGATGGGTGACCGCCGAGTCGCGTAGTAGCTTGCACGACTCCTGCCGAGCGAAAGGAAGTTTTACTGACAAGAAACATAACTTAAGGCAGTACGAGCGCGCAATCTTGATTTCTATAGATTTTGTTCAAATTTTAACCAGACATTGTTCATATTATTATGCATGTTTGAGTGAAATTTCAGAACAGTCGACTATTTAGATTGGGAGATAATGGGTTCTAAAATTACAACTTTTAACACCGCAGGGTCTGCATTGAAATTTAAACAGAATAATTTTCCGTAAAAGATGTTTGTCCCCTATAATAAGAAGACATATGGCAACACCGCAGAACAGTATTGTTCAATATTTCGAGAAAAAAATAATTATGGTGTTCCTAAAGTTAAAAATTTTGTCATAAAAAAATATTTGCATTATAAATATTAATATTTTATATTGTTTATGTTATCTTCATTAACAAATAAAAGTGTTGGTTCATTCATAACTAATTAAAAACTTTATTCGATTAAAAATTACTTCCAAATAAAAATGAGTGTTGCCGTATTATTTTAAATATGCCACGCAAACTCATGTCATTGGATACGTGGAACGATGCGGTGTTGCCATATGTCTTCTTATTATAGGGGACAAATATTTTTTACGGAAAATTATTCTGTCTAAATTTCAATGCAGACCCTGCAGTGTTGAAAGTTGCATTTTTAAAACCCATTATCTCCCAATCTAAATAGTCGACTGTTCTGAAATTTCACTCAAACATGCATAATGATATGAACAATGTCTGGTTAAAATTCAAACAAAGTCTATAGAAATCAAGATTGCGCGCTCGTACTACCTTAAGTGTCCGCCTTCGATTTTGTTGAAACTCATATATGTGATAAAGCCTTGAAAACTATTCGACACGTCTTTATTTTTTATCTGCGGAAAAACGTTTTCAAGGGTGGAAACGACCCCTCAAAGTGTGACCCTTAATTTTTAAAATGATTCTCCAACTGTAGTGGTTTTTTTCATCTCTTTACATTAGAAGAATTTTGGTTTTTGTTCCATTCAGATCGGTGGGCTGAATGGAACAGTGTGGAGTGCTTGTGGGTAAAACTGCAAAACCACCCCTCGAAACGACTTTCTTTGAGGGGTGGTTGTCCCCCTTAAAACCGTTTTTTAGCAGATAAAAAAATACGTGTCTAATAGTTTTCAATGCTTTATGACATATATGAGTTTCAACAAAATCGACGGCGGACACTTAAGTAATGTTCCTTGTGAGAGTGGCCGTTCACTCTAATGGCACACTGACAAGTTTGGGGTAAATACGAAAGAGCGTTAGAAAAGATTCTCTATCTTTGCTTTTTGACGGTATTTTGGGGGAAAAATGTATTCAATGGAGTCGAGCGTTAGAATTATCAAAAAAATTATTGACAATTAACGGGTAATCGAGCTTGAAGGAGCAATGACTTACGTGAGGCACCGTGCTATCCATTAATCCGTTGAACGTATCTCCTTTGACAGGTATCCGCAAAAAAAGAATTTTTCGACGTTGAGGTTAATGTTCCGCTCAAAAATAGGCTTCAATTCATAAAAATATATCGTCTTCGGTGCTTGTTAAAAAACTGACGTTCGTATAATTTCTTCTGTAATAAGCCTTGGCAAAGATGTATAACAGGAGAAGCAGAAGAATGAAGGCTATTAACCAGCCGAGATTCGGATCACCGACGAATACAAATTCATGTTTTTTTGGACAGCAAGACATTCTGAGGTCTGACATTTTTGGTTCCCTCAAATGTCGACTTTTCTTACGCATTCTCTTTCCGATGCTGTGATTTACGTCCCAATATCCATTTTTATTCGCCAGAACTAATTTTTTTTCCCCAAAATGTAACATACCTTCGAAAACGTCATTTTTTTCGGGAACCCTTGAAGGTTGCTGATATTGCGCATCGAATTGAATAATAATCGCGAGGCACTGCGGTATCACTGAAATAACAATAAATTGAGTAATTGAGAAATAATAGTAACAATAAAAATGTCCACCATATTGATAATAACAAGTAATATATCGATACTTGCCATGTAGTCTGTAAATGCATGCAATAGAAATACGCTTTACAAATTTTCTTACGTAGATTTATGGCCTTTTGGTAATAATATTAATGATGCAACAGCAAGAATAATAATAATAAAAATAACAGTAATCAGAACAAGGGTAAAAAAACGTGATGATCCAGCGGAATAAATTAATGCCCAAGGAAACGAGGAAGCAATTTTTCTGTTTATCCATTAAGGGGTTAGGCCACAGTAACGGGTATAAAATCATGTGCCAATTAAACAAATTTTTTTCGTATGCAAAAGTAATTCACTCATTAAATTAATTACACACCTATTTAGTATGAATATCAAGCTGTTAGAAAAAATATATATATATATCTTTTTTCGATGTACAAAATGGCCGCCTACTAATATCTTCTTTTGGTATATTTTTTAAGGCGCTCCGCGGCGTGACATTTAGCATCCACACTTTTTAACCTAGAACAAAAAACAAAAATTCTCGTCAATCTACATTAGAATACCTAAAGAAGTACGCACGGAATTTAAAAAATATTGTTTTATTCACAAGTTGTAGGTATTTAAATGAATTTTCAGTAACAAATTTCGTATTGAACTGCTCATAAAATGAAAAGTATTCGATTAATCAGAAATTCCGTACGTCCTTCTCTGCGAAATGCAATTAGGAACATAACTTTTAAATTTGAAGTAAATCAAGTGAAAATTGTTGAAGTTATTGGTCACGCCAATTGGAAAAAAGCTGTTTCGAGAAAAACGCGTTTAAAGTTTTAGGTACTCTATGGGTGTGCCAGAGGTAGGCTTACGTTATACGCTCTAAGTCGGTGAAAAAAATGGTCTCGCTATAAATCGAATAGTAACTTATTCTTATGATGAAAGCACCGTTTTAGCGAAAAAAATCAATTTTTTGAAAATTCTACTGTGGCCTTACACCTTAAACGGCCCCATTGACGATTCATTGACAAATTAATAGGATTGACCATGATGAAACGATTTCAACAATAGTGATTGAATCTTTTTATAGGGGTTACCTAGATTCTGGTGGCACAGCGATGTCAGATCGCCTGGAAAATGTCACACAGACGATTTCTCGAATTCTTGACGGCTACGATATCCGTCTAAGGCCAAATTTTGGTGGTAAGTAAAAAAAATCGCCATCCTTACGAACATCAACAATAATACAAAATATAAATATCCTCCGCGATGGCCGTTGAAATTTATCGAGAAGATCCAATTACTTAACGAGACAGCAACGGAACGATATTTATGGCCATTTCATCAAATGGCAATATTGTGTGTCGGGATCTATATCTCTTATCATTTTCTCAGCCCCTCCCCAACTTCCGGGCCCTCGTTATTCGCGACGATGTTTTTCTTTTCTTTTTTTCCCCTTTAAATTGGTGTCTCGTTGCATAATGTACGGATGAAGAAGCGTCGTTACGAGCTTCATTTTTATACACCGACGTCGACTTTCAGCAAAGATTTCTCATTCAAAGCCACGCGAGAGCTTTTCGCGGCTTTCGCTTTTCGCTTTCATTCGCGTTCGTCCTATTTTTTACCCGGACCGAGAGCACATTGACTTAAGTGGATTCGCGCTTAAGCATCTCCGATCTTTCCAAATTATTTGTGTGAGGAAATTCACCATAGACGAGCCGCCGTTCTCATTATTTGTTGAAGAAAATTCACGAACAAATGTTCATCATTATCGCTGGATTTAAAGGGTCTTCTCACTTTAGACGCTGAAAAGGCTATTTTCATGAATTTTTTTTATATGTTTGTATTATAGATATTGATATAAAAGTTGTTACACTTAATAAAGACATTTTCGAAATACATTAAATTTTTTTTAATTTATTCAAGTCACTATATATAAATGAAAATGGTAGGTAAAAAAATGCCCTAAAAAAATTGTAGGTCTGCGCTGTTGATGACATCTCAAGGATGAATCATCCGACACAAAAAAAATCAAACGGTCTTCGATTCAGTATGTTAATGGCTATAGCACATATCATCCGATTTTTTATATATGCAAAGGAAAAAAGTGGCGGACACTTTTTGAAAAAAGAACGTGTTTCATATCACCGTTTTTGGCAAAAAAATTAGTAAATATCAAAATTGAAAAAATCCTTGATATGCGCTATAGCTATAGTTGTAAAGAATATGTGGTTGAAATTTGGATCGGTTCAGAAGTTTCGAAGATTTTATCAACAAGCCGTTGAAAAACGTTGTTTCGAGAAAAACGCATTCCAAAGTTTGTTTGGGTTACATAAATACATACATTTTTTTTACGTATTCCGAAAGTGTAATTTTTAAGTGTAACAACTTTTATATCAATATCTATAATATAAACCTATTTAAAAAATTCATGAAAATAGCCTTTTTTGGCGTCTAAAGTGAGAAGACCCCTTAATACGAACTCGTTCGGGCCTGCACGTTTAATATGATTTTTGGAAATTATCGATATTCTTTTAAATAAATTATAATCATAATCATAATTATATATATATATATATATATATATATATATATATATATATATATATATATATATATATAGTATATATATCGCAAACTTTTCATTATTGCCGCACTCCAATTAGGATTATCAAACGATTTTAATTAAAAGGTCCAACGACCGGGAAATGATTATTTTCAGCTTTAAAACTACAAGAAGCTCAAGAAAACTCAAGAAGCGCACTCCCCGTTCGTACGGAAAAAAATTGTTAAAATTATTAATTACAACTCGAAGAAAATATACCGTATATACGATTTAAAAAAATATATTGTGTTCTGCTCTCTTCTCTGCCAAAAATCCGCGCAATTCCAACGATCTTTAACGGAAAAAAATTCAAGCGACATTCTTATATTTCGAAAATACAAAAGACTGGATATGCGGTGAATCCTTGGGAGCAATTGTTTGAAGAACAATTGCTACGCTTTGTTAATACGCTACGTAACGAGGACTCTCGCAATGAGTCGATACTGTATATAATTTTTAATTACGTTAATTCCTGTCTTAAGGAGGTTGGAGCGTTAGACTCAATCCAAGATTTAAAAAATATATATAGGTTATTGTCGATAATATACTGAGTCTTTACGATCTTTTTGAATTTTTTTTTCACCGCAAAACACCAGAGATAAAAGACAACCCAAACAAAACATTTACTGATGCAGTTTTTTCATAATTTTAAGTTTTACTTTTTCATGTTGGTAGTAACACAAAAGTTTTCCTTATTCACGTAATAAAAACATAAGAATTCATAATTTTGCCCTTCAATTTAATATTTTATCAAAAATTAGCATATACCGAATAAATCTATACCTCGTATGCATTCTTTGGAGGTTAATTGCAATAGAAATTCATAAACCGTCATTTGACTCAACTGTATTACAAATTGTATGACAATGTCGTGTCTGTCTGCACATGCGTTTCTTCGGGCGGAAATTAAGCTGGCAGAGTTAGAATACGATGCTGGGACTATTGTATCTCGTTTAGAATTATTTCTGCCTGTCCGTTTAAGCGGAGTTGTAAAAACGGATGAAGAGGTTTTCTCGAAGCTGCCAGAATTTCCGTGTACTTTGTTTCATCCCAACCGGGCAAGTAAAACCTGAAAAGACACGATTTTTCTTCGAAAAGGAGACAGTGGCGAGCAATACGCTTCAGTATTTATGAGAAAGCTCTTCAGTCAATACTTAACGTAAAACAACGTGAAAGTAGCTTCAACGATTATCCGAGTCAATTTTTTTTCCGATGATGCAAACAGAGTGAGTATTAAATTATATAGAAAACAATTTTTCAACTATCCACTAAACGTGTTTTTTTAAATGTTTTTTTTTAATAATAATAATATTTTAATAATAATAATTGAAAAAAAATAAACAAGTGTTTTTTAATAATAATCATAGTATATAATTCTCGATACGACGTGACCCTAAAATCAATTTCCGCCATACCCAAGGATCAAACTTCCGACCCATGCCCGAATAAAATACAAGTTCCTCCAATAAATTCAGTGGGAAGCAACCTCACAGAATATCAATCGTATGAATAATTAATCGAAATGATAGTAATATAACAAAATAAATAATATAAATAATGATACATCAATCATGTAAAGACCCATTTTTAAGTTTTCGTAAATGCTAAACCTCTACGCATTCTTACAATAATTGAAAACAAACAACAGAATTGCTATCACGATATTTTCGTTGCCTCCCTCATTTCAGCCCATACTGGACGCAAAAATAAGTGCAATATCGTTAGTGCCAACCCTAACAGGCTCCACACGATGGGGAAATCAGTCAAACATGAAAACCGTAAAGATTCACACTACAGTCATTCGACGCGAAACAACCCGCTGTGAACTCGTGCCCTTTTTTGTTTCACTGTTGCGGCTCTGTTGCAGGTGAACCATTGCTGGTCGGTATGGACCTCACGATCGCCAGTTTCGACGCGATATCGGAAGTAAATATGGTGAGTTTAGGTGAAAGGAATTTCCTCAAATCCGCAGTCGTTCAAGGACTTGTAAAAAAACGATTTAATTTGAGGAAAAAAAATCAAACGAGCTTGGGAAAAAACCTATAGAGGGCGTGATCGATTCGACAAACATGGCGTATGTTTTTTTGCGAGGATATTCGATCTGTTCCTATCAATTTCTCATGCACACGATTTTCTCGCGTATTTGTGTATATATAAGGGTGGCACAATTTTAAGGTCAATTTTTTTTCCTCTTTCTCCCGATCCAATCATTATCTTTAAAGAAGAAAAAATTGTCGCGAAATCTGCGAGCCATCAAAAAATATTTAGAGGTCGTCAAGCCTCCCAAAAATTCAAATTTTGCTTGAGAAATCGATATTTTTCTTCGTTGACTTCTCACCTATGAATTTTACGCTTTATAATTTAAAAATTAACCTCGCGAAGCTTTAGCTGGCTACTGAATATTTAGTGGTCGCTCAGAAGCTTCGAAATTTCCAATTTTTTTTCTCTTCTCGTTCGTAAATTTGACGCTTTGTAAAATTTTCAAAACAACTAATCTTTTTTTATTTAGAACCAGATTTTTCAAATTTACCTCACACTTCTGACCCAATAATTATAATCTTGGTTCTCATACAATTATTCTTTAAAGCTCTTGCCCGTGAACAAAATTATAGGTCGTTTTATTCGTAAAACTGAAATGGCAGCGGTTTTCCGCGCATCGTAATGCGTCCCACAGTTGGTCTCGTTAGTCAAACTGCGTACGAATCGTAGTTTTACTCTGTGACGAGCGCCGCCATAATACAATAATACATAATAATACATAATGACACATCATCTAATTGGTGTTTGTTACAAATTATTATAATTAATTATTCAGAAGATGTAACACTTCGCTGTTTATTTTTTTTTTATGCTACAAGAAATTATAGTGCATGCGGAATTTATTTTTTGGCGGAAATTCCGAATTTCGAAAACCTTGAGCGACCACTAAATATATATATTGATACACTAAAATATTTAATAATATTGGATGGTGAGAAAACGGGGAAAAATAGAACTCAAAATTGTGCCACCCTATTATGAATACACGTTTTCATTGGCTGTATCCGTTTTTCGCGAGTTTCGAGATACCCCAAGTATTTCGAAAATCTTTTTGGCGTGTTATGTGCGTCCTCGAGAGATGAGCGTATCCCTCCCCGTTCTTTCCTGGCTCGTCGTCCTGGCTCCCGACACCATTAGCAGCGAAGAAAAACCCCGGGGCTAAGGAACCCCTCGTATATTCGTGATTTTCCATATTCGCTCTCCTTCCAACCCCCGGTCTCGACCTCCATCACATTTTTCTCTTATTTTTACTGGCATTTTTTCTTACCGAGTACGTGAACTTACTATTTAGCTCGGAGAAAGAGGAAGACAGGGAGAGAAATAAACTGCTATGAAGAATATTCTTTAGGTGTAGAGAAAAGCCGTCATTTGAGACTCTCGTTAATGGCAAATTTACGCACGACTGTAAAAAAAGATGTGCCTTTTATGGATGACTATTTTTAGAGTGAGATTTTTTTTTCATTTATTAGCAATGCCATGAATTATTGAACGGTCGAACCTTACATTTTCATTCTAGAATTTTGTAGATATTTTATGACGTATAAAAACAAAATTACAGGAAAGTTGATGTTTCGGCAAAGCGTAACTTCAATATTGAGATTTTTTGAAATATTTTTTTGTCTGCTCGATATTTTATGGGTGGAAACAAACAAAATGAATTCATGCTCAAAACATTGAAGCTCTCGTTTATTTCGAGAATTATCTACTCGACCCAGCTGATTGAATAATTCTCGGAATGGGAAAAAAGTGCATGTTTTTTAATTGAATATTCAATTGCAATTGGAAATATTACACCTCGCTGTGACAGTTTCAACCCAAGTAGTGCTTTTTCCCGGTGAAGCGAAATTTACGAACTGCGAGAAAATTTTGAAAATGTTTCATGTGGTTCAATCGATGAGAAAACATTTTTTAAGTGCGATGGAAATTCCGTACAAACTGCGAGGGAAACTTTGGAGTTTTTTTAGTAACGATATCATTGCTCAAATGATCTTTAAAAATATTTTTAAAAATTCAAGGACTACACGATAACGATGTACTTAAATCAGTACTGGAAGGACGAAAGACTGGCGTTTTCTCACGAGGAGGAGGTCCTGACCCTGAGCGGTGATTTCGCCGAGAAGATTTGGGTCCCGGACACTTTCTTCGCGAACGACAAGAACAGGTGAGAAAAGCGGCCCCGGACACGTAAAAAGTTTAAGGGGCTACATCTGCCTAGAGGCTCGAAATCAATGGACAAATGCCTATTTTTTTCCCTGGGAAACGGATGCTGAAAAATATACGCGTTTTTTTAACACATAGATACGTATATTAAGTGTCTTTAAACAGAATCACAAAAAAAAACAACAAAAACATCTGCCGCCGGCAGATGATGAAACTTTTTTCGCGACATTTGGCAGTGAACAGTTTCCAGCTCAAACGGTCTATCTGAATTCTAAAAACCAATCGAATTATTCAAGTTAACAATAAATGAGGAGCTGGGGAATAAACCCGGGCTTGTCCACTCTATGTCAAATTCAATTTAAATTGAAAATGTATTCTTTTGTGTGTCTAAAAACTGCCATTTCGCTCAAAAGGGCAGTTTTAAAACAAATTTTGAGGTGTTTGGAGCCGGATTTGATTCAAAATATTTCGAGAGCTAATCAAGGTGTGCTTGAAAAAAACGAGGAATAAAAATAAAAAAGTTGACCCAGTGTGGACACGTCAGGTTTTGTTCGCCAGCTCCTCAAACACGAGTCCTTGACGGTCGTCGATTTCCAATATCATTTTTTTTTAACAAAGTGGCGACGAATTTAACCTCGGGCATACAAAATCTATGAAAAAAGTCGTCATTTTTGGTAATTATGCAGTTTGAGGACTGTTCCGAAAAACGTCGGAATTTTTTGTTTGCAATGAGCTGCTTTAATTGGTCACCACTATTGATATTCCGTCAGGGGAGGCTGACATTTTCTATTAATCCCATAAGTTATGGAGTTCTGAAGTTTCTGGAAACGCGTAATAAAATAAGGCATTTTTTAATATTTCGACGCCTAGATTGTGGGTGGAAGGTGGGGGGATTGATAGAAGAAACCTTCCTGAATACAATGCCGAATGAAAATCGCGGCGGACACTTCCCCTTCTCACCTTGCAGCCGTTCTTTGGGTTTGTTTGGGTTGTTATTAGGGCCCCAAAAATTATCAACGTAGTCCAATCGTAGTTCATTCAAATGTATTTAAAAACTACGCTTAGTGTCTTTGGGGGGGGGGGGCTCCGCTCCCGCAATGGGCTCTGCCTCTTGACCCCCTGCGTGGCCGCATCAGACACCTTCCGCATACAACACACAAATACGGGCAGGGGGTTTTTAGGAAGGCTTCTTTTATAAATCCCCCCAGTCTCCACATCCAATATAGATGTTCCGAAAATGTTAGAAAATACGCTATTTTATAACGTGCTTTCGTGAACTTCAAAACCCAATACCTCTTTATGGAAGGGTGACCGCCGCGATTCATTTTCGGCATTGCATTTAGAAAGGCATTTTTTATAAATGCCCCCACCCTCCACCCCCAATATAAACGTGGAAATATTAAAAAATGATCTATATTATCACGTGTTTCCGCGAACTTCAAAACCCCATAACTCATGAAATTAATGGAAAGTGTCAGCCTCCTCCGTCGGAATATCACTCAATATAATGGAAGAAATGAGTTCACAGTGAAAAAAGAAAAATTCCCGTCGTTTTTCGGAAATGTTCTCAAACTGCTCAATTACCTCATTTTTACATAACTATTAAAAAATGAAGATGGATTTTAAATAAAAGTGAGTTCGTCGACGACCTTTGAATGTTTTTAATCGAATCTCCTGTAAATTTGGAAACAACCCTTCAGGTGGTTCTCGAGATCTCAAGTTCACCGACTTTGAAAGCAGTATCGTCTACCAGCGGTTATATTTTTATTGTTTTTCTATATTTTTAGGGGATTTTTTGAAGGCTCTCAATATATGTATCTTTGTGTTTAAAAAAATCTTTTTCTTTTTCACCAACCGTTTTCCAGAAAACAAAGTTCATAATTTGGCCATTTTTTCGGACCTCTAGGTAGATGTAACCTCTCAAAAAACAAACATACCATGCAGTTTTAATTCAGTAAATTTAAAGCCCTGCATTCCGGGGAGATTTGCTCTCCATCAAGAAAACGAAACCCGCATGAAAAAAATTTCATGCACGATAATTATTCCCGCCGAAAATTTCTCCTCATTCCCATCCAAAAAAAATCCGACCCTTCATTTTTTTGGTGCTACGAAAATTGGGTGAAAATTTTCGTTACATATTGAATTTTTAAAAATACATACACGAAAGAGACGATGAATCGTGCCATTATCTACGCCGGTCTTGACGAGGACAGAAGCGTTTTGGCTTATCTCCGAAGGGAAAACGGTCGATCGTGGCAAGCTTAAGTCCCTCCCCCGCCCCTTTCTCCTTCAAGAGAGGGCCAAAGCTCTACATACGCGATGTATATGGATGTGGGTTAACAGGGGCTCATGCAAAATAGTTCCCTTTGAGCAAGAGCCCTCTTGACGTGTACGGCCTCGCGTCTCGTCTCGCAACCCACGAGATTCCTTTCTGATAAATGTTATTATGTATCGTCTCCCCATAGAAAATTTCCTAGCTATAAGCCTAACGCGTTTTTCTTGCCTTCCTTCATTTTCTTCCACAGCCTCGTGATTCGTCTTGCCTATTTTTTTCGCCAACAGTTTTCTCCACGACGTGACCGAGCGCAATAAACTCGTGAGGCTCTCCGGTGACGGCTCAGTGACGTACGGAATGAGATTCACAACGACACTGGCATGCATGATGGACCTGCATTACTATCCCCTGGACTCGCAGAACTGTACGGTCGAGATTGAGAGCTGTAAGTAGAGGGAAGATAAACGTTCATTATTCTTAAGGCGGGAGCCTGTATTAGAAGGACCAAAAAAGCGTTTTTTTCGGGAATTTTTGAGAAGGGAAATAATCAAGTAAGCCCAGTAAACATTGAGGTGTCTTTTCATGTACATTTGAAATGTATAAAAAAAATGTTCAACATGAACCAATAAATTCCTGCAGATATATCAGCCTATTCCATGTGCGCCTTGCCACTGCAGTCCCCAATCGGCGGGAAAGATGCAGATCGTAATTCTTGACTGAAACACAAAACTAATAAAAATTTCAATCGTCATATATTTTCCTTGAGGGTGAATTAAGAAAAAGTTGAAAAAATCGTAAAATTATAACTGTCCTCAGGTTTGAAAAAAAATGTGTTTAAAAAAAGCACTTTAACGCGCTATAAAAATTATTTAAAAATACTTTTTCAACTACTTTTTTAATTCACTTAGAAGAGATTTTCATACTGAAGAAAATAAACTTTGGTTTGATTCAATAAGTCGTTTAGTTTTTTTGCTATCACGCTCGCCAATTTGGAAAAAAGGTGAAAATGAAAACTGGAGAAAACTTGCTTCAAAGTTTTCAATGGGAGGAAATATCAATATTAAATATCAATCGCTTCTCTGCTTTTGGCCTTGTATCTTCGAAGATATTTACAATTGGCCTCTGTAACATTGTAAATGTATTTTTGAATCGTTTATCCATCGATTTAAGCAATAAAAAAACGATTTCTAATTTAGGCTCCGGCCTTAAGGGGGGAGATAACTTTGGGCATGTTTGAGACTTAGGGTATGTTTTACATCTAAAAATACCATGTAACGGCTTTTGGCCGTTACATGGTATTTTTTTTTAATCTTCAAAAATGGCGGACGTACGGCATGGTCTTATAAACGGGTTGCGGCGGACGTTATCAGACGGCGTGACACGTAGCGTCGGCGAGATTGATTTGAAAAAAAACCAACAAAGATTTTTTATTTCATTAACACTCATACGCAGAATATGAACCAAGAAACAGTGAGAAATATTGAAAATCGATACAATGGTACGCTTTGAAAAAAAAATTGATCTTCCGAAAATGTCTACGTTTTACAATAAAAAAATACTTCTCATTAAATTTTCAAAAACATTTAGGGTCATGTTTTAGATAATAAGGTTAGCAATATTTACTCGAAATTTCATGAGAATCGTTACATTAGTTTTTTAGCAATGCGTCGCGCCAGTTTTGTATATGCCGTTCAGAAGATCATGCCATACCTCCGTCACTTTCGAAGATTAATTTTTAAAAATAGCCAGTACAGCCAAAAGTAGTGATAAAACAAATCCTAAGTCTCAAAAATGGTAAAGAAATCTTTCCTAAAAAAGAACATGAAAATCAGCAAATTTTTTCTTCACCTAAAGGTATCTTCCCCCTTAAGTCATCTCCAATAGGCAAGCTAACCTTTACTAATTTTCTTTATTACTTTTGATTTTATTGCATTTATTCTATTTATTACAACAGGCAAGCTGACAATCTTTACTATTTTTATTTATTACTCGTAGTAATACTAAAAAAAAATCAAATCTTTTTTTTATTTTATAATTTTTTTTATCGTAGATTTCATCTTATGGAGCTTCCCCCTTATTACATTCCCCAACGTATTCCGCGTCTCATTCCAAATCATTTGATTTTTTCCCCCTTATTATTATTGATATTGTTGTAATTATATTTATATATTATTATTATGTGGTTGTATTTAACTATATTTTATTTTACCTATTTAAGGGGTTAGGCTACTCTGATAACCTAAAAATCAGGATTGATTAAAAAAATTAAGCTTCAAGGAATAAGTAAGCTGATTGAAAAATCGGTCGAAGATTTATTTGTATGTACTGTGACGCGATTTTCGGTACTCACGTTCCAAAATTAGCTCTCGTCCGACTCGTACGAGATAGGGCGCCAGTCAAGCAAATTTTACGCGACAAATTTATTTTTCCTGACGAATCCGCGAGATGTAGTTTACCTGACTGCCGCAACTCTGAATTTGGTACAGGGGCGAGGTTGATCCGCGAGAACGGCACAAAATAATATTACGACGACACTCCGAGACTTGGTGAAAACAGTAGTTGATTTTATTTTGTCGCTGCTCTCGCATACGGCGGGAGCGGCTCGAGATACGCGCAATTCGTGGCCCTCTTGTTTCTCAAAGGCGGTATAGATTTCTTCCTCGAACGTATTTTGATCTCGTATTTCGAGTACAACAAACAGACGATATTTTAACCCTAACTTATTCTAAATGACTTCAGTTCTGGCAATTCAAAAGTGAACCCCCCTCGGCGGCACTACGTTAATTTAATTTGAGCAAAGTCTTCGCGAAAGACGGAATCGCACAAGGTGACTCGATCCTTCCCGTTCGTGACCGCGCAGCCACGACAATATTCCTCGTGACTTTAATATTTTCAATAACCAAATTTTCAGTACTTTGCTCCTACGGGCCGCAGCGCGCGCATTACAATGGGTCTCAAAACGAGCGAAACGACGGCCTAACCGCTACAGTTGCAGAAGATCTTGATTTTTTTGTTCTTAAAATAGATAATATTGGCTAAGACTTGAGCAAGCTTTTTCTGTTACCGTATTTCAAACATTAAATTTTTTTTCTCGATTTTTCGAGGAAAGATAACATCATTATTGTTAATAACTAATGAAAAAAATGTTACGAAGAAAAATGTCGGTCAAGACTAAACTACTATTACACTGAATAAGTGTACCAAATTTGGAGTCAAGCTGTTCATTAGATGTCAAGAAACCGTGTACGCCGTTTTGAAAAATATAATTTACAGAAAAACGCGTTAAAAGTTTTACGAGCAGTTCTATCATTGCAATTATTAGTTTACCTTCAATCTGCGATTTCTGCACCATATGTTGAACCTTTCTCTTCAATTTGAGTTGCTTCAAGCGACCATCGATTTGTTTTATTTTCACAATCGCCTAACCTCTTAAACGGGTCTGCATAACCTTGGGGCCCAAAAAACGGATCGATTATCACAATTTTTTCCCGATGAGGAGTATCAGGATGATGAAATCAGGATTTTACACACAATTAATACATAGTCTTACCAAGTTTCATTTTTTTTCATTGAATCAAATTGATAAACAATGAAGTTATCATTATTCAAACACAGTGCTGCTCCTGCATAGCCAATTGCCACACGTGGTTCTGGCAATCAGAGTGTACTGAAGTGACAAATAAAAGCATTTACTTTTAGTATGATAATAATACTTGCGTATCACCGCATACTTTTTTGGAAATGTTGGAAATTACGCAAATGACAAGCTGTAGAAAAAGAACATTGGTTGTCGGCCGAAAAAAATAACTTCAATTATTTATTATTAACAAATGGATAAACATACCAAAAAGCATCCGATCATGCGATAAAAAATGTTATAAACTATGCTATGTCCGAAACTCTAAAGAAAGAACGATAAATCGCAGCGGGGCGGTTCATCAGAGCGCATCGTCGCAATCTTCATAACTCGGCGAATTCATCAATTTTTTACAAAATCTTCGCTGCAAATTGAAGTGCAGACTGTAGGCTATAGAACTAATAAAAAGAATCGTCATTTTGCAATTGAAACTGCATATATATATATGAATGATGTCCCAAAATTCACGCAAGAAGTAATTTTGATAGAAAACCCAGGTGTTTAATTAAAATTTATATATTCTTTATTGATTCATAAAGTATACAGTAAGGGTTATGTATGGAATAGCATATCGGATAAATGGCCTCCACGGCCATGATTTGCATGAAGATGCAAATCTTTCGTGAGCATACTCTGTAGAGAGCTTCTCGAAATGTCCAATTCTTGACCACGGTGCCGCATTGATGTTCCTGGACTCTCACCAACACTCTCATGAAATGCTTCGATGTTTTGTGTTGCAGGATGGCCAGAGTGTATAAGATCACTAATTGATCCAGTCTCCCTGAATTCATAAATTGATCTTTTCACAGTTGATGAAGTTAAATCGCCGATCATATTTTGTACGAAAATTGCGAGCTGTAGCTGCCAAACATTCGTTATTTTTAAAATATTGCTCAACAAGGAACACGCGTTCCCATGTAGAGGTTGCCATGAGTTGCCCAATGTTACGATCAGGCCGATATTGGGACCATCGTATAAGCCACCAAAAAAGAAATAATATTGGCCCATTATTGTTCCGCTCCAAACTGAAAACTGGCACAATATCGGCCCATCCCTAAAGCCTGTCCTGGCCCATCTTCAAAAACTAATAAACAGCCGTGATAGTTAAACTAAATTTGCCAATTTAAAAACTGGGGATACTAAAATACTGACAATTCCATTGGCCCAATATTGTTCCGTTATAAATCGAAAACCGGCACAATATCGGCCCATCGTTTAAAACCAATAAATAGCCGTGATGGTTGAACTATATTTGCCAATTTAAAAACTGGTAATGCTAAAATACAAGCAATTACATTGGCCCATTATTGTCCCGTTATAAATTGAAAACCGGCACAATATCGGCCCATTACTAAGGATTATCCTGGCCCATTTTTCAAAACCAATAAACAGCAGTGATAGTTAAACTAAATTTGACAATCCTAAAGCTGGCAATCGTAAAATACTGGCTATTACATTGGCTCATTATTGTCTCGTTCTAAATTGAAAACCGACACAATATCGGCCCATAGTTAAAACCTATCATGGCCCATCTTTTAAATTCATTAAACAGTCATGATAGATAAACAATATTTGCCAATTTTTAAACTGGTGATGCTGAAGTACCGCCAATTACATTGGACCATTATTGTTTCGTTATAAATTGAGAACTGGGACAATATCAGCCTATTACTAAAACCTATCCGAGCCCATCTGTTAAAACCAATAAACAGCCGTGATAGTTCATCGAAATTTACCAATTTAAAAACTGGCAATGCTAAAATACTGGAAATTACGTTTAATTAATCTGAGCCCTTTATTGGCCAAGTGGGTCAGACCATACCTGGTTTTATTTTATTTAAGCCTTGGGTTATTCATTATCTGTACGTGGGTCATTTGATAAGTACCTAGCCTACAAATGAAAACACCAAAATTTTGCTAAAAATAAAATTTATTTTTCAATGTAGTCTCCTTTTAGTTGAATACACTTGGCCCAGCGGTGTTCCAATTTTTTTAACCCCGTTGAAAAAAATGTTATCTCTTGGTCTGCAAAATAGGCCTTCGTGGCGGCGATTATTTCGTTATTGGAGTGGAATTTCTTCCCGGCGAGTGAATTTTTTAGATTCGGAAACAAAAAAAAGTCGCACGGAGCCAAATCTGGAGAATACGGTGGATGGGGCAGCAGTTCATAGCGTAATTCGACCAATTTAGCCGTGGCGAGCGCGGAGGTGTGAGCCGGTGCATTATCATGGTGGAAAAGCACTTTCTTTTTCGACAAATGGGGCCGTTTTTCTTTTAACACGGCGTTAAATCGGCTCAATAGTTCGGCGTAGTACTGTCCTGTGACCGTCTTGCCCTTCTCCAGGTAGTCAATAAAAATCACACCTTGAGAATCCCAGAAAACAGTGGCCATCACCTTTCCAGCCGACGGGACCGTCTTCGCCTTCTTTGGAGCAGGTTCACCGGGTAAGGTACACTGTTTTGACTGCTCCTTGGTCTCTGGAGTATACCAGTGAATCCATGTTTCGTCGACGGTCACGTAACGACGCAAAAACTCTTTTGGATTGCGATTAAACAGCTCCAAACACTGCTCTGAAGTGGTCACACGAATGCGCTTGTTGTCTGCAGTCAGCAAACGCGGCACCCACCTTGCCGACAGCTTCCTCATGCCCAAAGTCTCATGTAGGATATGCCACACGCGTTCTTCTGAGATGCCTACTATCACAGCTATCTCGTGCACCTTTAATCGGCGGTCTGACAAAACGATATCGTGTATTTTTGTCACGTTCTCCTCCGTAGTGGCTGTTTTTGGAGCACCTGGGCGTAGATCTTCAAAAACCGACGTACGACCACGTTGAAACTCGTTATACCAAAATTTAACGGTCGCCATCGAAGGAGAAGCATCCCCATACACTGCATCCAAGCGTTCTTTAATTTCACTGCGCGATTTCCCTTCCAAAAACAAGAATCGAATCACCGACCGATATTGTTCTTTCTCCATTCTTTCAAAAATCAACGGACACACTTGCTTTCACACGCTCTCAAAAGAGAACTACAAGTCCGATTCGGCTGAAATTTTGTCAGTAGCCGTCTACAAGACGGTACTACACTATAGTGTATTTCTCTTGCAATAGTGGCACCATCTGGCGGTGAGGCTAGGTACTTGTCAAATGACCCACGTATATTGTGCCAGAATAGGCAAATAACTGGTACGTCATATATTAATCGTCTATATTTTGTAGTTCAATTTTTGTAATCAAGTCTTGGCCTATTATTGGCATTTGTAAATAACCAACGTAAGTAAGTAAAATATGCCAATTTTGAAACCTGTCATATACGCAAATCACAATTTATTTCAAGGTTATTCCATGAAATATGTATCCATAAGGACCAATCTTGGGCCAATCTTGGCCCGATATAGGTTGAATATTTATCACGCACCCAAACAAACCCAAACAAACTCACGGCCCAATATTCTAGATAGATTAACTTCTAGATAGACCAACTGTGAAGGCCCATCATAGAGCCAGTGGTCAATTTCTACATAGGCCCTTTGAGAGGGCCCACATAGGGCCAAGTGCAATCACCAACATTGGTGCTACAATGAATTAAATCATTGGCCCAATAATTGTTGGCTCTGTTGGCCGATATCGGGCCGTTCTTATTATTTCTACAAAGGCACCTCATTGGTAAATACTCACGGCCCAATATTCTAGAAAGGCTAACTGTAAAGGCCCATCCCAGGCCCAACGGTCAATCTCTACATGGGTTGTTCTTTCGTGTCGCGCTCCATTTTCAATAACCCTGAACTGTCAGCTGTCATGTTGTCTTTTTTTCCTTGGCAACACTTTACCGCACAAATGGCGTAAAATTCAAATCTTGTGTGAATTTTGGGACACCCGGTATATATGCAGGGTGTCCCAGAAGTAACGTACGCCATTCTAGCATCTGGTAGGAAAAAAAATGCTGAGACAAAAAGACCTCAGTCATTTTTTTATCAGACGCATAGATAATTAATTATAAATTAAAATAAATAGTCAATCAGGTGCGCGCTACAGCGGAAAGGCAGCGTAGAGGGGAGGGATAGGGGAATGCGTTGTAATTACGTGTGTCTGAAAATGTGTGCGGAGGGAAAATTCCGAAAGCATGTGTGCAAGTGCACACACACACACACACGCGTGTGCGCAGGTACACTCACACTAGGACACACTTGCATATGCACACTCACACACTTAATCTCACACACACACGCACACACACACTCTCTCAATTACACACACGTATGCACACACTTGCACGCACGCACGCACGCACGCACACACGTACACACACAATCTCACACACATACTTCCACACATGCTTTCGGAATTTTCCCTCCGCACACATTTTCAGGTGCACGCAATTACAACGCATTCGCCTATCCCTCCCCTCTACGCTGCCTTTCCGCTGTAGCGCGCACCTGATTGGCTATTTATTTTAATTCATAATTAATTATCTATGCGTCTGATCAAAAAAAGACTGAGGACTTTTCGTCTCAGAATTTTTTTCCCTACCAGATGCTAGAAGGGCGTACGTTACTTCTGGGACACCCTGCATAGTTACAAAGTCAATTGCGAATATATGATTTATAAATTGCAATTAGTTGCATACTGCTACATTATATTCGACTACATAGCTATAGGGCAAGTCCGGGATAGTTGGCCACAGTTTTTTTAAGGATCCGTAAAAATAATAATACAGACGTTTTGTAACTTATCTTCATTTGTAATTAAACTTTAAACATTTAACTTTAAAATAAGTTACGACATTAAAACAAACTCCTATCAGATCAACCTTCAAATTGCCATTTCTTTAAAATCACGATTGGCTATCGCTCCCGCAGAATCCGGGTGTGATGGTCATAGGAGTAGAGGTGAGATGGCCAGTTACCCAGTACTCTGCTCTCGGTTTTTTCTTTGGTTTTATGTTTCGATTCTCAATTCTTTTTTCTTTTGGCCACATCTAGAACACATATAATCGAAATCCGTATAATTTTTGTGTACCCAAAGTTGGCACACTATCCACTGAAGCCAGTCTCCGATGAGACGAGTTTCATAATAATTTTCTCCGCCCCATTTTTTGTCATTGTTCTTATATCGTTTTTCAAAGTTCTTCCTAGGTATTTCGTAGGTCCTAGCGGCCGCACGAACCGACATTTCATCATTTTTTATAGCGCTAATGGCTGCCTTTAATCGTTCTTGAGTCCAGTTCCCTCGTAGAGCAATTGCTTTTCTCTTGTACTTATTAGGCATCTAAACCAAATGTAGAAAAAATGAATTATTTGACCACATTACAACTAATACTATGGCCATCATATACCGACTGTACGTGGCCATCTCTCCTAATCTCCCGGGAGAGATGGCCGCATCTAAAATGTCAACGAGTAGAAACAATACATGCGAAATCTTGAGGTTATAACAAAGCACTGTTCGTGAACTATTCAAGAAATACAAAAGTAACCATTACTTTAAAAAAATAACATCACCACAATGTAAAACATGAAACCTTAAAAAAATTTAGCATCAGACAAAATAAATAACAAGAATTTTACTCACTTAACATTTTTTTGCCGAACTTTTGCTCGTACACTTACACCTGCGCACGACGCGAAGCGAATTAAGCACTAACAGGTGAAATCTGGTGCGCGGTTCTATGCAACATTTCTATTGGCCATCTCTCCCTGATGCCCAACTCCCCCGGAATTACCCTACATTGATATAATAAAAAATGTACATTGCTCAACCAGCAAATAACATAAATTACAGCGATAGATATATTTTCGAAATTTGAACTTGCTTATTTAATCTGCCTGCTTTTTACGTTACAGCGTCCCTCCACTGTTATTCGACATTATTCTGCTAAATTGAGGCTACTATTGGCGCTGATAAGCAGATCCTCAGCTAGGCCAACAATTGCCCAAAATTTCACTCCGTCCATCCGATGTCCCTTACGAATTTATGTGCACGTTCAATATGTGCGTCTGCGAAATGCAATAATCGCATTGTCCCTACGTTAACCGCAGTAATCTCTTCGTTTGATTATATTTTGCGGTCTTGTTCTCGTATCCCCGGGCTGCTCTCGCGAATCTCATGCCACGATTAATTCAACCAGCCGAACGAGTAAGCGCAGGCAAATCTCGAGGATCGACCTCGTTGCTCATTCTCCGTGTTACGGTATCTGCAAATTCCCTCCCCCGCGATCTTCACCTTGCGGACTCGGTGCACCCTCGAGCTATTTTGGCCGTTAGCTAAAAAGCCCGGTTTCCATTAACTTGCGCGATTTCAAAATCTTGCCCGTCGGATGTCTACGTGCCCCTGAACTGTTAGAACTAAAAAAAAAATCAAGTTGAGGGGTGCTGAGCTTTTTCAGACGTAGATGGGTCCAATGAGAGTTCAACTCCAAAGTTTGAGCAATTCGTTTCCGAGAAAGAGAAAATTATTATATTTACGGAGGTAGACACCTCGAGATGGCGAAAAAATGGCTGATTTTCATGATTTTTTAAATTATATATTTCTTCACCACTTTTGAGACTTAGGGTATAATTTTTTAGGGTTTTATTACCACTTTTAGATCTTACATGATATTTTTTTTATTGATCTTTAAACGTAGTGTAGATATGGCATGTCCTTCGACGAAAGGCCCTTTATAATCCGTTAAAAAATGTATGGCTTCGCACAATCATATTTTTAATTCGCGTTGAAAATATCCGATAGACGCATCAAATTTGCGCGGGTATCCGGCGTTGCCACACGTCGAGCAAGATGGCTGCTGTTACGTCACGAGAAGTCTCGCTCTCCGAAAACTTCGGTTTTTGCGACTTTATTTCTAAATTTATTGCTTATTTCTGCGGTGAGCTTTCCAATTCAAGGTGCCTTATCGATCACAAAGATTCAACGAACGCAACCATCAGTTTTTTTTAAGTGTTTCTTGGCTCCAAGTAGCACAAAAAATCGATATATGAGAGAACAGGCACATTTTGTCGTCTACGTATGACTAATTCACCAACTTTAACAATTAATAACTCGGAAAGGGTACGGTAAATCTCGTGAAAACTCCGCATACGCATGAACGAAGGGCTCGACAATGCTATAAAAAAAAATCGGGCTTTTATCTTGAACTCGCTCCAACCACCGTACCTCCTTAAAGAACAATGAAAAATGAGATGCAGTCACAGTTGTGAAAAAAACGAGCAGTTTCAATAATTTGTTTTTATAGTAATTAAATTTGTTTTATAAAACTGGTGACACAGAATTTTTATGTTATATTTCAACTTGACTTGTACGAATTTTCAAAGCAAAATATTGATTATTTATAAAAATATCGCCATCTTTGTCCGACCCCCTTCGGCATGTAGTGCTTTGCGCTTACCATCATAAAATTTTACTGGATCATCTGAAATCAAAAAACCAAAAAAAATCATTAGTTTAATAATAAATCTAGTTCTTAATCGAAGTGTTTTTTTTTCTTTCAAAAATTAACGAAATGGCGGCTTCCGTCGGATAACTTTCAATTTCCGACCAAAAAATCGCTCGTTTATTATTTAAAAAATAGACATTTTCAACAAAATTGAAAATCCTTCGATTAAGGACTAGTTTTTAATGCTATCAATAAGCACATCAAATTTCATCAAAATCCATCGAGTGGTTTTTTAATTATAGTGGTCACCGACTTGAAAAACATAGTTTCGAGAAAAACGCGTTTAAATTTTTTCGATGTGGATACGGTATTATATGTTTGTAAAATTTTGAGCTCAATGGATGAAGCTAAACTTTTTTTTATGTATTTTGATCCGCTGAATCCGAATATCACATTTTTTTGCCAAAAAGTCGAGCATTCAATTGTTTATAGCCAATTGTTAAAACAATTTTTCAAAAAATTTAAGTTTTTCAGGATGAATTATTTCTTTAAACATTTTGGGCAATTTCAAAACGAAAGTATTCTTTATAAAATTTTGCTAAAGCTCGTAGTTTTTGAGTGATAATTTTTTGAAAATATCTGAAGCATCTGCCTTCGAAGTCTTCGAAGCATTCTGCCTTCCCGTGTATTATCGTTTGCGCGTTCGTCAGTCACCTCTATACGTTGAGAATAGACGTGGCCCCTTCACTAATTGTGGCATATCTCCGAAACTATTCATCGGATTGACTTGAAATTTTCGGGGAATATTTTCGAAACATCATACTTCAAGAAAATGCAAATAAAAAAATACTCGATTTTTTTAAATTCTGGCTGCTTCCACCCCTTCAAGCTTCATATTTTACGTGTGTTACGTGATTATCGACTGTTACGTAAATTTTGCTTTAAAAAAAGGATGATTAGGAGTAAACCCATTTTTTGCCAGGCCCCTCTAGCCTCCCCCCGAACAAAATGCCGGCTACGACAATCGGTGGAAACTACAAAGTTGAACTTCCATCCGACTTATCTACATCTTGAAAAAAATCATCTTTGTTCTCTTTAAACTCGTCGGTGAAACGTTCGACCGTCCTTGCAAAATTAAGGGGTAAAAAACGAGAATGACTCGTGTTGTTCTTGCAGACGGTTATACGGTGCTCGACGTGGTGATGTACTGGAAGGATACGCCCGTTCGCGGTGTCGAGGAGGCGGAATTGCCGCAATTCACCATTATCGGCTACGAGACGAACGATCGAAAGGAACGCCTGGCAACCGGTATATATCAGAGGCTCTCGTTGAGCTTCAAACTCCAGAGGAACATTGGTTACTTCGTATTTCAGACTTATCTACCGAGTATACTTATCGTGATGCTGAGCTGGGTCAGCTTCTGGATCAACCACGAGGCAACGAGTGCCCGCGTAGCTCTCGGTATGTTCCAACCCGATTTCCTTTGAAACGCTCCAATATCTTCGAACGGCCAAACATTTTCTATTGGTGTCTATGGAAACTTTGCGCCAATTTTTCAATGTGCCACCTGTTAAAAATCGGCACCAACTTTCCGGACAAGCCCATACATCACTTAAAAATATCACCATCGTCACATCGATGCCTTGTTTCGCGATCGCACTGGCCCAAATAGGCCCAAATATCGCACCAGCGATAATTGAATTTTAAGAGGTCTTCTCACTTTTTTTCTTAATTGAAAAATTGATAAAACAGGAAAAATATTGTCGTCTTTTGGCAACTTTTGTGTTTGGGTAATACAACAATTATAATATAATTGGTATCGAATTGGCTGAAGCAATAAAATATTTTGAAGTCGTAAAATTTTTTTCTTATTTTGTCATGTTTGTGTGTATCAAAATAATGATGGTAAAGATAGTAATAAGGTAAGCAATGTTTAGTCGTATTAATACGGTGCGTGGCACGAAAATAATTCTTCAGTTCAGTTATGACAGATGAGCAAATTAATTACTATTATCGTCACTGTTTTCCATACTATTATCATCATCGTGGGTATTGCTCATAAAACAATTCAAAAAGTAGGAGAATACAGTAGTAGTATTTTTTTATTTTTTTATTGTCTCTGCTACGGCGAACGCTTCGCTTATTGTAGCTTCCATGTACGGGGTATTTCCCCTTATTACATTTCCCACCATTTTCTCCACTCCACATCCCTAATCGATCCCCACCTTGCGGCCGCAGCCGACTTCCTCCTCTGTATCGCATTCACCATGACACTTTCTGCCATGGGTATAGGGAAACGGCGGAAAACCTATACCAATACAGCCGGTCACGAGTTTGCTTCCCAGCCTCGGAGCTAGTCGCGTTTCGTCGAGAAATAGCTCACAGGCTACAGCCATACACACACGACACACAGTAGTAGTATTATTTTACTCCTTTTACACCCTTTAAGGGCGTTTACATAAATTTATTTATTTCCCTTCTCATTTGTATTAATTATTTTACATTGGTTTTCTTATATCTATCCTAGTTGCTAGTTTCTCAAATTGTCTGATGTCATCGCATAGTTGCTTTGCCGGTTGCATTTTCAATTGCGCTTCTATTTTCCGGTAAATTTCTAACCCCCTGCTATTTTCCAACCATTTTTCCAGTTTATATACTATTTCTTGGTTTAGATTTCCCTTAAATTCCGCACACTCGCAAATATGTCTTAATTTTTTAATTGCCTGCTTGCATATTCTACATTTCGCGTCGTCATACACTTTTTCCTTTTTTCCCGACTTACCACATCTTATCGTCGCCTACGTTTTTCTTAATTCTCCGCTACTTATCTTATCCTGCCAATATTTTTCCACGTGTATACCTGTTTCCTTACAGTATGTTGACCCATCTATTTTGCTCCAATCGTGTTGAATTTCTTATTCAATTTTAATTGGTATGCCTCTCTCTATTTTTCTTTCTAGCTCCCTTACTTTTCATTCCATACGGCTTGCCAGATTGCCCTCTCACCGACGCTTTCGATTGGTTCTTTTATTTATTTTCCCCATTTTGATGCCTTTTTATTTATTTTTCCCATTTCTTTTCGGCATTTTTTTACCACTTATCATTCCCAATTTTTAAAACTTCAAATAGATAGCTTGTCACCCTTTCCAATACTTCTACTTCCATTCCCCTGCACCCTGCTGCCCAAGAGCGTCGCCAGGGGTGGGGGGGGGGGGGGGGGGGTGCGGTGCAATTTTGAAATGTAAATCAATATATTTATTCAAATAATATCGCAAGAAAAGAATTTAAAACATGGGAATATCAACTTTTATTAGTCTTTTTATCTTTCAAATGATAATTTACAATATTTAAAGACAAATGAGAAAAAAAAATTAGTCGTGATCAAAGTTATACTGAGATTGGGGTTACTTTGATACCCCCCTTTTTCTTAATGAGAATCGGAAGTAACCCCATAAAGGAGCACTTTTCCTAAAGAAGAAAAAAAACGGTCAACGGGGTGGAAGGTGACAACGATTTTTATTGTTTTGGGGTTACTTTGATCGAACAAATATTACACCCTTACTTGTCAAAATCAACTTCATTGATAAACAACTGGTATTTTAGATTTATTTATGCGGTACGATTTCAAAAACGTGCCCGACCCAATATACACACCTGAACGCGTGAACACAACAATGATTGTGAAAATGTGAGAATGAGTTATTCTCCCAAATCCAAACAAACCCAAACAAACCCGAACAAACGTGCCCGACGTTATATATATATTACTTACTAGTTACTTAATAGTTTATCATTACTTAATAGTTTATTGTTTTCAAAAATCGTGAAAATGTGATTCAAATTGGAAAATGTGATTTTTGAATCACAATTCACAAAAAAAAAATTCGGCCCCAAAATTCGGCGTGGTGCCCCACTTCTGCATAATTACCATGAAATGTTCGTACCGAACACATTAGAAACATTTCTTAACCTACAATTGAAACCTACAATTAAAAACGTTATGAAAAGACGAAAATCCCTGAGAATACTCCGTGACTAGCAATAAAGCTAATGAGTGGGGTGAAATTGATCAATGATACCCCGTCGAAGTGATCGAAGATATCCCAACGAAACAACTGTCACTCATAAAATATGTTTTCGAGGTTATGCCACACAACAAAGCATAATGGTGTAGTTTAATAAACATCTGACAAGGTGATTGTTACCAAAAACATGTTATTTTTTAAGTTATTCGAGCATAAAGAATAGCCTAAATACATTACTTACGGTTTTTATATTTTCACGGTCACATTAACCCGTTTATTCGTGCAGCGTCTGAGTGATGACATAAAGAGACATTCAGGCTTGCCAACCGTAAAAAAAACTTTCGGTGGCGTTCTGGAACTTTGTAATTAAAATTTAAAAACAAAACAAAGTTTTTATCAAAGTAACCCCAATCCACGGTATTTCCAGCTCGTTATCTTTATATATGAGGCAAATGCTGGAAAGACTGGAAAAATATGTGGAACGAAACCAGCTAACTAACTCAATATGAATAAAACAAAAATTATGTTTTTAAGAAGAGGGATCGAAAAGAGAAAGGTAAGAAATGGTTCTTACTTTTCTCTTTTCGTTCCCTATTCTTAAGAACCATAATTTTTGTTTTATTTATATTGAGTTAGTTAGCTTATTTCGTTCCGCATATTTTTCCAGTCTTACGAGCATACGCCTCAAATCTCCCTCCTCGTCGGGTACTAATAAGGAAATACATTTATTCACGAGTACATTCGTCACGAGTTTTTTTTTCAAGTTATTTTGATCTCTGATGACCAGTTAGCTGATTGAGTTAGCTCGGTAATCGATCAATTAAGGTAGCTTGCAATTAATACGGTTTTCTTTTTTTCTCTCAGGTATCACAACAGTGCTGACGATGACGACGATATCGACCGGTGTGAGAAGTTCCCTGCCGCGCATAAGTTACGTCAAGGCCATCGATATTTACCTCGTAATGTGTTTCGTCTTCGTTTTCGCCGCACTTTTGGAATACGCCGCCGTTAACTACACGTATTGGGGAGCGAGAGCGAAGAAGAAGACGAAGAAAAACAAGGAAGCCGACGAGAAGAAATCGACAACAATCACAACCGGTAGAAAAAAACTCATCAACGGTCTTGCCTGAAAAAAGTGTCGTATAATTCGTCTGAGGAGTAGAGAGCGAGAGAAAAATTCGAACGCGCAATTTTAAGGGGGGAGAAGATACCTTTAGGCAAGGAAAAAATGGCTGAATTTTATGATTTTTTTTTAAGAAATATTTTTTCACCATTTTTGAGACTTAGCGTATGTTTTATTACTACTTTTAGCTGTTACATGGTATTTGTCATTTTTATTAATCTTTAAATATGGCGGAGGTATGGCACGGTCTTATAAACGGGTTCCAGCGGATGTTGTCAGACGGCGTGACACGTAGCGTCGGCGGGACTAATCAGAAAAAAAAAACAACGAAGATTTTTCTTTCATTAAGGGTTTAGGCCACTTTAGAGACCGAAAAAATAGGCTTTTTGGGGATCTTATTTTCCGAAAAAACTACAAAATAAATCGAGATTACAAAAAAGGGTGTTTATCATACATATCAGTGACTGTATACAATGACTTTTTTTAAGCGATTAATTTCAAAATGGCGGCTGTGCAGCGTTCATCTCAAAGTTGCATTTTTGAAGTTGGCGGGAAACACAACTCAGACAATTTTCAAACGATTCACTTGAAATGTTGAATATATCTTGAAAAATACATTGTCTATGGAAGTACGTAGGAAATTTTTTTACATTGCATAGTTCATTTGTTATTAACAATTATCTGACGATTTTTCGAAAGTGAAAAATTTGCCTAATAAATCACTGATATGTATGATAAACACCCTTTTTTGTAATGTCGATTTATTTTGTAGTTTTTCCGGAAAAAATCCCTAAAAAGCCTATTTTTTCGGCCTCTAGAGTGGCCTTAACACTCGTCCGCAGAATATGAACCAAGAAAAAGTGAGAAAGGTTGAAAATTGATGAAATGGTACGCTTTGAAACAAGAAGATTAAATTTTCCGAAAAAATGGCTAAATTTGGAATTAAAAAAAAGACTTCTTTTTCAACCACATTTATGGTCATGTTTTAGACAATAAGGTTAGAAAGATTTATACCAAAATTCATCAGGATCGGTCGATTAGTTTTTTAGCTATCCGTCAAGCCAGTTTTGAAAATGCACGCTAGATAACGGTGCCTCCGCCATTTTTCAAGACTAATCAAAAGAAATATCACGAATAGCCAAAAGTAGTAATAAAACATACTCCAAGTCTCAAAAATGACGAAGAAACTTTTCTTTCGAAAATAATCATAAAAATCAGCAATTGTTTTCCTCGCCTGAAGATATCTCCCCTCTTAAGGGAGCACACGATTGTGACGGGCCGAAATGGTCGTTTTTTCATATTCTAGATTGATTATTTGGAATTTGGAAAAAAGGTATATCATTAATTAACATACATCGAACTAGTAACGAGTAAATTTTTATATAAAAAATTAAACATTAACAACGCTCTTCACGTATAATAGAGTATAAAAAATGTGTGTGTATGCAAAATGTGGTCCAGAGGCCGGATCGATAACTTGACAATGTTCTACCTAAAAAATAAAAATAAATAAGTTTTATAATCAATATAAATATAGTTCTCGTTGTACGAAGCCGTTTTTTTGGAAGAAAAAAAAAATTCAAAAGAAAAGTGTAATATTGGCGAAATTGTTACTTATATTCGGGGGCTTAAAAATACTAAACTTGAAAAAAAAAACCAGCTCCGTACAACGATAACTACTGCAATTACGAAAATGTCGGTGTTTTTAAATGAAAACATGCACCACTATAACTAGAGTTATGCTTCTGGCCAGGTCGAGAAAATTTGTTTCGAGAAAATCGCGATTCAAAGCTTTCGTGACTTCTCGAATACGTATAATTTTAGAAAATGCAAAAAAATCGATTTTTCTTCCATCACAGTCACCGGCTTTGACGTACACCTCAAATCCGCGTCGGTTCAAATTCGTGTCAATTTTCCCACCATCCGGATATGCACCGATCCATTCGAATTGATTGGTTTCAAAGACTAGTCCGGAATTGTTTCAGCAGGAAGTAAAGCGAGTTCACCGTTTCCGGGTTCGACGGACGCCGATATAATAGAACTTCAAGATCTGAGAATGTCACCACTGCCGAGCATCAGGAGCAGATCGGGAATCGCGAGCGGTTCCGGCATGCCCGGCACGATGGGACTCGGCAACGAGCAGCACCACGACCCAGCCAAATTTCCGCCTAGCTTTAGAATCGCGAGATCTACGGGTTACAACGTTCACGGTAGGAACAGCGGTCTGCGATACCGGGGACCGAGACAGCACAAGCCAAAGGTAAATTTCACTTTACTTCCGTCCATTCGACTCCCGCCGCATCTCACAGCCTCCAATTTTTGGATCCCGCCAATTTTACTCCGCGATACTTTTCACCCGTCAGAGTAACGTGTCCGCAAAAAAGGTCAAAATCGAGCCCTGACATTTAAGGAGCAGGTGGACAATACGGGACTCGTCCATTCGACGTCAAATTTTTTTTCGTGCTTAAAAATTTGTCGAAGGATCATCACAGTGTGACGGGTCGAAAAATAGCTGATTTTTTTCGATGGTTAAAATACGCTAATCAGTTTGATTTTTTTTATGTCAATTCAAAACACTAATGAAGAACAGAAAATATTTTTTTTAACGTTTATTTTTCTTACATTTTTTTAAAGCTTCGGTTAGCCGTCCGGTTATCGAACGGATAAGCGTATGTTATTCGTGCGGATAGCGGCTCAGTTTACGCAGTTCACGCTATATAACGCCCCAAACGAACCCAACCAAACCGATGCCAACCCAAACAAACAAATCCAAGCAAAATTATAAAGATTTTATTCGGACGAAAACGTGTAAATTATTCGTCCGGTTAGTTTGACAACAAGTTTGAAACAAACCCAAATACACCCAACCAACCCAAACAAAATTATAAAGATTTCATTCATCCGGATAGCTTGTTTAACAATTTAACACATTTTATCCGGACGATTATATATATGTTATTCGTCCGGATACTAGCTGACACGAATCACCATAATATGTACGCCTACTGGAAATACGGCGTGAACTGAGCCGCTATCCGGACGGGGAGTCACTTCGTTTTTTGTAACGGTTGAAAATGTCTTTAAAAAAAGGAGTCCTCACGGTGTACACGGTTGTGGCTGTAAATATTACCTGAAACGGAATTTATAACAAGATCAGTATGAAAGCCGCTATCTTGCTATGGAGTTTAAAAAAAATAAAAATTGACAAAACGGCAGCAGTTTAAAAAAAGTCTCGAATTTAGCCTTTTTTCGACAGTTCTTCGTTAAAAAAAGTATGAAGGTTAAAAAAAAAGCTTCTATAGTAAGATAAAGAATGGCGTGAAAAATGTTGTGTCAAAATTTGAGACGGATAGCTTGAAAGCTCTTCCTTTGAGAGTGTACACCGTTTTGAAAAAACGACATTTCGATAAAAACGCGTTTAAAGTTTCGAGTGCGGAATTTTCATCTAAATTGTCTACGTACGATCAATTGGCGATGGCAGGTCCATGTTTATAACCGTCTATACTATCAGATAATACAAAAAAGAATCGATTTTATGACAATTTTACACTGTGATGATCTTGAAAAGGCAAATTTTAACGTGTTTAGAGCCGGATTTGATTCAAAATATTTCGGAAGCTAATAAAAAAGTGCTTGAAGAACAGGAGAAAAAAAATTAAAGTAGGACCAGTCCGGTTTTGTTCGGCGGCTCTTCATTTGGAATTCGTCCACAAAATTCATTATTCTTTTCCGCCATACTGTTCAGACCATTCAGTTCAATATTCAAAGGGAAAAACATCGCTTTGTCGCAACCAATAAACATTGAAAATGGTGTTCGACTGTAGGTATTGCACGCGATTCGTCGCGGAGCGTCGGTTCTTCGTGCTTCGATGCCGAAGATCAAGGACGTGAACGTTATCGACAAATACTCGAGGATCATATTTCCCGTGAGCTTCATGCTCTTCAACGCGGTATATTGGATCTTCTACGTACTGTGAAGCGAGCGATCTATGGACCAGAGACTAAAACCGTGCTCGTCGCATCGAGAATGCAAATTTTAACGACCCTCGCTGTCTTATTTTCACAGAGATAATAAAGACGAGAGCCGCTTACCGAGTATTTGCGTTCTCTCCGACGAGAAAAACCTCCGATGACCTTTCGTGGGGCTTTTGCCCCCCCGGAGTCAATAACAAAACTAAAGGAAAAAAAAACAACCACAAATAAACCCGCGCTGATCACGTTGATCGTGCATCCGGGATCATTATTACGCGCCGGATAACGCGTCGTTTGATTATTATTGGCCGCGAACAAAGAACAAGTAATCTGGCGGGATGATGGAAATTTTTTATTTGTCGTAAGATAAGAAGAGAAAGATTCGGCCCAAAGTTGAGCTCAATTTTTTTCCCTTTTTGTCACCATCCAATCGTCTGCTTTAGAGAAGAAATAAAATTGTCGCGAAGGCTGCGAGCCGTCAAAAAATATTTAGACGACGCTTAAGTCTCCCAAAAATTCAAGTTTCATCACGAAATTGATTTGTTTTTCGTTCACTTCTCACCCATGGATTTTACGCTTTATAATTTTTAAATTGAGGGATAACACCACTCTAGCGGCGGAAAATAAGGCCTAACTTTGACAACTTTTTTTTGGGAGTATGAAAAAAGGAATAGGATTTCTTTTGAGAGGGTTTATTTAATTCATATTAAAGTAAAAAAAAATTATTCTAATTTTGATAAAAATTATTCATATGGCGGCGACAGAGCCCATATTGAAAAACGTGTTTTTTACAAATAGCTTCACGGGAGGGCGGTTTTCTCGTAAAGTATAAGTTCTGGAACAAAAACCAAAAAAAAAAATATAATCGATATATTATTAGCTACGGGACTATGGGATTTTTTAAAATCAAATTTTGAAAAAATGGCGCACTTTGAATGAAATAAATGTATTTTTTGCCCAAAAAATAAGCAGTAAATTGTTTATAAAAAATAAAGTTTACATTTAATCAAGAAACGGCTACGTACTCCCATAGAGAATGTAATTGTGAAGTTACTATCAAAGTTCCGAATCGATCCATGCAAAGGTGTTCGAGTAATCCGTCTTCCCAGTTGTAAAAAAAAATGGTTCCGAGAAAAACGCGTTTAAATTTGTACGCGGCGCCTGAAAAAAGTCCAAGGCGCTGCGGCAAAATCGATAATTGAACCTTTGAAAAAAAATTCGCTACAGGACCAATTGCATATTGTTTTTATGACCCCAAAGTATTTTGTAAGCAAAAAAAATGATTTTTCCCAAATCCTAAAGTGGTGTTATCCCTTAAGCTCGCCGGCCAATGAACATTTAGTGGTCGCTCAAGAGCGGTGAAATATCCAATTGTCGCGAATTTATTTTCTCTTCTCACTTATAAATTTAACATTTTGTAAAATATTCAAAACAATTAATTTTTCCTCTTTCTCTAGAACGGATTTTTTAAATTTACCTCACACTTCTAACCCGAGAAAATGGCGGACCTATAATTTTGTTTACGGACAAGAGCTTTAACGAATTACTTTATGAGAACAAAGATTATAATTCTTGGGTTAGTAGAGTGAGGTAACTTTGAAAAATCTGTTTCTAAAGAAAAACGATTTTTGATGATCGATGATTGTTTTGAAAATTTGATCATCGACGAAACGAAAGGATGATTTTTTTGAAAATTTTACAAAGCGTCAAGTTTATGAGTGAGATGATGAAAAAAAATTGGAAATTTCGAAGCGCTTGAGCGACCACTAAATATTCATTGACCGGCTAGAGCTTTCGCGAGGTTAATTGAAAAATTATAAAGCGTTAAATTCATGGGTGAGAAGTGAACGAAAAGAAAACCGATTTTTTGATGAAAATTTGAATTTTTGCGAGGCTTCGGCGACCTTTAAATATTTTTTGACCGCTCGCAGATTTCGCGACATTTTTTTTTCTTTAACGAAGATAATTGGATGGTGAGAAAAAGAAAAAAAAGGGCTCAAATTTGGGCCACCCTAATGGAGCAGCCCTGTTTTGCTAACTGTCAGTTGGCATCGGATTCTAAACGTAATCATATCGCGAAGGAGAGCCTATAAATAAAGGGAAAATACGAAAATACATATTGTACGGTTATCGAGTATACGAGGCGACAAGTCTCGCTGAATCGTAGTTTTCCAATGGAATTTTTTTTGACACAACGTGAATCCCTGCTATTCGTAAAAGATTAATGTCACCTCCTTCCTACCTTATCGCCCTATTACGGATCATTGTTTTTTTATGTCAATTCTCCGCTCTTTCTTGCCCGAACTTTATTTTTCTTCTCAGTGATTATCGGCAATTACATATTACTCATCATTATTGCCTCTTTAAGGGGCTACATCCACCTAGAGGCGAGAAAAAAATGGCCAAATTTCGATGTTTTTTCTGGGAAACGCTTGGTGAAAAAGAAACACATTTTTTAACACAAAGGTACATATATTAAAAGCCTTTGAAAAAAATCACCAAAAAATATAGAAAAACAACAAAAACATGGCCGCCAGCAGATGATAAAATTTGTTTCGCGGTGGACACTCTCCAGCTTAAACGGTCCATCCGAAATCTAAAAACAAAACGGATTACTGAAGATCACCATAAAAACGAGTCGTTGACGATCGTCGATTATTGAAACCATTTTTTGTAACAAATTGGCGACGACTTTAAACTCGAGCATACAAATTTTTCGAAAGAAGTCGTCATTTTTACGTAACTATTAAAAAATGAAGATAGATTTTTTAAAAGCGAGATCGTCAACGACCTTTGAATGTTTCTCATCGTATCTCCATCGAATTTGAAAACAATATGTCAAGTGGTTCTCGAGATATCATGTCCACCGACTTTGAGAACAGTGTTTCGAGAAAAACCCGTTTTAGGGGCACCGCTAGTATGACTGCCCAAAAAAGGTGATTTTCGGGAATTTATTGAAAGAAAAGTATTGCATAGAATATTTTGAAATTTCGAGGATATATTTGTGTATAAATTATGTATACACAGTAATTTTTTTGTATGAAAATATTTTTCAGCTACTTACGCGCAGTCTCTCAAGTCTCAAAAAAAAGTTCTCCTCCTGCTGCAGTGTTTGCGGCCTTCAAAGTGCTTGAAATAAAAAAATCAGAAAATCCGTTAAACTAGAAGGTATTGCCTGTACAATGGCGCGGAATGGTGGAAAAAAATTAAAATTCAACAAAATGGCGCAGGTTAGAAAAAAAATCCAAATTAGGCTTAAAAATCTGATGGATTTTTGCACGGCAAGTTGATAAAAAATTCAATTCAAAAACTGGAGAGACATTGTATGAAGAAACAAATGCTTAATACGCTCAAACAGGATTCAAGTCGACCGGATGATTTGTATTCGAGTTAGAACTGCAGCAAATTTGAAAAAGGTATTTTTGAGAAAAACGCATTGAAAGATAAAAGAGCCTTCAAAGGAGCAGCTGCTTTTTAGAAGGCTATAAAACTTTTGAGTTCAAAAATTATTTGAGATCCGCACTTGAAATTTTAGTATGTTATTCTTGAAGGTATAGGCTATTGAAAAATGCAACAAAAAAAATGTCGTTTAAAAAAAACGCAAGCAGCCGCTCCTTAGAAGGCTGTAGTTAAAAAACTATTTGAGATTCGCACTTGAAATTTTAGTATGTTATTCTTGCAGGTATAGGCTATCAAAAAATGCAACAAAAAAATGTCGTTTTGAAAAAAACGCAAGCAGCTGCTCTTTAGAAGGCTGTAGTTCAAAAACTATTTGAGATCCGCACTTGAAACTTTAGTATGTTATTCTCGAAGGTATAGACTATCGAAAAATACAGAAAAAAAATTACGATCTTTTTAAAGCGCCACACTAGTGGTGCTCCTTAAAGTTTAAAGTCTGGTGCCGCCACCGGTCGGCCGGCCGACTGTTAGCTATAGCTCATTAAGGGGCTATACCAGTGTGACACTTTAAAAAAAAAACGATTTTTTTTGGCTTTTTTGACAGTTTATACTTTCAAGAATACCTTGCAAAAATTTCAACGCCGGATCTCTAATACTCCCCGAATGTTCGATCGATAGTTAAATCTTTAAACGCGGTTTTCTCGAAATGAGATTTTCCAAATTTGCTGACATTGTAACTCAAAGAGCAATCATCCGATTGACTTGAATTTTGAACTGAGTACTCTTGAATATATACTCTGCAATGACGTAGGATATTTTTGATTGGATGAAAATTGACAATTTGGCATTGAAAAAACGACCATTTTATAGGCAAGAAAACGGACTTTTTACATAACTACACCATTTTGTTAGATTTTGATATTTTTCGAAAATCCTACGTCATTGTACAGGAAATACCTTCCAGTTTATCGACATTTTTTCCTTTTTCGGTTTCAGCTACTCAATCGGCCGGAATCGCGTCAGCAGTGGAGGAACTTTTTTTTTGCGCCTCCGAAGGCAGCGCATAAGTCGCTTAGTTCTCCATATTTTTCTATGAAAAAATTATGTAATATAGGTCAAACATAGCCAAATATATTCTCAATTTTCCGAAAAATTGAATTGAGTACTTTTCTTCCAAAAAATCCCGAAAATCACCCAAACTTTCAGCGTTCACACTGGTAGAGCTCCTGAAATTCTAGGAATATTTCAATGAAATTTTCAGGGAATGTAGCTAAAAGGTGATACTATCGAATAAAAATATTGTTGGAAAATGCAATTTTTTGACCCGCCCAGGTAGATGTAGCCCGTCAATTTCTCATACTATTACTTCGCTCATTCCCCTTCTCTGACTTCGTTCCTCAAATATCTCTAGCAACACCAGCATTTGCCTCGAGACTTTCGTGTGCGCTGAAAAAAAAATTCGTTCTTCCATCCAAAATTCAGTTGGTTTACCAAAATTGTATCTTTAAATACGTTCAACTTGATTTTTAATTGGCATAACAAAACAGTATAGTTGGGCAGTAACCAAAGATACATTTAAACTATCTGCTTTTTTAGCATGTCTGAGCAACTGTTAAAGCAAGAAAATTTCGAGACAACAAAATGCATTTTGCACATTCAACGATTCCGTTTTCTCAGTGTACGCAAAAACCTCCAAAATACCCTAAAAATCGGTATCTCATGTGGATATTTCGAAAGAAAAAAAAAATAATTGCAGGAACGCAGATAAAACGAAAATTGCACGCACCACTCGACAGTTCAATAATCCTCGTAATATGTAATTACTGCCGATATGCAATTACTACTGAATTTTATAACTGTACGAGACAATGTAAAATGATATTATCGAAATACGATACGTACGCGCGTAGAATGAATAGTGTTTCGAACATTATCATTGTGGAGTTGGGATACGAGAGTCGCGTGCTACGACTCATCGGATTGGAACACGCGTCTCACATTGAAACTGTAATGTACGACGGCTATGTGTGCTCCCCCGATCGAAGTGACTAATTTTAATAATCAAATGGGAAGCGGGCACGCGTCTCGCCGACGCGTAAATCGCGTCCATGCTATCGAAAGTACTGAATTATATCGAGAACAAATAAATAAGCTGCCAAGAATGTTGAGACGTTTTTTTTTGCGAAAATGCCAATAACTTTGACTCTCGAAGATACATATTTTTTTGAAAAAAAAAAAAAAAAAAAAATGAAAACCGAACACTGTTTTTTTGTGTCGTATCGCTGTGACCATAATTATTGTCGCTGCGATCGTTGTTGTGAGAAATGGTCGAGAAGCTCGTAGGAACGTGACGGTGAAACTTTTACCGTCGATATCTAACACGAACATTCGCTGGTACGATTCAAATGACAATATGTTCCTATGTAACACGAATTCGAAAAGTTACCGCCCTAATTGTACAAGGATGCGAAACAAACGAGTATACGGTCGCGAACGTTGCGGAATTCGACGCCGGAAATTCGAGTGTTGAGATGTAAGAATAATAAGTCCAGCTGTACATTGGCTTTCCTTGAAGAGAATTCACCATTTTGGGCCAATTTCTTCGTATACGAGATTATAATCGGATTCGTCTGCGAACTCGAAGAATGCAAAATCGTAGATAATTGTCATTGAAATGGTTTTCCGCTCGATTCATACTTTGAAGAATTTTTATTCGGAAATGATATTTTATCGATTATTTCTGTGTATGCGAGGGTAGACATTTAAAAAAGAAAATAAGAAGCAAGGATGGTGTGAGCTTCGGATCTAGTCCAGTAAAAGAGACGAAAACGGAGCACTATTTAGCGTAATATATGAATTTTTGACTGAAGGTGCATGGTTGCATGCTGAAAGTAATCCCAATAAAATGTTGCCCTTAAGTAGGGGTTCAAAGGTTAACAGTCGCCGTATCTCGATAATTAAGGCCTTAGGTCACAGTAACGAGTATAAAATCATATGCGAATTTAACCATTTTTTCGTATGAAAAAGTGATTCACTCATGAAATTAATTACACATCTATTTAGTATGAATTTCAAGCTGTTAACATTTTTTTTTCGATCTACAAAATTGCCAACTACTCGAAACTTCTGGAAACAGCTTGTTTCCAATTGGCGTGACAAATAACTTCGACAATTTTCACTCGATTTACTTCAAATTTAAAAATTATGTTCCTAATTGCATTTCGCAGAAAAGTACGTACGGAATTTCTGATTAATCGAAAACTTTTCATTTTATGAGCAGTTTATGAGCAGTTATAACGAAATTTTTCACTGAAAATTCATTTCTTAAGTTCAAATACCTACAACTTTTGAATGAAACAATATTTTTTAAATTCCGTACGTACTTCTCTAGGTATTCTAATGTAGATTGACGTGAAATTTTGTTTTTTGTTCTAAGAAGAAAATTGTGGATGCTAAATGTCACACCGCGGAGCCCCGAAAAAAAGATAACAAAAGAAGATGTAGTCGGCGATTTTGTACATTGAAAAAAAAATTATATAATTTCTAACAGCTTGATATTCATACTAAATAGATGTGTAATTAATGTTATGAGTGAATCACTTTTTCATACGAGCAAAAATTGTTAAATTCGCACATGATTTTATACCCGTTAGTGTGGCCTAAGGCCTTAAGGTAATCTCATCGCTTCACACGAGTCATACCACTGGTCATACTTGAGACTAGTACAATTTATATTTTCAACAGAGCAAAAAAAACTTTTGTAATAACTAAAATTTTCCATGTGTAAACTGTTTAATGAACGTTAACATTTAATTAGAAACATGAAAAAATAGTGATTCCAACGATTCGCGCAGTATTTCTAGGTTTGACATTTGGCAACATTGGTTCTATCTCCGTCTCTTTTTACTCAACGTGGAGTTGCAAAACGTGATTTTACAAGCGTGGAACATTTATGTCGGCGAAATATGTCGGTTAAAAATGAAATATGTGTGAAAATTCGAATAAGTGCGATGAGGTTAGGAGTACAGTCAGCTGTTGCCTTGCTGTCACGTCTCTTTATCGTAGAAAGTGGTAATAAATACAATACCGAAAGTTTAAATTAAACTTGATATTACATAAAAATTAGATCAATAAGCGTAATTTTTTATGAGAGCATTGGATTACTACCAGTGTTAAGTATGTAAATCTGATTATTTTCAAGAATCTGACGGATTCCCACTATTATATACACTTTTGTAGCGACCGGAAATTGGGTTTTTGTATGTCGTCTCGGAATTCATTCACAAAAACAAGTAACTTTAATAATTTTTTTTCTCTGTAATTAGGCCAATGACCGACCCTGGAATTTTACGAAGACGATTATTAAAATATTTAGCGAAGCTCAAAAAAAGATTATGAAAACTCTATGGATTGAAGCCTGGCGATAGGATTAGTTAAATAGCGCGATCAACAATTTGAAAGCATTGTTGTTGGAATAATAAAATTCGTATAAAGTTATCCGACGTCCAACCGCCTATCTTTGAAAATAGCGACACAAAAACGTTTCGAAAATCCCTCCTTGCCTCCTTGTCTGGGTCAGTGGTGCTCTCGTATTTTTGTGCCGATATTTTCAAAGATAGGGAATTGGACGTCAGACAACTTTTTACGTATTTTATTATTCCAAACAACTTTTGTTTGAAATATTTTTGATCGGGCTATTAATTATCGAGATACGGCGATTTTAAAGTTTTCAACCCCTATTTTTTAGGGTTGGAGCGACTTAAGGGGCAACATTTTATTGGGGTTACTTTCAGTATGCAACCATCTACCTTCAGTCAAAAATTCATATTCTACGCTAAAAAGGGCTGGGTTTCGTCTCTTTTACTGGACTAATCCGCGGATAGCTGTCGTCGTTGAGAAAGTCTCCCAATCCCGGGCTGGTATGACTATGTGAAAAGTCTAGGTAAGGAGCGCACAATTGCGGAGCACCACTGTATTAACTGTATACGCGCCAGGAAAACCATCGCGTTATATATATACCCGGAGGAGACACAATGTAAAAATAAAATCCTGTCAGGCAAACATCGATGGGTACTGAACGAAAAATATAATTGAACATTTTTTGAATCGTAACATTGTACTTTGTACTCGCAACTCGAACGGTTTTTTCCTCTCTTTATTACCAAATTTATTTCTTTGCACAGACAAAATGAAATCGCCACGTTTTGTTTTTATAATTTTTTCTTAAGGGGTCTTCTCACTTTAGACGCTAAAAAAAGGCTATTTTCATCAATTTTTTCGATAGATTTATATTATAGATATTGATATAAAAGTTGTTACACTTAATAAATACAATTTCGAAACACATTTAAAAAAAATGTATTTATTTAATGCACTATTTATAGACGAAAATGGTATTTAAAAAAATGTCTGTATAAAATTGTAGATTTGCGCTCTTGACGAAATATCGGAGATGGATCATCCGAAAAGAAAAAATCAAATGGTTTTGGATTCAGTATATAATGGCTATAGCGCATATCATGCAATTTTAGAAATATGCAAAAATAACATAATGGCGGACATTTTTCGAAAAAACAAAAAAAAAACGTGTTTTTTTCACCGTTTTTGGCAAAAAAATAGTAAAATCAATCAAAATTTCATCAATCAAAATCAAATTTCAAAATCAATGAAAATCAATCAAATTTCAAAATCAATCAATCAATCATCAATCAAATCAAATTTCAAAAATCAAAATCAATCAAAAATAGTAAAATCAATCAAAATTTTAAAAAATCCTCGATATGCGCTAAAGCCTTAGCTGTAAAGAATTTGTGGTTAAAATTTCATGAGAATTGGTTTAGTAGTTTCAAAGATTTTATCAACAAGCCATCGAAAAACGTTGTTTCGAGAAAAACGCGTTTGAAGTTTATTTGGGTTACATACATACATTTAAAAAAATTTCAAATGTATTTCGAAAGTGTATTTATTAAGTGTAACAACTTTTATATCAATATCTATACTACAGACCTATTTTAAAAATTCATGAAAATAGCCTTTTTTGCATCTAAAGTGAGAAGACCCCTTAAATATCGATCCCGTGGTAAATACGGATTGGCACGCGGTACGGCAGCGATGGCGCGGAACGCAAAGTGTACGATGGCGCTGCTTGCCATTTGTTGTCAATTGCGCAGATTCGTTCGCGCACCCTTCGCTTAAGGGGTTACGCCACAGTAACGGGTATAAAATCATGTGCAAATTTAACAATTTTTTTGTATGAAAAAGTAATTCACTCTTTAATTCATTTACACATCTATGTAGTATAAATATCAAGCTTTTAGAATTTTTTTTCTTTACGATGTACAAAATGTCTGACTACTAATATTTTCTTTTCTTATCTTTTTTTTAGTCGCTCCACGGCATAACATTTAGCATCCACAATTTTTTTTATCTAGAACAAAAAACAAAAATTCCCGTCAATCTATATTCGAATACCTAGAGAAGTACGTACGAAATTTGACAAATATTATTTTATTGAAAAGTTGTAGGTATTGGAACTTAAGAAATGAATTTTCAGTGAAAAATTTCGTTATAATTGCTCATAAACTGCTCATAAAATGAAAAGTTTTCGATTAATCAGAAATTCCGTACGTACTTCTCTGCGAAATGCAATTATGAGAATAACTATTAAATTTAAAGTAAATCGAGTGAAAATTGTTGAAGTTATTTGTCACGCCAATTGGGAAAAAGCTGTTTCGAGAAGCTTCGAGTAGTCGGCCATTTTCTTCATCGAAAAAAATATATATATATTTTCTAACAGCTTGATATTCATACTAAATAGATGTGTAATTAATTTTATGAGTCAATCACTTTTTCATACGAAAAAAAAATTGTTAAATTCGCACATGATTTTATACCCGTTACTGTGGCCTAAGGCTTTAAGGCAGAACACCACTGTGACGGGCCGAAGGAGGTCGTTTTTTTCGATTTTTTTTGGTCTACCTGGTTATTTATTCGGGATTTGGAAAGAAGGTACGGTATTTTCACGAAGTAGGTATTCTACGCTAGTAGGTACGGTATTTTCACGAAGTAAGTTCAATGTGTGCTTAATAACCATTAAGCACACATTGAACTTAATTCGTGAAAATTTTCATTGAAAAAAATTAAAAACTCACAACATTATTGAGGTATGGTAGAGCTTCTGTATAACGAATGTGGTCCAACCACTGGATTGATACCTTGACAATGGTTGGTCTGAAAAATAAAAATAAAAAAGTTTTATAATCTATATAAATGTAGTTCTCGTTGTAGGTAGCCGATTTTTCGAAAAAAAAAAATCACCGCGCGTGCTAAGAAATAGTGTAATAATGGCGAATTTGTTTTCTTCGAAAAAATCAGGGCTCGAAAAATACTATATTTAAAGAAAAAAACGGCTTCGTATGACGATAGCTACTGCACTTACGGAAATTTTGGTATTTTCTAAATTAAATATCGGACAATTATGGCTAGACTTATGATTCTGTCTAGTCAGAGAAAAGTCGTTTTAGCGTATACGTGAATCGTTGCGCTACTTGCTCTCACTAAATGGTCCGTAACTTGGTCAATTTTCAATATTTTAGCTTAATTTTTTTTACATATATCTGAATATGTATACTTTCAGAAAATACAGAAAAATCGATTTTTGTGCCCGTCACAGTGGTGTCCCACCTTAAGGGGCTACATCTACCTGGAAGCCCGCAAAAAATGTCGAAATTTGAAAGAAAAAAAACTGAGAAACGGTCAGTCGAACTAAACGCATTTTTTAAGCACAAAGGTACATGTATTGGGAACCTTAAAAAAAAATAATCAAAAAGTATAGAAGAAAAAATCAAACTCGCCGCCGATAGATGATGCAATTTTTTCGCGACGTTCGGCGGTGTACACTTTCCAGCTGAAACGGTCCATCTGCAATCAAAAAACCATCAATGCAATCAAGTCAACAATAAATACGAGTTCTTAACGATCGCCGCTTTTCAAAATCTATTTTTTACAGAATGGAGACGAATCGAATCTCGAGCATGAAAAATCTATGAAAGTAGTCATTTTTACGTAACTATTAAAAATATAGATTGATTTTTTTAATGAGGCCGCGAACGATCTCTCATTGTTTCAGCGCGTGTTTATCCTAAATTTGAAAAAAATCCATCAAGTGGTTCCCCAGATATGATATCCACCGGCTTCGAGAATAGTATTTTGAGAAAAACGCGTTTAAAGTTTGAATAAGATTTTGCTATTTTTGAGGGGAGAATTCTTTACTCCACCTCCAGTCGTCAATTCCAGAGTCATTAGGGTCAAAATAGAAAAAAATTCTAGTAGTTCATTACCACCAAAGGATCAAATTGAGACACCTTTCAAAAAAGGTGTAATACCCTATTGCTGCTGAAGGTACTTTTACCCTCAGCAGCAAAATAGGGTATTACACCCTTTTTGAAATGTGTCTCAATTTGATCCTTTGGTGGTAATAAACTACTAGAATTTTTATTTCTATGTTATGAAATCGATAAGAGCCATGAAAATGCATTTAAATTTTATATTTCGAATTTCCGCGCGAAAACGCCAGCCGCGCCATGCTGCTTCGATTCGTGACGTCACTTGCATAGTAAACATCGACGCTGCGCCAATTGTGAATACGTAAATTTTGTTTGGTTAAAAGTGAGTGACAATCCCTATCCTACCTACCTATGTATATGTTGTTCCTAAATGTTACAGTTAGGAACAACACACCAATGATAGGGATTCTAACTCACTTTTAACCAAAAAAATTTACGTATTCACAATTGGCGCAGCGTCGATGTTTACTATGCAAGTGACGTCACGAACCGAAGCAGCATGGCGGCTAGCGTTTTCGCGCGGAAATTTGAAATGTAAAATTTAAATGCATTTTTATGGCTTATTCTTAGAATACTAGTATAAAAACACCAGGGAGTTTTGGATTAAAATGCCAATTGATATAAATATAAGGAAGACTTGGTTAAAACTGGCGAGAAGACATCCAAAGTCATAGTGAGAAAAAAAACTCACTTGTTCTTTTTTTGAAGTACAGATGACTATTTTTAAATGTGCAATTAACTATGACAAACGAGAATATATAGTTGTTGACGCTTTCTTTCACAGGTTAGAGAGTAATACGTCTACCGCTTTCTTTGTTTACTATGTCAATGACGTCACGTCGGAAACCATTATGGCCGCTACCGTTTCCCATGTTCGTTGAACAGATAGGAAAGTATTTTTCTATTAATTATAACATTTATTTTGTATTTTTATAAATTCGAACCAACATTATTCGATTGCTTATTGCGAAAACTACCTCATTTATACATTCTTAGTATTTTTCTTACATAGAGTAAAATACCCTATTGCAGCTTCATAAGACTCTATCGTTGCGATCGACGGCACACACAATGTAGATCGAGAGGACAGCTGAAGTGCTGAATATCGTGAAAGCGGGTCTCACCGGCAGGTACCGAAACTCGAACGCTCGAACGTGCTTTACTTAGGATTATACAACTTCGCCAATCTTTAAGATATCAACATGAACGTTTTAGGGCATATTCTTAAATAGTTGAAACTCTTATAAAATGCAAAAAAGGCAAGTCGATTTTTTTTCACTTCACTTTTCATTTTTTAGGTAGACGTAGCCCCTTAATCATATATTTTTCGATACATTCGTTTATTGATACTAAATATCTGCTTGACTTTTCATTCGAATATATTCATTATTAAGTAGTAGAACAAAATAGCAACTTTCGGTCCCTCCATTTTCATAGTTTATTTTTTTTGAGCACGGAACGACAAACACTTTTTTGTTTTTAAAAATTACCCAGTTTTTTCCACGCATGTGAACGATTTTAAAACAATGAATCTCCAACTTGTTCGTTTTAATTTCCATTGCAATGGTCTTAAAAAACGCTATACTGAATCGTAAATACTTTGCTAAAACGTAGACAGACGAAGAAAAAAAACTAAGCGATGGTTTATGTATGCACGTATTGCGTACATAAGTATGATAATTTTGACGCACCAAACGCTTGCGACAAGAACGTATGCTGGAGCGCAATCAAGCCCACCAAACCGATCGTGAATGCTAATTGCATCCGCCGTTTCGGAGGGGCGAGGGAAGTCGGTGGACTTTGTATGAAGTACGTATATATAACGCGTACCCTCGTAATATACTTTCTATCGATTTGATTCTTGACCTTTATTACGTGATGTATTTCAATGTATATACCTAGTTACTATAAGCAACATTCGTACGAAATATGCCCACCAATTGTTTTTTTTTCTTTAAAAAGAAAAGGAGAATTAGAGTTTTTGTAGTTTTAAGGTAGCACGAGCACGTACGTTCAAGTTCAAGGCAAATTTTTCCTCCAATATTTTACCTGGAACGAAAATTCAATTTAAGGGGTCTTCTCACTTTAGACGCTATTTTCATGAAATTTTTTGATAAGTTTGTACTATAAATATTGATATAAAAGTTATTGCACTTAATAAATACACTTTCGAAATACATGAAATTATTATTTTTATTTATTTATGTAACCCAAACAAACTTTAAATGCGTTTTTCTCGAAACAACGTTTTTCGACGGCTTGCTGATAAAATCTTCGAAACTACTGAACCGATCTTTATGAAATTTAACCACATATTCTTTACAACTATAGCTATGGCGCATATCGAGGATTTTTTAAAATTTTGATATTTACTATTTTTTGCCTAAAACGGTGTAAAAACACGTCTTTTTTCGAAAGATGTCCGCCATTTTGTTATTTTTGCATATATAAAAAATCGTATGATATGCGCTATAGCCATTAACATACTGAATCTAAAGCTGTTTGATTTTTTTGTTCCGGATGATCCATCTCCGAGATTTCACCAAGAGCGCAGAGCTACAATTTTTTTAGGACATTTTTTGAACTGCCATTTTCGTCTATAAATAGTGACTTAAAAAAATGTTAATGTAGTACGAAAGTTTATTCATTAAGTGTAACAACTTTTATATCAATATCTATAATACAAACCTATCAAAAAAATTCATGAAAATATCCTTTTTTTAGCGTCTAAAGTGAATAAGTTAACTGACAATGAGTTCTAGAGATTTGCCTTTGAAGGACCCTAGGCAAATGGACAAATATCGATTTTTCACAAAATGGTACATGTTAGAATAGAAAAATTGTTTTCGATTAAAAAACCGGCAAAAATGACTTTTTTGGAAAAATCCGAAATCCCTTTTCAACATATAGAAAATCCCCTACGTATTTCGATGTTGTTATAAGGTTGTTATGAGGTTCCAAAAAATGTTAGAAGGTTCCAAAAAAAAAAAAAACAAAAACAGTCAACTGCTGAAGAATTGGCGATGTATTGTTGCCGGCCGCAGGATACTATCGGTCGAAGGTGACTAGCTTTTATTTTTGTAAAGATACTGGTAGATAAGTGGAATGACGGCCACTGAACGGAATTTTCATTCTACCAACTAGATATTTAAAAAAAAATCTGAATTCACCTTTTTCCGGATTCTAGACTGTTAGTTAGAGGGACTCGTTAGTTAGACTCGAAAGTACCAGAATATTTTTCAACGCTCGTTTTATGTTCAACTTTTTGCAAATCTCAGGAATAGTTTTAAAAAAGGTGAGGTCTCATTCCTTGTGATGGCTACGTTATTCGCTTCTTTCGGATTTTTTTTAAGGACCATTAAAACACATCATTTGGGAATTTTGACCACACATTTATTAACATTTTTACAGTCCCTCAGAATCTTCCCAAATAAAAATAGCCAGTTGAATTGACTTTACACTGTTCGGAAGACAATCATGTGTAAAATAGGTTGGTTGACGGCTGCCATGATTCCGGAGATTTTGATCATCTGATATAAAAAAATCGAACGGCAATTTGATTTGTAGACCTGAGGCTACGCCGGAACTAGAGTGCGGCAAAAATATCGACAATTGAATTTTTGGCACGATTCAAAAAAATCAATTTCCAAGTTTCGTATTTTTTTCGACGTTTTGAGCTTTAAGGGGTTACACCTAGTTGGCAGCACCAAATTGGAATTTTGGCGGCTGCTACCTCTGCAGAAGGTTTGCTGTATGGCCCGGGCATCGACGATGCCATTTAGAGGTAATAAATTACATTCTACACGGAGAAAACAGGGGCCTCGAAGTTTAGAATTAGTCCTATGCTTCTAAAAAAATATCATTAAATATCAAAAAGTATTGAATGGACGATAAAAATTGTAATTATGGTATAGTAATAATGAAGAAATTTAAATTTTAACCTACGATATGGCACGTAAACTGATACAAATAATACATTTTATTCCGCGTTTTGTGATTTTTTGTAGTATTCAAAAAATATTTTGCCCACGTGATTGGAACAATTAGTTTCCAGTATTCTACAAAAAGTACGGTATAAAGAGTCACATTTTATTAATAACGTCGAAATATTTTTCGCTTTACGGCGAAGGTTTATGCTATGCGTACAGTGAAATCTATACATACACGAAGATTCATGCCATACGTATAGTAAAATCCATATGAAAATATAGCATATAGGACTCAGCATATAGAACTTGCGCCTATGCGAGAATAGTTTCAAATGTAATATGCACGTATTATTTGTACTATACAGCATATAGGACTCGCGCCTATGCGAGAATACTTTTAAATGTAATATGCACGCATCATTTTGACTATGCGGTGTGAGAATCATTTTTACACTTCTATAACAAGTCTTATAATTCCAAACTGGCAGTAAACGGCTATACTTTTCTAGCACTGAATATTATAATTCTGGTAACCAGTGTTAGAATTTGAGGCCGTATTTTTCTCTGCTTATCTACGTATATACCTGACGTAAAACTTCAAACGCGTTTTTCTCGGAATTACTTTTTCAGAATCGGTGACCAAAATCGGTGATCAAATTTCACCGACATTTTTTGTATATCAAAAGGCAGTCCTTAATCGAAGAATTTTTTTTTTCACTGCATACTTTTTAATTCTATCAAGGAAAATAGAGTGTTTTTTCCACCGAAATTTCGGCGATCACTTTCGATCGGCGGCCATTTTTTCAAAAATCATTATTTTATTGAATCCTTTGATTAAAGACTAGATAATACGGTACAAAACCTAAATTCATTTAGTTTTTTTTATTTGAGATGATTTGGTCCCGAGCTGGAGTGGTCACCGCGAAGGACCTTTTTGCACATGCGGGCTGTGCAATTTACTGTATCTCCGTCGTTTATAACTATTGCCCAATAAAAAAATTGTCAAAGATACTTGAAATGATACCCTTTACAATGAAAGAAAACGTTAAAACCTGCACCCATTCCCAAAACAAAACTCATGAAAACACCTATTTTTTCCGGCCGCGAACTAGATGTAACCCGTTAAAAAAAAACTATGGCAGATATCAGGAACATTCTAGTTCGGGTAAAAACTATGGACGTGCTGACGATACCATAAAAATTTGAGCGACATCCGTTCAATAGTTTTTGAGATATAATGGAAGCAAATTTGAAAAATATAGTTTTGAGAAAAACGCCTTTAAAAGTTCAAGTACGATTCACACAAAAAAAATGTTGACTCACCATTAGTCTGCGATGCTGGGTCCATATAAAACGCACACATTTTGGGTAATATGTGCAAAACAAAAAGTTTGATTTTTTTTGGAACTGTCACATGGGATGACCGCCTTAAGGGGTTATATACAGTCAGGAGGCCCAAAAAGATCGATTTTTCAAGGATTTTTCTAGAGAAGACCTTTAACTCTATTAACGTAAAAATTTGCACACATATTATAACTTTTAACTGTATTTCAACATTTTTCATTTGTAAAAATAATTATTTTGAAAACTGCTATAGCTGATCTCCGGGAGCACCTCTAAGAAAACGCGTCTTGCGGTGAGCACGATATCTCTGGACTGGATCATCTAAAATGTAAAAACCGAAAATATTTCGTTAATATAATCGATTATCTTGGAATTGATCGAAGGAATGGCGGCTTCTAAAAAAAATCGATTTTTGACAAAAATTTAGGCCTTAAAGTGTTTATAAAATAGAAAATATTTATCGGTGAGAAAAAAACCTTCGATTAATTACTAAAAAATATACTTGAAAAGACTGTGTTAAAATTTGAGACTGATCGGTTCAGCCGTTTCCGAGAAATCTTGCTCACCGACTTTAAAACACACAGTTTTGAGAAAAACGCGTTTAAAGTTTCAAAAGCACTTTCGAACGCTCTGACACGTCATTACAAATGTGCGTGTAACTTCGAAAATATTCGCCGGATTGACAAGAAATGTTCTGTGTGTACTTAAATACATGTACATTACGAAAAAAAAACCGATTTTACGAAAATTTTAACTGTATATAACCCCTTAACCATCAATCGGAGATCGAAGCAGATCAATTTTTGCTTGGAAGATTATTGATTCCGGAGATTCCTCGCGAGAAAATCGGATGACTTTGTTTCCCTGCATACGCAGTAACCTCCAGCGACGATCAGGTACAAGCCCCATTGGTCAAACCCGGGGAAGATCGGGTCTAGAACGTAAATTATTAAGCCAAGGGTGCGCGAACGGGTCTGCGCAATTGACAACAAACGGCAAGCAGCGCTATCGTACACTTTGCGTGCCGCGCCATCACTGCCGTACCGCGTGCCAATCCGTATTTACCACGTGATCAATTTTTTCACGCAACTTACAAGACCGCTAAAGAAAACACAAAGGAACAACACGGCACGTGACAGAAGATAATGGAAGAAGTGTCAACACTTTTCGGTGTAAACATTCCCGGGCTCGAAAATAGTAAATATTGAGGGTGAAAGAAAGAATTAATCCGGCAGCCGGAATATTGATCAGGCCGATATCATGTTGCGGTCGGGAACGTCCTTGTAAGGCACGCCTGACCGGTGCCGGATGTCCACCGGATCCAATGGAAACGTAGTACTGGGTTAAGAAGACTACCTTACTTTGGCCTGATCAGGGTGGGGCCTGATCAGAAGGCATGCCCTCTTACTCTAGTACTACGGGTCCACTGATCCGGGGGACATCTGGCACAGATAGGGCGTGACATAACACGCTTTCCATGGAAGCCTTCTTACGGCAGCTACAAGGTCATCTCACTTTCGCCCGATCAGGCAATACTAAAATTGTCCTACTGAAACTTGGCCTGATGAGGATCTATTGCGACTTGTCTTATAACTGCCTCAGCTTTCCATCAACGCACACAACCTCCTATATCCCCCGTCAAAGTTTTCATTCGGCAGCAAATTATCTTTCAAGTGTTAACGTTTTCGAAAATTCCACAAAAAAAAAACAGTCCTGGATTTGGCAATAGGCCGTATAGGCCGCGGCCTGGGGGCGACAGACTTTAGAGTGCGGCGGATTTTAGAGGCACCTAAAAGGACCTAGGTAAATACAAGAGATTAAAATAGGAGGGACGGCACAAAGTCAAGTGGCTTATACTTGAGAAAGGTATGAATCCGGCTCTGAAAAAAAGTGTGATGTACTGTGACGAAAAAAAAATGTTATGCAACTTGGATGCGTGTAAGAAGATTCTGCTGTATTTTGAAATCTCAAACACACAGTTCCAAATGTGTCATCGTCGTGGGAATAAGGTATGTATAACTTTGAAATATATATGGGTGTACGCATCAATATGCGTAAATTCGAAATGTCCACCTATATTTATTATATATGTTAGGACCAGCCCCCTGACACTGACCTACTATTCCTATACGATAAACGAAAACGCGTTTTGTCCCGGTTTTTTAGTTCTCGAAATGGCCACTGCCTAGCGTTGGCTGTTGTGTGACAGCCTTCGGCTCTAAATACTCCGATCAGCTGAACGATTCGATTCTTTCGTGGCTTTCGCCTGTTATCGTTATGGCGACTTTATTTATTGTGTTCAAATAAAAATCATTAGAACAGAAAATCATTCCAAGTATATCAATAGATTTTTATTCATGTAAGATATTCGAAACACCGGCGCAACATACATATATAGCATGCCTGTCACACGACTACTAGCGCCACAGTGCGGCAAGGACATTTTGCAAACAGCATTTATCTACCAGTGTCAGGGGGCTGCTTAGGACGTTGAATAAGTTCTCGCTTCTTTTCAACAGATGGCGTTACCAGAACGGCGTACGTGTAGTTTAAGGCCTTAGGCCACTCTGGAGGCCGAAAAAATAGGCTTTTGGGTTTTTTCAGAGAAACTACAAAATAAATCGAGATTACAAAAAAGGGTATTTATCACACATATCAGTGACTGTATACAATAATTTTTTTGAAGCGATTAATTTCAAAATGGCGGCTGTGCAGCGTTTATCTCAAATCTGCATTTTTTAAGTTAGCCGGAATCATAACTCAGACAATTTTCAACCGATTCACTTGAAATGTTGAAAATATCTTGAAAAATACATTGTCTATGGAAGTACGTAGGATTTTTTTTATATTGCATAGTTCATTTGTTATTAACAATTACCTGACGATTTTTTTGGAAAGTGAAAAATTTGCCTAATAAATCGTCAGATAATTGTTAATAACAAATGAACTATGCAATATAACAAAAAATCCTACGTACTTCCATAGACAATGTATTTTTCAAGATATATTCAACATTTCAAGTGAATCGGTTGAAAATTGTCTGGGTTATGTTTCCGGCCAACTTAAAAAATGCGGTTTTGGGATAAACGCTGCACAGCCGCCATTTTGAAATCAATCGCTTCAAAAAAATTATTGTATACAGTCACTGATATGTATGATAAACACACTTTTTTGTAATCTCGAATAATTTTGTAGTTTTTCTGAAGAAAAAAATGCTCAAAAAGCCTATTTTTTCAGCCTCTACAGTGGCCTAACCCTTTAAAGAGGTTGCTCAGCTATCGCGAAATAGTAAGCATTTGCTGAAATTTATTCAGGATATTTGCAAACAGGTGTTACGACTCCGTGTACAATTTCAAGTATTTCGTCTGCATGATTGTTGAGCAATTAATTATTGAAGTTAGGCTCTTATACACAGGCGGCATAGCAAAAGCTTCATGAGGACTCTAATACGACTGTCGCAACATAATAAAAATAGTAAGAATTGAATGAAAATAGGCGGAAAAAATCTTGAGATTTTTATAAATAATTTCAACCAAGAGTACAGCGTTTCGTCCGTCTCGTTATCGAGATATTCGTGAAATAAAACAGGAAATTTCAGCTGGTTCGCGTAAAACGATAAAGCGCCCTACGGCACGTGGCAACGCTGCTGTCAAGTCGGCCATTTTGAATAGCCGCCAAAATTTCAAACGCACAAACTATTGCTTCCTTGCTATAAATTTCTTACCGCGGTTCCATAAAGAGTATTTAAATATTTTGAACCATTCTTTACGGAAGCTGCAGTGCATGTGTTTTGACATAACCTTCAAATCAATTACGCGTCGTCCCTCGACTGCGCATTCATTTTCCGGCTCAACTACTTTTTTCCGCCGCTTTCCAGGTCGTACTTGCTCCAACCGTCGATTGTAGTGTTTTTCGGTTTGCATTTTTCCCTTCCAGCTTTTCATTTTCGCCGAACAAAAAAACGCGGAATTCGCGAAGGATGTTGGACAGCTACGCGCTCACGATGTGGCGTTCATATCTGAGCTCAGTGATACCAATTACTGAGAACTAAATTGCGCGTTTGCCACATTTCAGCTTGGTTAATAACTTATTCCTGATGTAAATAAACAAAAAAGATTAATAACATTTCTAAACAGTTAATTATATGCATGCACATATTTGTTAGCTGAAATTTATTCACTTTACGTAACCGAAAATTTGATTATTCGGGGTTGGCAGCCGTTGCAGGCGCTCGTGTTTAAGCATTTCCGTCCCCGCTTGCCGCCTGCCCCGCAAAGACCCTGAGCAGCCTCCTTAAGGCGGTCCTCTAGTTTCACGGGTCGAAAAAATCGATTTTTTTTCTTTTCATAAATCACATCTACAACATGTGTAGAAAATGTGTGCCAAAGGATTTTTCGATATTCGAAGTGGTTCACAAGTTACGGCCCTGGAACGGAGCAGGTATACGGAGCAGGTATACTTTAAAACGCGTTTTTCTCGAAACACCATTTTTCGAAACGGTGACCATGATATTTCAGAAACTACTGCATCGATCTTGTTCAAATTTCTATAGCATCTTTAATATGTTATAAGCCAGCGATTGAACTAGGATTATCATGATTGCTTCGATAGTTTTTTTTTGTACGAGCGAAAAGCTTAAGAAAAAATGGAAGTGAGTAAAAAATAGAATGTAATTTTCAAAAGAGTATAAAAAAGTCAATTTTTGTAATTTAGAATTCACTCTAGTTCAATCGCTAGTCTTAAATATGAAGATTAAAATGCCGTTTGGTTTTTTGATTTCAGATAAGCAGAACAGCCGCACTCTTGGTCACCGTCAAGCACCTCTTTTACTTGATGTCTTCCTGTCGGCCACTATAATTTTTATTCTATCATATATTTTGGCTTCAAAAAATTTGTAAAGCTTATTTAAATGTTAATAAAGATTATGCAAAAACAATGAGATTGATTATTTCGATGCTTTGCCCGTAAAAAATTATTGAAAAAGCCGTAAAAAAACAGCCGAGAAACTAGAGGACCGCCTTAAGGGGTTACACCTAGTTTGCGGCCGGAAAAAATAAGTTTTCGTGAATTTTTTTTTTGGGAAATGGGTGCAAGTTTTTAACTTTTTTCCACAGTAAAGGGTATCATTTCAAGTATCGTTGGCAATTTTTTTATTGGGAAATATTTATAAGCGACGGAGATACAGCAAATTGCACAGACCGCTGTGCAAAAAAGGTCCTGCGCGGTGATCACTTCTGCTTGGGAACAAATCATCTGAAATAAAAAAACCAAATGAATTTAGTTTTTGTACCGTATTATCTAGTCTTTAATTAAAGGATTTAATAAAATTATGATTTTTGCAAAGATGGTCGTAGATCGATAGTGATCGTCGAAATTTTGTTGAAACTAACACTCTATTTTCCTTGATATACAAAAAATGTCTGTGAAATTTGAGGCAGATCGGTTTATTTGTTCTTGAGAACTTGTGGTCACCGATTTTGTAAAAGTCATTCCGAGAAAAACGCGTTCAAAGTTTTTACCTGTAACGGTAAAGCGGTAAGCGGACGTACCTGTAAACGCTCATAACTCCCCCAAATTTCAACGGACCGACTTCAAATTTTCAGAGAATATTTTTGAAACGTTATATTATAAGAATCCCGTCAAAAACGAAAAAACAATTTTTTCAACAATTCAAACAAGGTGTAACCGCTTAACCGCTTAACGCTAAATACCAATGCGTATTTATTATCTTTCGCAGTAGCCTAACCCTTTAAATAATACTAACAAACGTGAAACTCAATGATATAACAATAAAATACAAGCAATATCCATTTATATCCATATCAATATTCGTCAATACAAATAGCATCAATATTCAAATATAAATTGTATCAATTATAATATTTTGAAAATATATCATATTAACGATATTAAATATTCTTAACCAAGAAATTATTCAATACAAATATAAAATACAAGTATCGTTGAATTGTCGTAACACGAGGCGCATATGTACGAATAATTATAGTGTGTGCAATTTATTCGTGTATGAGAGATGATTTTATGCACTTTATTTGCCAAATATCGTTTTAAAGCCGATTGTTCCGGTCATTGTGCGGATTTTTTTTTTCTCCCCGCGAACACGACATTTCTATACTTACATTAGAGGGGAAAAGAAGAAGGAAGCGCGAGAGGTCCTCCTGCCACTCCGAGCGAACGTCGCGTTCAGCGAGAGAGCGACAGAGATAGAGCAACAACGTGCGCGCGCTTAAACCCTTCGCTCCCCCCCTGCCCGCCGCCGGTGATGGTGTCCGCTTTTACTTCGCACAGTCCGATCTCGCGAAGCTTCCATCAGTCCTCCGAAAGTGATCGACGAACGCGGCAACCTCCGATCACCGTTCATCTTTACGAGAAACTTCGATTAATCTGTCATTTCTCACGGTGCTGTCAAATTGGATGCTCTTTTCTTTCGTTGTACTTTATTCAACGACGCATTGTGAAAATGCTTTTTTCGAAGGGGCGTGTTTCGTGAGATCACAAGTGCCGAAAAGCGAAGTGACCCTCAGTGCGGGAGACGCAAAATTCCACGTTTCAATTAGTTTTTACTGATGCGTTGACGTTACCAATGAGGGAAGCAGCAATCGCACAACAACACTGTACAGCAACTTGTATACGTAAACATTAATTAAATGGCCGATGTGTCATCGCCTCGAATGTGACAGCTCGAAGGCAATCGCTGCGCACATTTGGCCCGACGTGAATAACAGCGGAGCATCGCGAGCGCGGCTAAGCGAGGGAGAAAGAGACAGAGACGGAGAGAGTATTCAGCCAATAAGTGGGGTCGCGTTGGGAAACGCTCGCATGCGCGTCAGCGCTCAACTGAAAGAAAACGTTTCAAACAAAATTCGCGCACCCTGTGCCTTTAATAGTCATTTTCGTCAACCCTCCTTAAGAGAAAAAAAATATAATAAGAGAAAAGACATACTTGAAAGAAAATACATAATATAAACGTGCGTGTAAAAACAAGCTGCTCGTGAAATGAACAAAGCTACGAAGGACGATGACGTTCATATGACAACGGTGGGTGAAATATTTTCTTTGTTTCTTCCCCGTTTATTTTTCGTGCTGCGAATAACCGACTCGCGCTGAATGAGCGCGGAAAAATGCCCAGTTACTAATCGACGTCGTAGTTAAAGTTTATGCCAAATATTTCGTCTACGGCCGACGATCCTACCGCGGACACGTGTCACTGAACACGCGTGATTATTGACAAACACGTGGTTCTCACGTTTTGCCGTGATTCCTGCCCGAGCGTATCCGAGGAGTTTCGATAGCGTTCCTTGGCTGCAAGAGGGGGGGATGAATGTACGATGAATTTTCGGCAAGCTGCCAATTTCTTGCGAATAAAGTTTCTCGTTTAAATACCTTATTTTGGGCAATATCCAATACGTAATATTGTTAAAAAGTATTTTTGAGGCGGGAAATGACTAATATTTGTCATTTTTGCAATTGAGCATAGATATGATGCAATTTTATTCAAGAAAAAATAACCGAGAGACGTGGCAATAGAAGCCGTTCCTGACATTGGCACGACTGACTATCGCTAAAGCGTCGTCGACTCTAGGTTCTTTACACGGTGCAAACACGTGTAAAGAACCGAGCGGACGAATCGATACATTTTATGATACAGTTCAAATGCTGTAATACTATGCACGTTTTAAGGGGTCTCCTCACTTTGGACGCTAAAAAAGGCTATTTTCATGCATTTTTTAAATGGGTTTATATTATAGATATTGATATAAAAGTTGTTACACCTAATAGATACACTTTCGAAATGCATTTTTTAATTTTTTTTTGTCAAGTCACTATTTATAGACAAAAATGGTAGTTAAAAAATTGTAGGTCTACGCTGTTGATGAAATCTCGGAGATGAATCATCCGAAACAAAAAAATCAAACGGTTTTAGATTCAGTATGTTAACCGTTATAGCGCATATCATACGATTTTCGATATATGCAAAAATAACAAAATGGACATTTTTCGAAAAAAAAAACAAAAAAACTTTTCCACCGTTTTGGGCAAAAAAAATAGTAAATATCGATCATTTAAAAAATCCTTGATATGCACTATAGCTATAGTTGTAAAGAATATGTGGTTAAAATTTCGTAAGGATCGGTTCAGTAGTTTCGAAGATTTTATCAACTAGCCGTCGAAAAACGTTGTTTCGAGAGAAACGCGTTTGAAGTTTGTTTGGTTTACATAAATACCATCGAAGAAAAGTACTCAATTAAACTCGAAAAATTAAAATCGAAGAAAAGTACTCAATTAAACGTTACCGAAAATTAAAAATATATTTGGCTATATTTGACCTATATTACATAATTTTTTCATAGAAAAATATTGAGCTCCAAGCGACTTATGCGCTGCCTTCGGAGGCACCAAAAAAAGTTCCTCCACTGCTGACATGATTCCGGCCGATTGAGTGCCTGAAACTGAGAAAGAAAAAAAATAATTAAACTGGAAGGTATTTCCTGTACAATGACGTAGGATTTTCGAAAAATATCAAAATCTAACAAAATGGCGTAGTTATGAAAAACAGTCTGTTTTCTTGCCTATAAAATGGTCGTTTTTTTCAATGCCAAATCGTCAATTTTCATCCAATCAAAAATATCCTACGTCATTGTAGAGTAAATATATTCAAGAGTACTCAGTTCAAATTTCAAGTCAATCGGATAATTGCTCGTTGAGTTACAATGTCAGCAAATTTGAAAAATCTCATTTCGAGAAAAACGCGTTTAAAGATTTAACTATCGATTTTTGCAAGATAAAATGATTAGAGATTCGGCCTTGATTTTTTTACAGGATATTCTTGAAAGAATAAACTGTGGAAAAATGCAGAAAAATCGATTTTTTTAAAGTGTCACACTGGTATAGCCCCTTAATGTATTTCGAAAGTGTATTTATTAAGTGTAACAACTTTTATATCAATATCTATAATATGAAACTATTGAAAAAATAAATGGAAATAGCCTTTTTTAGCGTTTAAAGTGGGAAGACCCCTTAAGGCGGGATATACATCAACAACGATTTAAAAAAATCGATTTTTTTTTCTTTCAATGATAAAACTATATATGTAGAATATTTTCCCAAAGTTTCAAAGCGAGATTCGAAAAACTTCAAACGTTACAGTCCGTCAACGCTGTGCCTCACCACTCGGATTCGAAGCGGGCGTGAACTTCAAACGCGTTTTTCTCAAAACTGCATTATCGAAATTGGCGTGCAGGCTTACTCAGAAACTATTAAGCCGATTGAGTTGAAACTTGGTAGAAATATTGATAATATTGGTACCTTGTGCTTGACGGGAATTGTTTTTGAAAAATTGGAAAAAAAAACTACTTTTTTAATGCACGTTTTACAGAAATGTTGCGTGAAATGTTGATTTTTTTGTTGTAATTGCGTGCCATTTTCTTAAATTTGCATTTTCTCCATTTTAATTACCGTCACATAGAAACTATACATATTCCAATTGAAAAAATGTTTGAACTTTTTTGCACATCAAAGTCTGCGGGACGCTAGACTGCACGCCGATTCGTAACACTCTGCCACAGCTCCGCTATTTTGATGATGAATTTATTAAAAAAAATTGTTTTATATACTTAAATATACTTAAAGTATACCTAAAGTTTGATAATTGTAGAATAATTATTTCTTAGTTTAAAGAATCCCTCAATATTGCTTACTTTTTCCTGTCTAAATGTATATCCCGCCTCAAATCAATAGCGTATTACCCGCGTCGTTCTCAATGTCAGACGTGCGCGTCAGCAATGCATCGGGTCACGGGTGATATGGCGAGCTTCGAGTCGCATCGACGCCTAGCTAAGCTTTCGAGACGCAAAGAGAAAAAAATAATACACTCAATTTTTTATCTCTCTTTTTTTCTTTCCAATCGTGGAATTCCGGACCCGAATAAGGTCGTGATTACCAAAACCTGTTACGATTCGAAGATGCGTCATGGGGACGTCGAGAATCGGCGTAGTCGCGTCTGCCCAGTGAGGTGCGGATGTAAACACAAATTTCCGAGTTTATTTACACCCGTAACACGATACGAAACACATTGCCGTGCTCAGTTTGTACCAAAGTTGGAATATGATAGAACATTTGACACCGAAAACATTCTTTTTTATTGTGTATTTTGACGTGCGTGCCGACATCTTTTTCCTCGAATAAAAAAACGCATCTTTCTTCCTGCTGGACAGACGGTGACAAATTGCTTTTCTCTCGAGACTAACCGCGTTTGAATAGAGCGCGTTAATATTCTCTCCGGTACGATTAAGCGAATAAAGGCTGGAAGATAATGCGCAAACGCCGTCTCGATGTAATCGCCTCGGGCCTTCGTCACGTGACTTTCGCTTGGGTAAAAAGTGAAAACGTCGTGTCACGTGATGACATTGCGCCGTGCCATGCTTGGAATTCCGTCTGCCCGAGGTAGAACTTGGAACGAACGAAATATTTTATTTTACCCGCGCTCGAACTGAGATTATCGGCTGCGCGTACTTTTCGAATCGTTAGAAATAGTGTGCTCGTTGAAGTAAATCGCAGCACTTGGAACGAGAAGTAAAGTACGAGCGGTCGAATCGCATGCGTCACCAATTTTGCGGAAAATGATGTAATCGGATTTACGACGAGCACAGATCGTTGCGCCGCCGAGCGCCCGTTGTGTTGCACGTGTGATTGAAGAAATTTGACGCCAGGTGGCGCGTCGCGGAATTTCCCAAGTTTTCCGTTGGCGCCAAAATACAAAGCGATTGTTTACTTTCACTACCAGCAATCCTCACGTATTCAACGAATGCAATTATTATGAATATTCCTGCAACATTCGTTACCCAAAGCGACCAATGACCTTGAAAGTGACCTTCACGAAATTGCGACGAACGCGGTATCGAGTCGGCGGATTTTTTTTCGACGCGAATGTGTTTATTTTTCAAATGCTATCGATCCAAAGCACGAGGTTACTACGAAAAATCGTGGTTTCACTTTTTTCGAAATTTTTCCAAAGATAATGAACATGGACTAATGAGTTGTTTTCTCCGTCGTCGAAAATTGGGGTGAGATAAAATATGCGAAAGCGGCATAGCAGGCCGACTGCTACCGACGCAATACCTCGAGCTTATTTGCAAAACACATGTGTTTGTGCGCGTCTTGCATGGCTCTTGCCTCTCTTCTCGCTACACGCGTCTCTCCATTCATTCGTCTCGCTTGTTTTCGCTGATAAGTGCGCAATCGTTGCACGCGAAGCGAGAAGCGCATCAATAACATATATGCGTCGCAGTGTATTCGAACAAAACAAATAACAAAGCACAAATATATACATGCGAGGTAGAAAAGTAGTTATAATGAATAATGAAACTAGTGGAGCTGCCCGGAAAGATTACTGTGTATCCCTTCTTCTCGAGTCACGCTCGTATCTCCATAAATCGAAAGTTTCGGACATTTCGAAAGCATGCCACAATCGCTTTCTCAACCCTTTAAGGGTTGAGAATACCCTTTAAGGGTACCAGTGGAAACGCTGAAAATTTGGGTGATTTTCGGGAATTTTTTGGAAGAATAGTACTCAATTAAATGTCTCGCAAAATTAAGAATATATTTGGCTATATTTGACCTATGTTACATAATTTTTTCATAGAAAAATATTGAGATCCAAGCGACTTACGCGCTGCCTTCGGAGACGCCAAAAAAAAAAGTTCCTTCACCGCTGACATGATTCCAGCCGATTGAGTAGCTGAAACCGAAAAAGGAAAAAATGTCGGTAAACTGGAAGGTATTTCCTGTACAATGACGTAGGATTTTCGAAAAATATCGAAATCTAACAAAATGGCGTAGTCATGAAAAACAGTCTGTTTTATTGCCTATAAAATGGTCGTTTTTTTCAATGCCAAATCGTCAATTTCCATCCAATCAAAAATATCCTACGTCATTGTAGAGTAAATATATTCAAGAGTACTCAGTTCAAATTTCAAGTCAATCGGATAATTGCTCTTTGAGTTACAATGTCAGCAAATTTGAAAAATCTCATTTCGACAAAAACGCGTTTAAAGATTTAACTATCGATTTTTGCAGCATATAATGATAGAGATACGGCCTTTAAATTTTTACAGAATATTCTTGAAAGTGTAAACTGTCGAAAAGGCAACGAAATCGATTTTTTGAAAGTTTCATACTGGTATAGCCTTTAAGGTTGTTATGGGGTTAAGTCAACTGTTACCACCGAGCTGAAATTTTTGTTTGGCCTTTATAACCTCCGCTGATCATCCTGTCCATGTTAAATACGATCCATAGTACCGTTATTGTAGAAAAAAATCGGCAACTCGACGTATTTAGTGGGCCAATTACATTCCGCTTATGGAAAACACCCGATCACATTTTTAGTACATCATTAATATCTGCTAAGTGAATGTTACCACGGAGCTGAAAAAATAGGTACGGTTCGACTAATTATCGGACTAACCCTTGGTAACGTGAAAATGAGGATTCACGGTACCGTTATAAAACTATTAATGTTTTTGATAGCGAATTTGTGGGAAGATCAAACACACAAAATATTAGACTGTGCAATCATGGCAACGTCGTAGATGGCACAAATGCTACCTACCTTATTAGGTATTCGGTAATTATGCCCGGGAACCTCAAACTACTCGGTCAGGATAATTAACAACGAATATTATTGGTACTTATTCTCTTAATTAGTCATAATTACTTAATATTAATTTGATAACTATGTTCAGAAATTATACATTTCTAGCCAAAGACAAGATAACGCGGATTTTCTTTCATACATACATTTTTTTCCTTCGATTATCGGGAATTATTAAAGTTTTTTTATTCCTTCGAGATTATGGAGAGCTTTAGTACACACTTTTTCTTCCTAGCGGAATTTTTATTACTTGGACCGATATTCGTTTTTGACTGCTCTTTCGGCCGTTATTGAGGTTATGAACAGGGCACATATGTCTCTAACTTCGCGACACTTTTGCCAACCTGGGCATTGTGATATACCACGATTTACGCCGTTGCCAATTCGTTTCGCGTTAATTGAGCGAAAAAAGGTTATAGAAAATAATTATACAAAGTAATAAAAACACTTAAGGTGATCACCGAATGTTCAAAAATGCATATTTTTACAAATAGATGTAAAAAATAGTTCGATAACGTACGGTTAATGTGACGATTATTTGAAAGCTAACAATTGGTAACAGTCAATCGGCTCCGTGCATAAGCATAGAGCGCTCCCCTCGTACTTCACCCCTGACGAAAAGCGGGATATACATTTAGACGGGTAAAGATTAAGCAATTTCGAGTGATTTTCTAAAATCAGAAATAATTATTCTACATTTATCAAACTGTAGGTATACTTTAGCAGTATATTTAGGTACACAAAACAATTTTCTTTTAAATTTATTTATCATTAAAATGGCGAAGCTTCAGCAGAGTGTTACAACAAGGTTTCCGCGGGAAAAAAATTCGAACATTTTTTCAGTCAGAACATGTATAGTTTCCATTTGACAGTAATTAGAATAAAGAAAACGCAAAATTAAGAGAACGGCATACATTTACAAAAAAATCAATATATCACGCAAAATTTCTGTCAAATTTGGATAAAAAGGGGTTTTTTTTTCTTATTTTTCAGAAACGGTTTTCGTCAAGTAGAAGGTATCCCAGATAGACAGTCATGATCATCATGCCGTGCATACAATTGATGAAGCAAATTTTACAGCATATTGACTACATGTCACGATGCAAAGCCGTGAACTCATTTAGCATAGTGAATGTACAAAGCATTTTGATCTCAATATGTCGTTTACAAATGCATCGTACGTTTGGAGCACGTTGAACTCATATCACTATGCTTAAGTGTCCACCATTAATATCTGCAAATTTTACGTCATATGGAAGTCATCCAATGATTGGTGTTGATGAATTCACTGGGTTAGCACTGGTAGTAGACATGCCATGCAAGCAATTTGACGGCGATATGCATGTTTGTCAGTGATACATTCGATGGGTGCAACATGACGGCGATATGCGTGTTTCTCAGTGATACATTCTATGACGGCGATATGCATGTTTCTAAGTGATACATTCGTTGAACGCAATATGACGGCGATATGTATATTTTGTCACTGATACATCCCACGAGCACAATATGATGGCGATATGCATGTTTCTCAGTAATACATTCCATGACGGCAATATGCATGTTTTCAGTGATACATTCGATGAGTGCAATATGACGGCGACATGCGTGTTTCTCATGTCAGTGATAGATACATCCTATGACGGCGATATGCATATTTCTAAGTGATACATTCGATGAGCGCAATATGACGGCGATATGTATATTTGTCAGTGATACATCTCATGAGCGCAATATGACGGCGATATGCATACAAATCCAGAATGATACAAATAGGCAAAGACGCAAAGAAAGTTTGCACAAGTGTTACAATGGCTAGGTAGGTAGCGCGCTCAGCTCTCGAATCATCAAACCGTAGGTAGGTAAAACTTTAACTAGGCAGGATACGTTTTAATCCATTTATCATATAGGCAGGAACATTAATAAAGCATATGGATATCAAAATCCTACCAGATTTTTTTAATCAACATTTTTGGATTCTTTTATTTTTCACGCTATGACACTCATATGAGCTCCATATGAGCACAGCATAGTTACGTCACGCCATGCGCTAATATGAGCTCCGTACGAGTACAGCATAGTTACGTCATGCCATGCCGCTAATATGAGCTCCGTATGAGCACAGCATAGTTACGTCACGCCATGCCGCTAATATGAGCTCCCTATGAGCACTACAATGTTTTCACGCCGTGACACCCATATGTGCCCCATATGCACTCACTTATTGTTAGATATTCGTGAGCCGAATTTGCTAGTCTGATGAATTCACTGCATGCACATTCGCGTGGGAACAATGTTGCTTCGTTTGGATGTATTATTGTGAATCATCATGTGATGCGAATATGACTTCAACGGGAGCACTCATATGGGATACACAGCTGTGAGATTTTCTATGCCGCAGTGATGATGTACATATGATGCCAATATGAGGTACATCCGTCTATCTGGGATATTATCAATTTTTCCACGAAGTTTCAACTTAATCGGCTGAATAGTTTTTCTGATCATCGACTGAATAGTATTTTGAGTAATCCTGCGCGCCAGTTTCGAAAATGCGATTTTGAAAAAAAAAACGCGTTCGAAGTTTACGCCCGCTCCAAATCCGAGCGATGAGGCGTTGATGGGCTGTAACTTTAACATTTTTCGAATTTTGGTTTGAAACTTTGGGAAAATGTTCTACATATGTAGTTCTATCATTTAAATAGAAAAAAAGTAATCGATCGTTTTGATCGTTGTAAATATATATCCCGCCTTAAGACCAGCACCTACATTCGAATGCGCAAACATCAATTCCTTTTAAATTTACATTAAGTTTGCCCTATGCAAATTTTAGGGCCCGAAAATTATTAAATAAATACCAGGAAGTGAGAGTGTTCGAATGTGCCAAATTTGGAACATCAGGTCTTAACGGTTCGAAATCATAATTTTTTTTTCGTTATAAAATAACGGTGTATTTATTTTTCGATGTTCACATAGAGAATATCGTTAACCTTAATTTAATATAATTTCATTTGCGGTGGAATACGGTAAAGCGATTGTTTCTACTGTTGAGAAATAGAACAAAGTGACATTGATCACAGAAAATTTGATATTTTCCAGTTTTGCAAAGGCTGTATCGCATACGCTCGTCTTGAAATAACGGTAGGTGATCAGTCCCATCATAGCGAAGCGGTTTAGCCGGTCTGGAGGCTCGATGGGTATTGATTTTTTGATTCGTTGTGTTCAGAGGAGGCCTTCCGCGTATTTTTTTCTATGTAGAATGAGATTTTCGGCAATTTCTAACCAAAACTTCTTGAGATCTAAAGACCTGCGACTCGGTAATCCTTTTTTCTACATAAACCAGGCGCTTACAACACACATACCGAGCAGTTAAGGGGTTATATACAGTCAGGAGGCCCAGAAAGATCGATTTTTCAAGAATTTTTCTTGGGAAGACCTTCAAATCTATAAACGTAAAAATTTGTACACATATTATGGTTACTTTTAACTGTATTTTAACATTTTTTATTAGTAAAAATAATTATTTTGAAAGCTGCTATAGCTGATCTCCGGGAGCACCGCTAAAAAAGAGCGTCTTGCGGTGAGCCCGATATCTCTGGACTGAATCATCTTCAATGGAAAACTAAAAATATTTCGTTAATATAATGGATTATCTTGTAATTGATCGAAGGAATAAAATGGCGGCTGTTAGAAGAAAAATCGATTTTTGACAAAAATTTAGGCCACAGTAACGAGTATAAAGTCATGTGCGAATTTAACAATTTTTTTTCGTATGAAAAAGTGATTCACTCATAAAATTAATTACACATCTATTTAGTATGAATATCAAGCTGTTAGAAAAAATATATATATATTTTTTCGATGTACAAAATGGCCCTCTACTAATATATTCTTTTGTTATCTTTTTTTTAGGCGCCCCGTGGCGTAACATTTAGCATCCATAATTTTGTATCTAGAACAAAAAACAAAAATTCTTGTCAATCTACATTAGAATACCTAGAGAAGTACGTACGGAATTTAAAAAATATTGTTTTATTCAAAAGTTTTAGGTGTTTGAACTCAAGAAATGAATTTTCAGGGCAAAATTTCATTTATCCTAAATATACATGGTGTCTGCTTACAAAAATCGCGGGAAAACACGAAAAAAAATAAATCCAAATTAACAACAGATTCGTGTGAAATGTACACTTTTTTTACCCACTGTAGCTCGTTAATAAGAAATAGGAATATACCAGCGCCTGTTCTTAGATTGGGTCCTGTACAATGAAACGAGACGATTAATTTTATCTACGCCCCATGTTGTTATTGTATGGAAAAACGATATTTGAACATGGAATTTTCACCCTTTTTCTCCCAACTTTGCTCCAAAGCCTGACGGAAGTTACAGGATTGACAGATTTAGAATCCTCGACATACGTAACGCCTGCTTCTCCATCATCTGAGTGATCAGAAACGTCGGAAATATACGGATTTGGCAATGCGGTGGCTGTATAACGCCTTCTTTCACTTTGAGTCTCCATTATTATGTGGATAGTCGGAAAAAGTTTGATACAACAATTAAATATAATCATCGAATTTTGAAAAAATTTTAATCTTTAAGTCCTGATGTTCCAAATTTGGCACATTTATTTTTGACCACGTATTACCGCCTCGAAATTATTTGAATTCAGCGAACTATGAGCAAATATCTATCCATCTGACCCTCATTCAAACCTACGAATCGGTAGAATTCGAAACAAAAATTTGTTTACATCCTTTTATCGCTATTTTCTCGAGAAACTTTTGTGACGCCACGTGTTTGTCGAAAGACGCTGTCGCCACTTTAGATTGGGGGGGGGGGGGGGGGGGTGAAATTTTCGGGTTTATAAGCCTTGGTAGATTAATTTGGGATGGATTGAAGATACATACAGTCACTGACTTTACCGTCAGAACATGTTTAGAAGCCCCCTAAAGTGAACGTGCCAAATTTAGCACATCAGGCACTGAAGGGTTAAAAATTTCAGCTGACGAGATTGAAGTTTGTCTTGTTGGAAGGCAACGGAAATACTTTTTCATGTCATCATTTCTTCATTTTCTTCATCAATATATTTTTTCCTTGCAAATTTGAGGGGCTACACCAGTGTAACACTTTCAAAAAATCGATTTTTTGTCCTTTTTCAACAGTTTATACTTTCAAGAATATCCTGTAAAAATTTAAAGGCCGTATCTCTATCATTTTATCTTGCAAAAATCGATAGTTAAATCTTTAAACGCGTTTTTCTCGAAATGAGATTTTTCAAATTTGCTGACACTGTAACTCAAAGAGCAATTATCCGATTGACTTGAATTTTGAACTGAGTACTCTTGAATATATTTACTCTACAATGACGTAGGATATTTTTGATTGGATGAAAATTGACGATTTGGCATTGAAAAAAACGGCCATTTTATAGGCAAGAAAACAGACTTTTTCATAACTACGCCATTTTGTTAGATTTTGATATTTTTCGAAAATCCTACGTCATTGTACAGGAAATACCTTTCAGCTTAACGACATTTTTTCCTTTTTCGGTATCAGCTACTCAATCGGCCGGAATCATGTCAGCAGTGGAGGAACTTTTTTTTGGCGCCTCCGAAGGCAGCGCATAAGTCGCTTGGATCTCAATATTTTTCTATGAAAAAATTATATAATATAGGTCAAATGTAGCCAAACATAATCTTAATTTTCCGTAACATTTAATTAAGTACTTTTCTTCCAAAAAAATTCCCGAAAATCACCAAAACGTTCAGCGTTCACACTGGTATGGCCCCTTAAGCTGCAGATCATTGATGAGGATGCTAAAAACCGTTTGAGGGATTGTCGTAACACAAACTTGCCAAAAAGAATTTAGATTACGAAATTTTCGTTGCATGCCAACGATGCAAAGTTCACCATTTTTGCAATTGTCATTGTGCTTCTGGTATCTCGACGCGTGACTCATTACAGAAGATTTTATCGTCACTGTTGACTTTGTTTTCCAGCCGGAACTCATACGCCTCCACAAGTATCATTCGGAGACTCATTATATTTGGACCGACGATGGCTATCGTCTGGAGGTGCATCGCGTGATATCACCCGATCAAGATACGCCGGTACCTTGCATCGACGAGGCGTGTCGCAACAACAACACCGAGACGATCGAGAATAATTACAACGAGAAGCTTGCAATATTGCCGTTCCGCTCGTTCGATGGTACGGCAAATAAATCTTCAAAACCCGCCGTACTCGTACACCATGGCTTGCTGTCGAGTTCCGCAGATTGGATACTCCTCGGACCTGGCAAAGCTCTCGGTAAACTATCTTTCCCTTGTTCATCTTCTGCTTGTCATCGGTGAGTCTAGTCGCAAATTCTCCTCGCTTATTGCAATAGCGGTGTTTCGTTTTTTGCAGCTTACACGCTCTGCGAAAATGGATACGACGTATGGCTGGGGAACGCGAGAGGCAACAGATACTCTCAATATCACAAGAAATACACCACGAAGGACAAAGAATTTTGGGACTTTAGGTAGACACTTAATTGTCATTGGAATTATACGAGTATAGATGTATCTAGGCGAGGTATAAAATAATTCATGATCTGTTAGCCAAGTTATTTTCACCGGTGGCTTATGTTTGGAAGACTGTTCGAAAGTGTGTGGATATTAGGGTGTGTCGAAGGGGAAATTTTATGTCGAATTTGAACTCTTTGATGATGAAGTTTACATCGTTGGAATGCAACGAAAATGCTTATTTTTCCATTGCTCGAATTTCTTTTGGCAAAGTTACGAAAATCCATCAATCATTTTTTAAGGGGAGGTGCCTGAGTAAACGGCGAGAAAAGCAGGTAAACTTCGGGAATTTTTATCTCAAAAACTAATGTTTCGTTTGGATCCGGGTTTTGTTATTGGAAAATATGTACATTGAGGTATGTTTGCGATTATCTCGAAACATAGTTTTGAAAGTCGGTGCTAGATGTATCACGAAAACGGCTTGTCCGATTTTGTCCAAATTTGGATACAATATTCTTCGATACTTTTTCTCGTTCGCCACGTGGGATTTTTTTGAAATTTTCATTTTTGACAGAATTGCGACCGTTTTAATTTAACATTTGTTTTTCGTTCGCAATTTCCGACGGATTGCATACACATTGCATAAAAAAGCAATGGTTCAATCAAATGAAAAACCCATACGTGGCGATCGAGAAAAACTATCGAAGAATATTGTATCCAAATTTGGACAAAATCGGACAAGCCGTTTTCGAGATACATCTGGTACCGACTTTGAAAACTATGTTTCGAGATAATCGCGTTTGAATCGCTTCCAGTCAACGAATTTATTTGAAAATATTCCTAAACATACCTCAATGTACATATTTTCCAATTAAAAAACCCGGATCCAATCGAAACATTGGTTTTTGAGATAAAAATTCCCGAAGTTTACCTGTTTTTCTCGCCGTTTACTCAGGTACTTCCCCTTAAGTCGCTTATTCAGAGCTCTAGAATATAAATCTGCAAAAAAGATATTCTAAAGTGATCAAGAATAAGGAAATGAAAATAGAAAAAAGAATTTTCGTTGCGTCCCAACGATGCAAACTTCAATACCATGCTCTTTGACTCAATCCTAAGTGCTAGAATCGATCAATTTTAACTTGAACAACTCAACAAGTAATTAATATTTGTCACTTGCGTTTGAAGACTCTTGATGCTGACACTCACAGCTTATAAAGGTTTTTGAAAAATCTTGCTATCGTTATTTTGGCACAAATTACGGCCGTGCGAAAAATACATGTAAAAGCGAATTGGAAAATACACTTTTGTGGTTCAAAGAATGAGTAGAAAGTACCCAAAAAGGGCATTTTTAAATAGCTGTATTATTTTAAGGCGAAATATACATTTACAACGATCAAAAAATCGATTTTTTTTTCTTTAAGGGGAGATGCACTTAAGAGCCTGAAAAAGGGTCATTTTTGTGAATTTTTTTAAGGAAAACGATTTGAAATTTCGGATTGGGGTTTTAATTATCTCAAAGTATATACATTCAAAAATATGTTTAAATTTCTTTATTTAAAAATATCAAAAAATACAAGGATATTGTATGATCCTTGGAGCGTCGTAAAAAAATCTGCGTATACTGTACCCACTGGCGTTTCTTCAAAAATCATGTGAAGACAAAACGAAAAAGATTATTAAATTAGATACTATAGTCTAGTACTTGTCATAGCCAATTTTGAAAATATCGATTTATGACAAAATGGCGGACGTTTGAACAGAGTGATTTTTGGGCCAAAAATAAGTTAGTATTTTGCCTACAAAACAAAAACTAAGTAACGGAAAAAAAATCCTATGACAAGTACTAGATAATGGTGTATAGAATAACCACAAGAAACCTCAAGGCAATACCGATTTGAAAAACGCGGTTTTGAGAAAAACGCGTTTGAAAATTTGGGAATGAATAAATCATGAAATTTGTCAACTTACATGGAATCATCGATACCAGGTCCATAGTGTAGGTCGTCTACGGTCGACGGCATGTTCATAGCTTCTAAATCCTCAACCTCGACCATCTAGGTGTATATCTCTCGTTCAACGATAGAACTATTTACGTAGAATACTTTTCCAATGTCTCAAAGCGGAATTCGAAAAACTTCAACCGTTATAGTCCGGCAACGCTGTGCCTCACCGCTCAGACTATGAGCGGGCGTAAACTTCAAACGCGTTTTTGTCAAAACTGGATTTTCGAAATTAGTGTGCAGGATTACTCAAACGCTGTTAAGCCGATCGAGTTGAAAATGGTATAAATATGGATAATATTGCTACCTTCTACTTGACGAGAATTGTTTCTGAAAAGTTAGGAGAAAAAACTACTTTTTTAATCCAAATTTGACAGAAACTTTGCTTGAAATATTGAATCTTCGGTAAACGCGTGAGGTTTTATTAAATTTGCAGTTTCTTCATTCTAATTACTGTCAAATAGAAACTATACATGTTCTAACTGAACTATAAAAAAATTTTTTTTGGCAAATCAAAGTCTACGGGTAGCTAGACTGCACGCCGATTCACAACTGCCGCGGCAACCTTGCTGTAGCGCTCTGCCACAGCTACGTCATTTTTATCAAAAATCAATTTAAACAAATTACTTCGTATACTTAAATATACTATTAATGTATGACTACAGTTTGATAAATGTAGAGTAATTATTTCTTAGTTTTTAAAATCCGCCAAATTGCTTAATTTTTTCCCGTTCAAATGTGTATCCCGCCTTGAGGGATAATACCACTCTAGCGGCAGAAAATAAGGCCTAACTTTGAGAATTTATTTTTGGAGTATGAAAAAAGGAAAAGGATTTCTTTGGAGAAGATTCATTTAACACATTAAAGTATGAAAAAAAATTTATTATAATTTTCATACAAAATGGCGGCGACAGAGACCAGCTTGAAAAACGTGTTTTTTTACAAATAGCTTCACGGGAGGACGGTTTTCTCGTAAAGTGTAAGACCTGAAACAAAAACGAAAAAAAATTATAATCTATATATTATTAGCTATGGGACTACGTAGGGATTTTTTAAACCAAATTTTGAAAAAATGGCGCACTTTGAAAGAAATAAATCGACTTTTTGCCCAACACATAAGCAGTAAATTGTTTATAAAGAAAAAGTTTACATTTAATCCAAAAACGGCTACGTACTCTCATAGAGAATGTAATTGTGAAGCTACTATCAAAAGTTCAATTCGATCCATGCAAAGGTGTTCGAGTAATCCGTCCTCCCAGTTTGAAAAAAGTGGTTTCGAGAAAAACGCGTTTAAAGTTTTACGAGGCGCCTGAAAGAAGTCCGAGGTGCTGCGGAAAAATCGATAATTGGACCTTACAAAAAAAAATTGCCACAGGATCAATTGCACATTCTTTTTATCGCCCCAAAGTATTTTTAAGCAAAAAAAAAAACGATATTTCCAAAATCCCAAAGTGGTGTTATCCCTTAAAGCTTTTTGAGGCCTTAGGCCACTCAGAGGCCGAAAAAAGGCATTTTGGGGAATTTTTTTCCAGAAAAGCTACAAAATAAATCGCGATTACAAAAAAGGGTGTTTTCGCATACATATCAGTGACTGTATACAATAATTTTTTTGAAGCGATTAATTTCAAAATGGCGGCTGTGCAGCGTTTATCTCAAAACTGCATTTTTTAAGTTGGCTGGAAATATAACTCAGACAATTTTCAACCGATTCACTGGAAATGTTGAATATATCTTGAAAAATACGTTGTTTATGGAAGTACGTAGGATTTTTTTTTATATTGCATAGTTCAGTTGTTATTAACGATTTTTTAGGCAAATTTTTGGAAAGTTGAAAATTTGCCTAAAAAATCGTCAGGTTAATAACAAATGAACTATGCAATAAAAAAAATCCTACGTACTTCCATAGACAATGTATTTTTCAAGATATATTTAACATTTCAAGTGAATCGGTTGAAAATTGTCCGAGTTATGTTTTCGGCCAACTTAAAAAATGCCGTTTTGAGATAAACGCTGCACAGCCGCCATTCTGAAAGTAATCGCTTAAAAATTGTATACAGTCACTGATATGTATGATAAACGCCCTTTTTTGTAATCCCGATTTATTCTGTAGTTTTTCTGGGAAAAAAACTCCAAAAAGCCTATTTTTTCGGCCTCTAGAGTGGCCTAACCCCTCAAAGCAGCCCTCAGCTTCAAGAATCTTCAAAAGCATCTAAATAATATTCATTATTTGTCGAGTTTTTTAAACTAGAATTGGAGACCTCAAATACAGCGCCAATTATTTGCATACTCAATTCTATTGTTTAAAAAGGCAAAGGTTGCATTTTTATTTGGACACACTCTAATATACATATATGTAATAATAAATGTTATAACATTTTTTCAACATCAGTTTTCGGATTCTTTTTTTACTTCACGCACTCACAAGTGACTATTGCCCGTCGTACCCGATGTCCAGAGATTTCCAAAACTGTATCATCTTTGTTAATTGCAGTTGGCACGAGATGGGACTGTACGATGTGCCCGCAATGATAGATTATATACTGGATAATACTGGCCAGACGAGTCTTCTGTACGTCGGTTACAGTCAAGGAACTACGGCTTTTTTCGTAATGGCGAGCGAACGTCCCGAATACAACGGGAAAGTCAGAGGAATGGTGTGCCTTGCCCCAATTGCCTTTCTCTCGAATCAGCGCAGTCCGCTGCTGAAGTGTGTCGTCCCACTTCACATCGTAATGAAGGTGGATCTCATTAACGATTATAAAAGCAAATGGGAAAAAAAAAACAAATCCAAGAGAAAACGGAAAGAAATTGTTTTTCAATTAAGTATCTCTAATCGTGTGTCCTTCACTTGATATGCATTGTTAGCATGTTTCAGTGGGCGCAGTCGTACTGCAACATCAATCAATGGTTTCCACGTAACAAGTTGCAGGCCTATGCTCTTGGTACACTAATGAGGAACGCACCCGACCCGTTCGCGAAGACCTTTTGCGCATGTTGGTTTTATCTCGTTGCCGGTTTCGGTAGCGATCAACTCGAGAAATCAATGCTACCGATTATTTTCGGCCATTTTCCGGCTGGGGCCTCGGCCAAACAAATCATTCACTATAGTCAATCCATCCAATCGGGTAAATATTTTTTATTTCGCTTTTGTAACGTTCCGAAGGCATGGTTGTTACGCATTATTGACTCAGGCATTTCCTGACTTTTCCCTCACTTTTCCAGGGTTTGCAAATATTGCGGGGATATTGGGGTCAGATAAAGAATATCGTTTTTTAAGATCAAATATATAAAAGTGTTAAATATTAAAATAAAATAGAAACAAACCGAATTTCGAAACATAATTTAAGGGATATGCATAACGTTGGAATTTAAAAAAAATGTAATTTGGTTTATTTTATTTTCTTATTGCGTAAAGTCTTGGCTTTGATTTGGTTCGATGATTTGGTAAAAATTCCAAAAATTGACCGAGTTATGACGATTTTAGTGGAACAGGTCAGAACGTCCCGTTGCGTTACGGCTCTAGCGCTGCGCGGTGCATTGTATGGTTTCTAAAGGCATTGATATGACTTTGTCCAATCAGGCTGTTTGATTGTTATACGGTGTAGGAATTGCAGATTGAAGGTACGAAAAATAATTGTGATTTTATCTCAAGCAAGTCGGCCATACACCAAGGCACTTTCTTACGATTAAATTTTTCAAACAATTGGGACGAAAGAATGCATTTCATAGATAGAAATTTTTAATGAAAGGTGTTTAATTTTTTTACTAGCTCTATTGGTAATGGAGATATGAGCGACGAAAATTAATCGCATCGCCTCTCACTCATCGTTCCGTCCCTTTCACTCATTATTCCGTCTTTCTCAAAAAAATGTTCCTTGCTCATATCTTCATTACTAATGGAGCTAGCGAAGAAAATGGAACACATTTTTTATTGTTAATTCAAAAAGAAACATCTTTGATTTCAAACTTTTTTCTACAAAATGCACTTTTTTCGTCACAATCGTCATTATAACAATCAAATTGTTTATAACGGTAAAAAACGATTCGAGAACAAAAAAATGTCCTATTCGTATTACCCGTACCCGAAACCATAAAGAACCACCGAAGATATCGAGCAGACCTAAACATTTATACGAAAATGGTATATGGAAAAAGTGAATTTAGTACGTTTTCTTCTCTTGCGTTTATCTCGAAAGTATGCTTTGCAATTTGGCGTACGTCATATCTCAAAATCTAATCGTCCAATTTACTTCAAACTTGGATTGGACATATTTTCTAACATCTTCAATCGACTGACAGGGATGATTTTTTCATATGTTCGTCCGTTTGTTAATAATAAACGTTTAAAGTCGTTAGTTTTTGTCGAAAATCGACGTTTTCTTTACAAACAGTGCAATTTATGCCATTTTTTAAATTTCGAAAATTTATCCGGTGAGTTTGTAGCTTTACCATTATACTAAAAGTATATTTTTCCATTTGTGACTCTAGATGAATCCACTTACCGGAATCATGTACACGACCGAGCCGTGCGGAGGCTACAGCCCTGAGATTAAATAACAATGATTACGTTGTTTATATGTATTTTGCATTTAAAAAAAACGGTGACATGTCGAGACTATGTACTATCTGTGTGCGAAAGATTGACCTTGTCATCCCAATACCTGAGACGAAAGAAAAATATTGTAAATCGATCTGTTTTTTTAACTTCAAGATTATGCATACCCCTTAAACACTGTGAAGTTTTTTAAAATATGTTAAAAGCGAATACAGAACCTGTTCGTTATTATAAACAGGATTTTTTATGTCGGTGACAATAAATAACAAATGAATATAAATACTTATTTACAATAATAATTGTGCGGTTGTGTATCGATAAATCGAATGCAATGGTATAGAGCTTTGGAGTAAATTAATTTTTAGTTTTAAACATTTTCAATGTTTGGCACTGACATAACATTGGTTGTGAACAATGAAAAATAATATTAATATTAAAAATATATACAAATATTTATTTTTATACCGTTCGTTTTTTGTTCAAGTTTCATTTTTCCTAATTCTTGCAAAAAGTAAATTTTGTCGAAAATCCAGAGAATTAAAAAAAAATCCAGATTTTTTTCGGTTTTCCATATGCGTAACAGCCATCGAAGGTCTTTGATACGATCGAATTCGAAAAAAAACGCGATTGTTCTCAGGATGATCAAGCCGGATCGATCCATCCTGCACTCATGTTCCCGAGTACTAATACTCTTCACGTTTTAGGAATGTTTCGAAAATTTGACAACGGAACGGCGAAAAACGTGAAAATTTACGGTACACCCGAACCGCCGTCATACCCACTGGACAGAGTTAAAGTTCCCGTCGCCATATTCTACAGTGGTAACGATTTTTTGAATCACCCCAACGTAAGTAAACTGTCGCGTCGTCAAGTTCGTCAATATTCCATCATATTTTACCACCTTACTATCTGTAAATACGGATCAATAAAACCAATTTCTTGTAATTCGCGCTCGACAGGATGTGGAGACGTTATCCGAAGCACTGCCGAACGTAATAGAAAAACATAAAATTGAGTATGCGAAATTCAACCACATCGATTATCTGTGGGGCAGAGACGCGCGGATCCTGCTCTACAACAAAATCGTCAAAACACTGAAACGCTTCTAGTCCGAGATGAACACCAGACTTAAATTTCGCAATATTTTTTCCATTGCCATTCGATGAAAAATCCCGTGTACGAGCTACACGCGTGAGAATGGAGCAAAAAGAAACTATTGGTTCGTAAGTGGGTGGAGAAGAGGTGAGAGAAACCGTATGACTATTCATTGTTATTATCTGAAATTGTATTATGATATTGCTAGTTTATGAATATATGCACCGATATATGCGATATCAAAATCTGAAAGTGAGAATATATATACAATATATTTCGCATTGTGAAAGTGAGAATAAAGTTTCTATATTTATTGAACAAGATCGAAACAAAACTGATGTTTCGTAGATTCATTACTGTTATTTGGCTCGTGTGTATACTCTACTCCTAATTAAGAATAATTGAATATTCTCGCCCCATCCTGCATTTCAGTCCGTCAACAATTTTTGCTCCGCGAAACTTCGGATAAGGGGGCGAAAAATTATTTTTTCGAGTAATAAGCTCGAGAAAAAAAACGAGATCGATACGCGCGATTGAGAAATATGCTAACTGTCGCTTCGTATAATTATTTTGGTAGATTCGGAAGTGTGGAATTCTTTTTGTCTTCAATTCCCGTAGACGTGTGCAAGTTTCACGTATCTTTTAGAACGGTCTCCATAGCGGCGTTTCTGATTTTATTTAAAATCGTGAGATCGTCGAGGTTGCAAGTCGCTTGTTTTTCGTACCACTTGTAAACGATATCGATTGCACCGAGGGCATCCTGAGCGGTGTAGTGCTCGTCCTCCGCGATAACATCGCAATGCGGCTCGCCCTTGATAGACACCTGAACGCCGAAAGTTTCGGTCCCGATAACCTCGGCGATCAATTGTTCGTCGGTCAACGGTGCCCAACCGTGATCCCCGTTGTCCTCGTTCAGCCAGGTCACAATGTCGCTCTCAGTCACGTTGAAATGGTCAATTTTGTTCAACGTCGAGGCTAATTCGCCCGCAGCTACGGTGCTCGTCAAGCATGCGAGTTCGTGATCGCGAACGATCATTCCTTCCGGTAGCAGAGATTCCCACGTTTTCGACAGTATCGAAGCAGGAACGCTCTGCCACGAGCTCGCGATCATGTCGCAACAGTCCTTGATCGTCAAAGCTTCGAGGAACTCATCGACTCCGATATTGTGCGACAACAAAAGCCGTATCGTCAGCGTTTTGCGATATTGACTCTTCGCTGATGCGATTATTCCCTGACTCATTGGTTGCAGCACAGCCGTCATGAGTGGCGGCAGATGCATCACGGAAAAGTCTTCGTCTATCGAATTCAATATCGGCACCGACAAGTGACAAGGCGCACTGTCCAACAGCAACAAAACTTTTCCTTTGTTCCCAACTTTCTCCTGTTCCTGCCTCACAGCCGGTATAAAATGATTCGTGTACCTGAAATAAGCGAAATCAACGATTCATCGAAATCACGAAGGGGATAAGATTTGGACAAGTGAATCTCGCATTGTTTACATGATTTTGATGTTTGCATCGTTGGAATGCAACGGACGTGAACTTTTCTTCTATCGCCCACACTTTTTTCGCCGATTTACCGCACGAAAATCACCGAAACGGTTTTTCTTATCTTCACTAGAGATCCACGACCTTAATCTATAAAAAAAATTATAGATCATGATAAAAACGAAGGAATTAAAAAAATAGAAAAGAACTTTCTTTGCATTCCAACGATGCAAACTTCAATGCCATTAGTTTAAAAACTGGAAAATCTGGTAAACTGGTCACGCCAAGGAAGGACAAATATTTTTTTTTCTATTCTTAACCCGTATAAAGGGTGTAACAATTGATATTATGGATAGGAAAGCCCGAAAAACCGAAAAATAAACTGTCATTGTGCAGTAATAGTGACTTATGAATTAAGGAGTTAGGCTGATGTGAAAATGTTTAAGGCCTTAGACCACAGTAACGGGTATAAAATCATGTGCGAATTTAACAATTTCTTTTCGTATGAAAAAGTGATTCACTCATAAAATTAATTACACATCTATTTAGTATGAATATCAAGCTGTTAGAAAATATATATTTTTTTCGATGTACAAAATGGCCGACTACTCGAAACTTCTCGAAACTTCTCGAAACAGCTTTTTTCCAATTGGCGTGACAAAAAACTTCAACAATTTTCACTTGATTTACTTCAAAGTTAAATGTTATGTTCCTAATTGCATTTCGCAGAGAAGTACGTACGGAATTTCTGATTAATCGAAAACTTTTCATTTTATGAGCAGTTATAACGAAATTTTTCACTGAAAATTCATTTCTTAAGTTGAAATACCTACAACTTTTGAATAAAACAATATTTTTTACATTCCATACGTACTTCTTTAGGTATTCTAATGTAGATTGACGAGGATTTTTGTTTTTTGTTCTAGGTAACAAATTGTAGATGCTAAATGTCACGCCGCGGAGCGCCTAAAAAAACGATAACAAAAGAAATTATAAGTAGTCGGCCATTTTGTACATCGAAAAAAAAAAAAAAAAATGTTTTCTAACAGCTTGATATTCATACTAAATAAATGTGTAATTAATTTAATGAATGAATCACTTTTTCATACGAAAAAAAATTGTTAAATTCGCACATGATTTTATACCCGTAACCGTGGCCTAAGGCCTTAAACTCTCATTGGACCGTTTAAGCTGAAAAGTGTCCACCGCCAAAATGTCATAATCTGCCGGCGACCATGGTTTTGTAGTTTTTCTGCATTTTATAATGTGGCTATTTTTCTCTGGCCTGTAGGTAGATGCAGCCCCTTAATGAACATACAAATAAATATCGAAACGATTTGTCAATCATCTTACGTATTCCTTTAAAATCAATGTTTCTAAATAACCGATTTTTACTTCGTCACAGTAGTCTAACCCCTTAATGAATTAAAGCTTATCCTATCGAATAATCAAACCTCACAACCAATCCCATACCCATTGATCGTCCTATCGACTTTTTTTGAACCCTACATCCTATTCATCAAGTATAATCCCAAATGTGCCAAAATGCTCTCCTCACAGACTAGAAATGGTACACGCTGATGTGAGAAATTTCACATGGAAATATCAACTCGACAGACCAAACTTCTAAGATTAAAAAAACTACCGCAGATATTCGCAAGTGCTCAAGAGTTTTATTCCACACCCGTTTTATGACTTTTTTCTAATGATAATATGCCTACCAATCCGTGAACAGCTGCCGGTCCATCAAAGTATCGCCCCGATACTTGTAAACAACCGGCAAGCACACGGCACCGGCTAAGAACTTGTACCTCTCCTGATTGCCGACCACGAGAGCGGGAACTCGGTGAGAGCCAGTGGCGTTTGCGCAATACACGATGGTCACTCGATCGTGCCGCTTGCGCTTGTGCACCGACTCGGCCGGCGAATCTTCCTCGCTCGGCAGAGACTTCCAATTGAGGCCAGTCTCGTCCGCGTTATAGACGTTGGTGCCGTGGTAGCCGTGAACTTGCAAGTATCTCTTGAAGTCCTTGACAAATTGGTCCGATGATACAGCATAGCTCGTAATCTTATCATTCTGTGGCACCAAATTTTTGATACCGTGGCGTCTTTTGAAACGATGCAACCAGCCGTTACTAGCCTTGGAAAAGAACGAGAGTATCTTGAACGAGTTCTCATCGTTCGGCGGTTAAATGAAAAGACGATTCTCTCTACGGAAATGAAAGAAAACTACAATGGAAAAAGCTTGGTGGCACCTTGAACGAGGAAGGTCCGTTAATCTTTTCATTGAGAACGAGGGCTTTTTCGCAAAGTACCGGACCGTTTATCGGTTCGCCCAAACATACTTGCTGGCAGAGCCAGGCGTAGGTCATGTCCTCCAATGCTGGATTCTGGGTCAACCGGAGATTTTTTTGCTGCATGCTCACCTCGTTTGACGTTTTCGACAGATAATCCGCCTTTTTTTTCTTTATTTTACTAATGGCCGAGTTCGTGATACCGTATTCACGAGCAACGTCACCGGGAGACGCGCCACCCTCGAGTCTGTACAGTATATTTATTTTGTCGGATATCGTTAAAATACGTTTTCTCTTGATTTTCGGACGTTTTTTCGGAACATCGTTCGATTGTTCGATCCTCTCCTCGTCCTCGTCGACGTCCTTCTCTTCGTCATCTTTTTCCAGTTTGACAGGAACCATCGACTGAAAATCGGCCGATTCTACACTCGATACGTGCGGCGACCATTCTTCTCCTTGCATCTTCTCGAATAAATAAATAAAAACGAGTTCCGCGGGGAAAAATTCCCACACCCCCGGTCGCACGTGTGACCAGCGTAAAACTAATTCGAAACGTAAACTGCACGTCTCGTGACAGAGATTACCCAGGCTAATGTCCAATTGACGTCGATAACCTAGGCAGCATAAATGTCCAATTGACGTCGATAAGTTACCGTTGTCAGGTTACCCTTAAGACATGACCGTAAGATAACTATTCGACATCTTTCAAATTACATCCCGTATAATGCTGCCGTGAAGTTATATTTTTTATAATATCATTCGGCGATGAAAACGGATGTCTCAAAGGTATCCCAAAATATTATCCAATTGATGACTTTTTTAAGTTATCTATTTACTGTTATCTATTGTATATAGTTCAACGTTGTCCAGAGGATATCATAAAGACGAATTACATAAGACGGCTTTTTCACGACATCTTTCAGATATCGGTAAGGTGCTGTCTTTTAAGATATTTGGTATTGGCGGGAAATAGTAAAAAGTCATACAAATGTTGTCCTAAAGATGACATTCAACGGATAATTTTTATCACAGTGCGAATGTAGCGTCTCATATTTCATTTCCCTGGCAAAAAATTGTGTGTAACAACAAGTAGTTTAAAAAATAAAGGTGTTGAAATATATATACGTGAGTGCCTTTTATCCCACTATTCTTTTCGCCTCTGTGAGTACATATATGCATTTAATGTACTGTCTTTTTATTCTAAAAGCGTAAGTCTGTTTTTGAGATTATCCAAGGGATCTTTTGGAGCATGGAAACCACCAAAAGACGTGACCGTAACGGGAGAGAAGTCTAATAACGACTGTACCGTTTTTATCATATTAAATTATATTTTACTTATAATGAATTAATTGATGATTTATTTATAATGACCTAGCCCACTTCGAAACCGACATAACAATATCTTATTAATTTCTGACATTATAAAAATTAACTTTTTACCAGTCTAGATTATTAAGCTATATTAAATATTCTAGACTATTAATAGGTTAATTTTTATAAAGAAATGGATAGGTTATTGTTATATATATATCGCCAATAAATAGATGTCTTTTCGATAGTAATCTTCGATACCGTTTAGATGTCGATTTGTCAACCTCATTCGGATGCCTAGTGGACGACTTTGCGATGGCAGTGGTATCTTTGCATTGTTGTCCCTTTAAGAAGATATCTTTCAGATATATCGATTTGATGACGTTGCGCTAACGTACCGACAACCGAAAAGAGTTAACCTTTTGTCGACACTTTGTTAACCATTAAAAGTTGCCGTGCAGTTAACTGTCGGACACAAATAAGTTATCTGCTAAGCGGGCATAAGTGATACGTTTTGTAATACAAAACGCCGTCTTTTTGGACAAGCAAAAAGTTATTCGTATTCGTTTCGTGATATCTTTCGGATGCCATATAGATAACATTTTGCTACCTGGGTAGTAGGGAGATGTACAACGCTCCTGTTTTCGGCGTATCTCGGGAATGGCGGTAAATCGCGGCGGCGAGTTCGGGAATATAATGGTGTGATCATCGCCTCTGCCGAGGTTGCAGATTTTCTTGTAGCCGCGCGAGTCGTGATCACCGCTCAAATCGGTATCGCAGCAGCGTGAACACGAATGGGTAGCTCGGTGGGGCAAAAGTTTCCGCCCCTCGCAAATCGTGCTTACTCGACAGGCGAACGGAGTGAGGTTTTCCGTTCGATCGAGCTCGACATATGTGGGTGGCCGTATAGCGGATTAGAATATGCATTAAATGAATTTCAAAGTGAAAAACATGTATCGAGATCGTTGTTTTCCCTCGGTTGCCTGTTTATGCCGAGAATGCGGGTTAAAAAAATTAACGACGAAACGCATTGAAAAAAAAAGCCGAAACGACCGTGGAAGGTTCAAAGAGAAATCTTGAGCCTTTCCCGCGGTCGTTTCGGCGGTTTTTTTCAACACTAAACATTATTGATAAGCGCGTATCGTAAATGTTTCTGTATTCTTAATAACTGTCGTGGCTGAGTTGGCAGCTTGACGGATTAACAATGCTTACGGTCCGGGTTCGATCCGCAGTGAATCGATTTTTTTATCTATTTTTTTTCTTCATTTTATACTCGAAAAATATCGAATTTCCTCTCGCTTTAGCTACTGTCGCCTGTCCAGGCATTATTTATGATATTTAATTCATATATATTTAATAAAAAAATAAGACATTGCTACCGGGGATCGAACCCGCAGTCGCTCGCCCCGCCGGGCGCATGGTGAAGTTGCCCAAAACGAACGGGCGTTTAAAATTTTGGTGCAAACGGTGTTGGAAAACATGATTAAAAAATAAATGTTTCTCCCAATACGTAATTGAGTTTTTATTTTCTCCCCTTAGAAAATTAATTTAAAAAATTATTGGAAAAAAGTGGCGAAACGATCGAGAAAGGCTCAAAGAGAACTTTGAGTCTTTCTCGATCGGCATTTTTTTTCAACACATTTCACATTGGATAAGGGCGCGTACACAAATTGCGTAACGCCAAATTTCGCAATTTTGACACAAAGATGTCAGCAAAAAAATTGTAAATCGATGGATAAGTTTTTGAGTATTCGCTAGGACAAGGTCCAAAAAAAAAGTTTCGAGAAAAACGCGTTCAAAGTTTTCGTTCCGTTTTTCTTGATATAACGTTATGTTTTTTTCTAGAATATTGATACTACATTGAAGAATCTCAGTCGCGGGCGATATGACGGTTCTTCATCTTCATTATATTTCACAAAATAATAAGAGCCTGCACTTCATCTACTGTGAACGATGCCACACTTGTAAGGACTAAGGGCACTAATTGGTTGCGCTACCTGTTCTCACTAAAGTGACTGTAACTCCGTCAATTTTCGGACGTGTGAATAAAAATTTAGCCAAAATATTTTTCAATATATGTACTTTCAAGCATTATAAAAACAAATTTTTTTTTCTTCAAATTTTGCTTAGGGCAATTGGAAACGCTACTGTGCAAGTTTTTGCAGCGTGACTTCCTTCCTTAAGGTCTTACGCTACTACTCTAGAGGCCGAAAAATAGGCTTTTTGGGGATTTTTTGTCAGAACAACTACAGAATATATCGAGATTACAAAAAAAGGATGTTTATCATTCATATCAGTGACTGTATACAATAATTTTTTTAAGCGAATAATTTTAAAATGGTGGCTGTGCAGCGTTTATGTGAAAACTGCATTTTTTTAGTTGGCTGCAAACATAATTCAGACAATTTTCAACCAATTCACTTGAAATGTTGAATATATCTTGAGAAATACATTGCCTATGGAAGTACGTAGGATTAAAAAAAAATATTTCATAGATCATTTGTTATTAACAATTATCTGACGATTTTTTAAGCAAATTTTTGGAAAGTGAAAAATTATCGTCAGATAATTGTTAATAACAAATGAACTATGCAAAATCATTTTAAGGATTAAAACAAGATGAGAAGATCTTCTGTGCCGCCTGAAATTCAATTTTTCACGTCCCGATAGGGATTGATTCCGGAAATCCCAAAGCGTTGCTAGTCTGTTTGTGATTTCTCTTTACAATATTAGAATGCCAACGTAGTCTGAAATGTCAAAATTTGCGCACTTTTATAAAAGACAGTTATTTAGTGAAAATCATCCGAATTCAGTTACAGTGATAGACCATCCACGTCTTCAGCATCGTTTACTGAACCAGAGTTGAAATCGATGCAGTTTATTACGAGTATGACGGGGTTATGGTGAAAACTGGCCGAATGTACCAATCGAGCCGTTTATTTCATCTTTTACACGTAGTCAAAGGAGATATCGCATTCGCAGCATTCATACCTATGCTTACATGATCCGCTCTTCCCGATCGGGAACGAGATGAAGTCAACGACAAACTCGACGGGACGGTTTCGAGAATGTGTTACGAATGCTAGAAAAATGATTGAGAGAATCGATTTCACCTCTGTTCGGTAGGAATTGAGTGGCAATCGTCCGAGCTCCGTTTCGGCGATGGACCATCTACGTATTGAGCATCGTTACTGAACCAGAGATGAAATCGATACAGTTTATGACGAGTATGGTGAAAACTACACGAATGTACCAATCGAGCAGTTGATTTAATCTTTTGCACGTACGCAAAGGAGCTATCGTATTCGCAGCTTTACATGATCCACTCTCCCCGATCAGGAACGAGATTAAATCAATGACAAAGTCGACGGGACAGTTACGAGAATGTGTTATGGATGCTAGAAAAATGATTGAGAGAAACGATTTCACCTCTGTTCGCTAGGAACTGAGTGGCAACCATCCGAATGCAGTTACAGAGATAGACCATCCACGTCGTCAACATCGTTTACTGAACCAGAGATGAAATCGATGCAGTTTATGACGAGTATGACGGGATTATGGTGAAAAACTACACGAATGTACCGGTCGAGCCGTTGATTTCATCTTTTGCACGTACGCAAAAGAGCTATCGTATTCGCAGCTTATACCTCTGCTTACATGATCCACTCTTCCCGATCGGGAACGAGATGAAATCAATGACAAACTTGACGGAACGGTTTCGAGAATGTGTTACGGAAGCTAGAAAAATGATTTAGAGAATCGATTTCATTTCTGTTCCCTAGGCACTGGGTGCAAATCGCCCGAGCCTACAACGCCTACAACCATCACGCAAGTAGTCGATTTCACCTTCGTGACATGAACCTCGATGTTACTGTCATTTTTTATGCTTGCAGCGTAGCCAAAGGTATTCTCTCCCTTTGAGAGGAACTGGGCTGAAATTAAATGTCACAATCGATGAACGATTTCAGAAATGTTCGGTAAAGGGTCCAGGCACCATACGGAGCACTGATTGCATCTTTGCTCACGTAACAGCTCGCAGTTGGATGAATCAGCAGTTGCTGCTTGCATTTAATCTTTGGCATTTGTATAAGTATGTACATCCGTTTTTCGCAAAATCCGTGTACACGCCAGCTGGATAATGCTTCTATTAAGAATACCGGTAACATAAATAGATATAATTTATATGTAAAAAAATATATATTTTAACAAGCTTTTATTTACTATGCTAAAGAGTAGAAAATATTTTTTTTACCAAGTGACCCATATGTGACTATAAATGAAAGGTTGATTTCAATGACGCACCATGCCCTTCTCCGGAATTGTTTGCTTGATCGAAGATGAAATCAACCTCTGCCATGACGGGGATGATCGAACGATATTGGAAGGCGCGCAAAAACGTCAAGCGCAATGTCGATTTCATCTTTATCACGTAAATAATGATCCTGTCGCTGTACTGGCAGCTTGCGGGACTGCGCGACTTTTCCACCCGCTCTGGCTGCAAACAAGATGAAATCGAGAACGAATTTGATTGGATCATTTTAGGGATGTCCGATTGAGACCCCAAAAACCATTCGGAGCATCGATTTCTCTTTAATTGCTTGTCCCTGGTGGTAGTCGCTAGAGCTGCTTTTCAACGACGCACCATGCACTTCTTGGGAATCGTTTGCTTAGTTGAAGATGAAATTAATGACCGCCATGACAAGAACGTTAAACGTCACGGAGAAACGTTAAGCGCAATATCGATTTCATCTTTATCGCGTAAATAACGATGCTGTCTACGTACTGGCAGCTTGCAGTACTGTACGACTTGCCCGCTTGTAATCATCAGAAATAAGATGAAATCAAGAACGAATTTAGGTGAATCATTTCATCAATGTCAGATAGAGGCTCCGAAAAGCATTCGGAGCATCGATTTAATCTTTGATCGCTTGGTGCGAACTGGTAGTCGCTCGATCTGCGTTTCAACGACGCACGATGCCATTCTCAGGAATCGTTAGCTTGATCGAAAATGAAATCAACGACCGTCATGATGGGGACGGACGAACGACGTTGAAAGTCGCGCGGAAACGTGATGGCCAACGTTGGTTTCATCTTTATCATGTTAATAATATGTCGTACTCGCAGCTGGCAGCACCGCCCGAATTGTACACTCGCTTTGACCACAAGTGAAATGAATAAACAAATAACATTATTTTACAGAAGCGCGCAAATTTTGAGATTTCAGACTACGTTGGCATTCTATTATTCTTAAGAGAAGTCACAAACAGACTGGCAACGCTTTGGGATTTTCGGAATCAATCCATATCGGGACGTGAAAAATTGAACCTCAGGTGGTGCAGAAGATCTTCTCATGTTGTTTCAATCCTCGAAAAACGTCGTGTCGATTTTCTTTTGCCGGAACCGACTGATTTCGTCTCCCCGAATGAGAAAATGCAAAGCTACTCCTCATGTTTCCTAGCTCAGCTCGAACACACTGCATTGATATTGGATCAGAAAAAATCTTTTAGAAGATAAATCCGACTATCATACAAGAAGGAGTGATCGAATGAGAAATGGAATGCGCCACACATCCAATCCCCGAAAATTTAGCGTCAAATTATTAATTTGTTAATAAAGTTTGTTAATAAAAATTTGCCTGTTCATTTTTTTTTCGGAACGCAAAAAAAATCGCTCGGTATATCGAAATTTGATGATCATTGACAATTTGCTGGTTTTGATAATTTTTATTTCTTAAAAAAACGAAAAGAACAGGCACTCTCAATGGATAAGCAAGATAAAAATGGTAAATCTCATGAATTGCGGCGTGCTTCACTCTTTGGCACGCCGACCGATAGCAGACGATAGGTGAAACGTCAAATTGTCCGGCTTGTCACGAGTCTCGAACCGGATAGGTTGACAGGTTTAGCGAATGATTTGCGAAACGTCAGATCACGCGCGCTGGCATCTGTCAAATGCTGCGTTTTCGCAGAACCCTCCTGACGTCGGCCACGGATACGTGGCCCTTCGTCTACACTTCGGCCCTTTTCGATCGTCCATCATGGCGCATTCGAGCGTTCCTTACGAAGATCGAACGCCTATTTTTTCTAATGCTTCCTATTTGATGACGCGGTCGAAAAATAAAAAATGGCTCAGTAGAAATGTTCGGAGTAACCTGCTGAACCCTGGTTTTCCCGATATACCTATTCTGGATCACCCTGTATATATATATATAATATACAGGGTGTCGCTATTTTCTTTGCCACCCGAAATAACTCGGTAATTATCGACGTCACGAAAAAATGTTCCAGACAAAAGTTATACGGTGTAAAGGGGGCCATCGAATGCCATCAAAAGCATTAGGGAGTAAAAGTCGTTCAAGGTCATACAAGGTCAGTATCGCTGATGCAAATCTAAATATCTCGGATCGCTACCAAATATTTGGTAGTGACCCGAGATATTTAGATTTGTATGATGGATACTGACCTTGAATGACCTTGAACAATTTTGACCCCCTAATGCTTTTTATGCGGCTTGAGGTGCTCCACAAGGTGGTTGGAAAAAATGTACCTTTCCATTTCAAAAGTGGAGGGGACCTTCACTGTGCGTCAGCGCCTCCACCGAAATAAGAAAAATTGATCGCATTTGATGGTCCCCTTCACACCGTACAACTTTTGCCTGGAACATTTTTTTTGTAACGTCGATAAATAGCGAGTTATTTCGGGTGGCAGAGATAAGAGGCACACCATGTGTATGTATGTATATACAGGGTGCGCCAGAGAAACTTACTTATTTGAAAAAATTCCCGCGCGGTGAGTTGCGCGGGTAGAGGGGCGAGAGGGGGCGCATCTGGAGGGAGAAGTTCCCAAGTTTGTTTCTCCCTTCAGTTAGTTGCCATCATGCTCTGGTCTGGAGAGCAGCGGGCCTTCGCAGTCGAGAGCTTCTTATCTAACGGTCGCTCACTTGTTGCTACGCAACGTGCCTTCCGCGTTCGCTTTGAAATTCCTCCTCACAGACTCGTTCCTGGCCGTAATTCGATTCTGTCGTGGGTTAACTCATTTCGGGAGTGTGGAAGTGTCGCTAAACCCAGAAATGGACTTCAACGGACCATCAGAACTCCGGAAAATGTCGAAAGAGTGAGGCAGTCAGTTGTGCGTTCTCCCAGGCGTTCGGCTCGCAAACACGCATGATCGAGGAATTTTTTCTTCCAAGACTCGAAGAAATGAACGTTAGGAACGTGTGGTTTCAGCAAGATGGAGCCACAGCACACACAGCACGAGACTCAATGAATTTATTGCGACAACATTTCCCCGACCGCCTCATCTCTCTCAGAGGCGATCTCCAATGGCCGGCACGCTCTCCAGATTTGACTCCATGCGATTTCTTTTTATGGGGTTATTTGAAATCTCTGGTTTATGTCGATCGACCACGGACCATAGCACACCTCAAGAACAACATTCGCGACGCCATTGCCAACATACCGATTGATATGCTGCAAAGAGTGGATACGAATTTCAAAAATCGACTTCATCAGTGTATGCGCAATGGGGGTCGCCATTTATCCGATGTCATTTTCAAGACTGCATGAAAAAAAATTGGGATATTGTATTCTCAAATAAAAAAAAATTTAAAACAATAATTGAAGTACTTTTGTTTTTATTGACCTTTCAAATAAGTAAGTTCCTCTAGCGCACCCTGTATATATATATATATATATATATATATATATATATATATATATATATATATACATATCGGGACCAGAAATAATTTATCGATATTTATGGCCTTTAATTCCAAACACAGTATTACATAATGATTGCATATCAAATATTACAGTCGTATGTTTTTTTTCATCTTTACATATGTAGGATATGCAGGATTATAATTAAAGAAATAGTTATGAAGTGACTGATAGTCACATTCTTACTTTTATAATTATTTTTTTTTTTTTAATGTGCCGACTTATCCATTTTATTATTGAACCCACAGTTCTGCTCTTCAATAATTGGTGTTTGGCCTTTACTGTTTTTATTTCTCTGCTCGGCGGTACTTTTTGGCGTCTATATACTCTTCAAAGTCATTTAGTACTACGTTATTTTCTTCTGGTTTCTAGCACAGGCTTTCCATTCTCTTGTATGGAGAAGCTAGAAAAACAAAACATGAATGGAACGATTTAAAAAAATTAAAGTTTGCGGTAAATATATGAGGTCTTATTCGATCGAGTTTTCCGTTTTTTGGATGCCACGTCAGATTCGGCAACGTTCTAAATCGTTGAATCAAGTCTGGATGGTGTCACGATCGGTTGACGGGTGCTTTCTAAATAGGTATTCGCCACTGTTCGAATCTCTGAGCTGAGGTTTGAAATGTCCTTTATAGACCCAGACGAATTAGCGCCAGTACCCATACGTGCCATTACATATAGATGCGTACATCTACAGGGTGTGTCTCAACTGCGTCATTTCCATTCGTGACCATATAGGATGTCTCTTTCCGAGCGAAACGCTTTTTTTTAGAGTCGTGCGACAAAAATGGGCCGCGATATTCATGAGTAGCGTTCGACGCTGACTAAACAATCGCAACAATTGCCAACCGTAAATTGTTCGCGAAACCTATTAATAATCTGCGCACTTGGGGATGAGCCTTTTAATTGATAAATAAAAATTACCGAGCGATCTTGTCAGCTAAAAGAAAAATTATTCGCCTTTCTTATTTGACACTAAACAAATGAGAGAAACTTGCCTGAACGTGGATTCGAACCCGTGCTCGGTCCGGCTTGCCGCCGAAACTACTGTGCCATTATTTACTCAGCGTCGAACTTTACTCATGAATATCTCGGCGAATTTTTGTCGCACGCTATTTAAAAAAAGTGTTTTGTTTGGAAACAGACACCTTATATGCTAACGAACGGATAGTACGTCGTTCAGGTACACCTTGTATGTGTAATGGTACTAATACGTAACGTCTCATACGAGGACGGCGTCATTCACGGTCCTAGTCTTTACCATTGCGAGGGATAGTCTAGATCTATCCATTTGTACGCAATGTTATATGCGAGTACCAGTCAACGTCTCATGAAACAATGGACATATATAAACATATAATTAATTATACTCATATATGACATTATATACAATTATATATGCCTTAACATGACATCATGAATGATCATATATGTAGATATATTACCATGTATAGTATTTATTTTTTCTAGGTGCGGACCATATATGCCCATATATGATCATGTATGTTCAATAGTTGGTACTCTGAACTCGTATATCAACATATGGTTGTATATATGAACTCATATATGACACAACATGTACTATATATTGTTACATATAATTGGATTTGGCCCCCAAAACCCATATATAAGCGTATATAATTGAATATGTGACCATGTATATGAACCTATATATGATGTACAAACTATTTTGGTGTCATATATAATCATATATGTAATCGTAATTATCCGCAGCAACCATATTTGAACGTATATAATAACGAAAACATATATGACTATGGATATTATTCCATATATAATACCACTACAGACTATTTTGATATCACATAGGATCATGTATACTGCGTGTCATTTTTCATATAATACTGTCTATAAACAGAAAAATCAGTATGTGATGCAGCGAATATTTTGTTGTTTTATTATAAACGTACTAAAATGGTGTTTTAAATAACTTTTAATACACTACTCACACAAATTAAGGGATATTTAAAAAATGGAACATTTTTGGGTGATTTTCAACAAGGGATAATTTGGAGAAAAATGGTCGCACAGAAGATTTAAAAAAAAGGAAATTGTAGCGTCAAGTGTCTAGTTTCCAGATCTGGACTGTAAAATTAACTGATCAAAGCAAAAAAGTACATTTTAACTTTGACAATCAATTACTCAGGAACTAATGATCGTACAGAAAATGAACGTAGGGTTTTGGAAACTGCAAAACATTCTTTATGACAGGCAAACAGTGACTGTAGATAAAATAAAATCCAAGTGATGATGTTGACTGAAAAAAAGTAGGAAATTTGCGAATTTAAGGATATTTGGAAAATTTGGAATAACTTTGGATATAATGCATGAACGAAGGATATCATCGGTAATTTATTAACCTTGAAGTGTCCCCAAAAAACCCTCAGAGTTGCAAAGCGCTGCGATTTTTTTTCTTAGTGCCCCGAAGGTTTAAATTTATCGTTTCTGTCAAAAATCGCCGCAACAAGCAAGGTTTCGATTTTTATTCGTTTTTTCAACTTCAAAATTGTTTTTTCAGCAATAATGCGTAATTTTTCTATTGAAAAACATCATCTAACAACATTTTTTTTTCAATTATATTTTTTTTCACGTGTTAACGATAATCTCTTCTTGTTAAAAAAACTTGGTTGATTTTTTTCGACCAGTCAAACCATCTTTGTTTTCAATGTCAATTTAAAAATTAAATTAAAATAGTTGATATACCCCCGTAGGAGGGTAAACCAACTTTTGTAAATTAATTTTTCTCATATAATATTGCATATGCAATAGTATATGAGTATATATAATCATATATGATTACATGTGATCATATATGGCTATGTATTACTATATATGATTATATAGACAAATTTCGTTCATGATCATTTATGAAAAGATCACACATGATTATTTATGTTCTCAGCAAGAAAAAATCGTACAGAGCTCTCCCACCGCTCAAATTAAAGAGGAAAAATCCAGCTAGACGATCCTTTCAATCCGATCATTCAAAAAAATTTATTGAAGTCCGTGCAGACTGTGAAAGATGAGAAAAAATTTGGAAAAATGTATTTAATTTGGTTTTATGATGGCTACTAAAAATTGGCTGATGCGAAAAAATTTTAAGCTCAAAATCTCAAAACTAGAGATTCACACCTTCGATTGGCTATTTGTATTTCGCTGTACGACCATTTTTCGAGGAGTTACAGCTATTTGTAAACGACCTAAAATTGGCGGACTTTTTCAATATCCTTTAGTTCTTTGGCCTAGTGTATACGTCCATTTTTTCCCGGGGTGTTATATTAATTCGAATGGGTGCTGTGATACACCATAAGGATGGCACTGGTTAAATGGAAAGCGCCATACATATGGTGACAGGCTCAACGCGTGACATCGGAATTAAACAATCCTGGTGAATAATACGTGCCTTTTTTTTCAATGCGCCGTTTTATCCATTCTCTTATTGAAACCACAGTTTTGCTCCTCAATAATTGGTGTTTGTCCCTTACTCCTTTTATTTTGCTCTTCGGCGGTACTTGTTTGGCGTCTATATACTCTTTAAATTCTTTTAGTATTATGTACTTTTCTTCTGGTTTCCAGGGCAGTCTCTTCGTTCCATTGTATGGAGAACCTGGAAAATCAAAACGTGAATGGAACGATTTAAAAAAATGAAACTTTTCGGTAAGTATATGAGGTCTTATTCAATCGAGTTTTCCGTTTTTTTAATGCCACGTCAGATTCGGCAACGCTCTAAATCGTTGTATCAAGTCTGGATGGTGTCACGATCGGTTGAAGATTGCTTTCTAAATCAGTATTCGCCACCGTTGAAATCTCTGAGCTGAGGTTTGAAATGTCCATTATAGACACAGACGAATTAGCGCCAGTACCCATACGTACCATTACATATAGATGCGTACATCTACAGGGTGTGTCTCAACTGCGTCTTTTCCATTCGTGACCATATGGGGTGCCTCTATCCGAGCGATACGCTTTTTTTTTAAGTCGTGCGACAAAAATGGACCGCGATATTCATGAGTAGAGTTCGACGCTGACTAAACGGTCGCAACAATTGCCAACCGTAAATTGTTCGCGAAACCCATTAATAATCTGCGAACTTGGGGCTGAGCCTTTTAATTAATAAATAAAAATTACCGGGCGATGATGTCAGCAGAAAGAAAAAATATTCGCCTTTCTTATTTGACACTAAAAAAATGAGAAAAACATGCCTGACCGTGGATTCGAACCCGTGCTCGGTCCGGCTTGCCGCCGAAACTACTGTGCCATTATTTACTCAGCGTCGAACTTTACTCATGAATAACTCGGCGAATTTTTGTCGCACGCCATTAAAAAAAATCGTTTTGTTTGGAAAGAGACACCTTATAGGCTAACGAACGGAAAGTACGTCGATGAGGTACACCTTGTATATGTAATGGTACGTATGAGTACCGGCGCTAATTTGTAACGTCTCATACGAGGACCGTGTCATTCACGGTCCTAGTTTTGACCATTACGAGGGATATTCTAGATTTATCCATTTGTACGCAATGTTATATGCGAGTACCAGTCAACGTCCCATGAAACAATGGACATCTATAAACATATAATCATTTATACTCATATATGACATTATATACAATTACATATGCCTTAACATGACATCATGAATGAACATATATGTAGATATATTACCATGTATAGGATTGATTTTTTCTAGGTGCGGACCATATATGGCCATATATGATCATGTATGTTCAATAGTTGGTACTCTGAACTCGTATATGAACATATGGTTGTATAGATGAACTCATATATGATACAACATGTACTATATATTGTTATATATAATTGGATTTGGCCCCGAAAACCCATATATAAGCGTATATAATGGAATATGCGATCATGTATATAAACCTATATATGATGTCCAAACTATTTTGGTGTCATATATAATCATATATGTAATCGAAATTATCCGCAACAACCATATTTGAACGTATATAATAACGAAAACGTATATGACTATGGATATTATTCCATATATAATACCACGACAGACTATTTTGATATCACATAGGATTATGTATACTGCGTGTCATTTTTCATATATTACTGTCTATAAACAGCAAAATCAGCATGTGATGCTCATAATATTTTGTTGTTTTATTATTAACGTACTATAATGGTGATTTGAATAATTGTTAATACACTACTCACACAAATTAAGGGATATTTAAAAAATTCAACATTTTTGGGTGATTTTCAACAAGGGATAATTTGGAGAAAAATGGTCGCACAGAAGATTTAAAAAACGGAAATTGTAGCTTCAAGTGTCTAGTTTTCAGATATGGACTGTAAAATTATGTAGCGTGGGCGGTTTTTAAGTAATCATCCGAAAACCAAAGAAACATTTTTTATCCAAATTTTTGCTCGCCTTTAAAATGGTCTGTGGACTTCAAATTTTTTTTTTATTCACGCGACTATAAAACCTCCTGTCCATTTTAACTTTGTCAATCAATTACTCAGGAACTATTGATCGTACAGAAAAGGAAAGTAGGGTTTTGGCAACTGCAAAACATTCTTTATGACAAGCAATTGGTGACTGTAGATAAAATAAAATCGAAGTGATGATGTTGACTGAAAAAAAGTAGAAAATTTGCGAATTTAAGGATATTTGGATAATTTTGTAGAACTTTGGATATAATGCATGAACGAAGGATATTATCGGTAATTTTTTAACCTTGATGTGTCCCCAAAAAACCCTGAAAGTTGAAAAGCGCTGCGATTTTTTTTCGTAGTGCCCCGAAGGTTTAAATTTCTCGTTTCTGTCAAAAATCTCCGCAACAAGCAAGTTTTCGATTTTTATTCGTTTTTTCAACTTCAAAATGGTTTTTTCAGCAATAATGCGTAATTTTTCTATTCAAAGACATCAATTATCAACAATTTTTTTTTAATAAAATTTTTTTTTATAAATTTCTTTTTCACGTGTTAACGATAATCTCCTCTTGTCCAAAAAAGTTTGGTCGATTTTTTTTACCAGTCTAACCATCTTTGTTTTCAATGTCTATTTAAAAATTAAATTAAAAAAGTTGATATACCCCCGTATGGAGAAAATCATCTTTTGTAAATTAATTTATCTCATATACTATTGCATATGCAATAGTATATGAGTATATATAATGATATATGATTACATGTGATCATATATGGCTATGTATTACTGTATATGATTATATAGAGACAGATTTCGTTCATGATCATTTATGACAAAATCACACATGATTATTTATGTTCTCAGCGAGAAAAAATCGTACAGAGCTCTTCCACCGCTCAAATTAAAGGGGAAAAATCCAGCTAGACGATCCTTTCAATCCGATCATGCAAAAAAAATTATTAAAATCCGTGCGAACTGTGAAAGTTGAGAAAAAATTTTGAAAAATTTATTTACTTCGGTTTTATGATGGCTACTAAAAATTGGCTGATGCGAAAAAATGTTGAGCTCAAAATCTCAAAACTAGAGATTCACACCTTCGATTGGCTTTTTTTATTTCGCTGTACGACCATTTTTCGAGGAGTTACAGCTATTTGTAAACGACCTCAAAATTGGCGGACTTTTTCAATATCCTTTAATTCTTTGGCCTAGTGTAGACGTCCATTTTTTCCCGGGGTGTTATATTGATTCAAATGGGTGCTGTGATACACCATAAGCATGGCACTGGTTAAATGAAAAGCGCCATACATATGGTGACAGGCTCAACGCGTGACATCGGAATTAAACAATACTAGTTAATAATACTTGCCATTATTTTCAATGTGCCGATTTATCCATTCTCTTATTGAAACCACAGTTCTGCTTCTCAATAATTGGTGTTTGTCCCTTACTCCTTTCATTTCTCTCCACGGCGGTACTTTTTTGGCGTCTATATACTCTTTAAATTCTTTTAGTATTATGTTCTTTTCTTCTGGTTTCCAGAACAGTCTCTTCATTTCCTTGTATGGAGAACCTGGAAAATCAAAACGTGAATGGAACGATTTAAAAAAATGAAACTTTTCGGTAAGTATATGAGGTCTTATTCAATCGAGTTTTCCGTTTTTTGGATGCCACGTCAGATTCGGTAACGCTCTAAATCGTTGAATGAAGTCTGGATGGTGTCACGATCGGTTGACGGTTCCTTTCTACATCGGTATTCGCCACCGTTGAAATCTCTGAGCTGAGGTTTGAAATATCCTTTATCGACACAGACGAATTAGCGCCAGTACCCATACGTACCATTACATATAGATGCGTACATCTACAGGGTGTGTCTCAACTGCGTCTTTTCCATTCGTGACCATATGGGGTGCCTCGATCCAAGCGATACGCTTTTTTTTAAGTCGTGCGATAAAAATGGACCGCGATATTCATGAGTAGAGTTCGACGCTGACTAAACGATCGCAACAATTGCCAACCGTTAATTGTTCGCGAAACCCATTCATAATCTGCGAACTTGGGGATGAGCCTTTTAATTGATAAATAACAATTCCCGAGCGATCTTGTCCGCAGATAGAAAAAATATTCGCTTTTCTTATTTGACACTAAAAAAAAAGAGAAAAACTTGCCTGACCGTGGATTCGAATCCGTGCTCGGTCCGGCTTGCCGCCGAAACTACGGTGCCATTATTTACTCAGCGTCGAACTTTACTCATGAATAACTCGGCGAATTTTTGTCGCACGCCTTAAAAAAAAAATCGTTTTGTTTGGAAAGAGACACCTTATAGGCTAACGAACGGAAAGTACGTCGTTGAGGTACACCTTGTATATGTAATGGTACGTATGAGTACCGGCGCTAATTTGTAACGTCTCATACGAGGACCGGATCATTCACGCTCCTAGTTTTTACCATTACGAGGGATATTCTAGATTTATCCATTTGTACGCAATATTATATGCGAGTACCCGTCAACGTCCCATGAAACAATGGACATACATGAACATATAATTATTTATACTCACATGTGACATTATATACAATTATATATGCCTTAACATGACATCATGAATGATCAATTATGTAGATATATTACCATGTATAGGATTGATTTTTTCTAGGCGCGGACCATATATGCCCATATATGATCATGAATGTTCAATAGTTGGTACTCTGAACTCGTATATGAACATATGGTTTTATAGATGAACTCATATATGATACAACATGTACTATATATTGTTATATATAATTGGATTTGGCCCCCAAAACCCATACATAAGCGTATATAATTGAATATGCGACCATGTATATGAACCTATATATGATGTACAAACTATTTTGGTGTCATATATAATCACATATGTAACCGTAATCATCCGCAACAGCCATATTTGAACGTATATAATAACGAAAACATATGTGGCTATGGATATTATTCCAGATATAATACCACGACAGACTATTTTGATATCACATAGGATCATGTATACTGCGTGTCATTTTTCATATAATACTGCCTATAAACAGCAAAATCAGCATGTGATGCTGATAATATTTTGTTGTTTTATTATAAACGTACTATAATGGTGATTTAAATAATTGTTAATACACTACTCACACAAATTAAGGGATATTTAAAAAATTCAACATTTTTTGGTGATTTTCAACGAGAGATAATTTGGAGAAAAATGGTCGCACAGAAGATTTAAAAAAAGGAAATTGTAGTTTCAAGTGTCTAGTTGTCAGATCTGGACTGTAAAATTATGTAGCGAGGGCGGTTTTCAAGTAATCATCCGAAAACCAACGAAACATTTTTTATCCAAATTTTTGCTCGCCTTTAAAATGGTCTGTGGACTTCAAATTTTTTTTTATTCACGCGACTATAAAACCTCCTGTCCATTTTAACTTTGTCAATCAATTACTCAGGAACTATTGATCGTACAGAAAAGGAAAGTAGGGTTTTGGAAACTGCAAAACTTTCTTTATGACAGGCAATTGGTGACTGTAGATAAAATAAAATCGAAGTGATGATGTTGACTGAAAAAAAGTAGAAAATTTGCGTATTTAAGGATGTTTGGAAAATTTTGTATAACTTTGGATATAATGCATGAACGAAGGATATTATCGGTAATTTTTTAACCTTGATGTGTCCCCAAAAAACCCTGAAAGTTGAAAAGCGCTGCGATTTTTTTTCTTAGTGCCCCGAAGGTTTAAATTTCTCGTTTCTGTCAAAAATCTCCGCAACAAGCAAGTTTTCGATTTGTATTCGTTTTTTCAACTTCACAATGGTTTTTTCAGCAATAATGCGTAATTTTTCTATTCAAAGACATCAATTATCAACAATTTTTTTTTAATAAAATTTTTTTTTCATAAAGATCTTTTTCACGTGTTAACGATAATCTCCTCTTGTCCAAAAAAGTTTGGTCGATTTTTTTTACCAGTCTAACCATCTTTGTTTTCAATGTCTATTTAAAAATTAAATTAAAAAATTGTTTGTTTAATTTACTTTTGTAAATTAATTTATCTCATATACCATGGCATATGCAATAGCATATGAGTATATATAATGATATATGATTACATGTGATCATATATGGCTATGTATTACTATATATGATTATATAGAGACAAATTTCGTTCATGATCATTTATGACAAGATCACACATGATTATTTATGTTCTCAGCGAGAAAAAATCGTACAGAGCTCTCCTACCGCTCAAATTAAAGGGAAAAAATCTAGATAGACGATCCTTTCAATACGATCATGCAAAAAAAATTTATTAAAATCCGTGCGAACTGTGAAAGTTGAGAAAAAGTTTTGAAAAATTTATTTACTTTGGTTTTATGATGGCTACTAAAAATTGGCTGATGCGAAAAAATTTTGAGCTCAAAATCTCAAAACTAGAGATTCACACCTTCGATTGGCTTTTTTTATTTCGCTGCACGACCATTTTTCGAGGAGTTTCAGCTATTTGTAAACGACCTCAAAATTGGCGGACTTTTTCAATATCCTTTAATTCTTTGGCCTAGTGTATACGTCCATTTTTTCCCGGGGTGTTATATTGATTCAAATGGGTGCTGTGATACACCATAAGCATGGCACTGGTTAAATGAAAAGCGCCATACATATGGTGACAGGCTCAACGCGTGACATCGGAATTAAACAATACTAGTTAATAATACGTGCCATTTTTTTCAATGTGCCGCTTTATCCATTGTTTTATTGAAACCACAGTTCTGCTCCTCAATAATTGGTGTTTGTCCCTTACTCCTTTTATTTCTCTGGTCGGCGGTACTTTTTTGGCGTCTATATACTCTTTAAATTCTGTTAGTATTATGTTCTTTTCTTCTGGTTTCCAGGGCAGTCTCTTCATTCCCTTGTATGGAGAACCTGGAAAATCAAAACGTGAATGGAACGATTTAAAAAAATGAAACTTTTCGGTAAGTATATGAGGTCTTATTCAATCGAGTTTTCCGTTTTTTGGATGCCACGTCAGATTCGGCAATGCTCTAAATCGTTGAATGAAGTCTGGATGGTGTCACGATCGGTTGACGGTTGCTTTCTACATCGGTATTCGCCACCGTTGAAATCTCTGAGCTGAGGTTTGAAATGTCCTTTATCGACACAGACGAATTAGCGCCAGTACCCATACGTACCATTACATATAGATGCGTACATCTACAGGGTGTGTCTCAACTGCGTCTTTTCCATTCGTGACCATATGGGGTGCCTCTATCCGAGCGATACGCTTTTTTTTAAGTCGTGCGATAAAATGGACCGCGATATTCATGAGTAGAGTTCGACGCTGACTAAACGATCGCAACAATTGCCAACCGTTAATTGTTCGCGAAACCCATTCATAATCTGCGAACTTGGGGATGAGCCTTTTAATTGATAAGTAACAATTACCGAGCGATCTTGTTCGCAGAAAGAAAAAATATTCGCCTTTCTTATTTGACACTAAAAAAATGAGAAAAACTTGCCTGACCGTGGATTCGAACCCGTGCTCGGTCCGGCTTGCCGCCGAAACAACGGTGCTATTATTTACTCAGCGTCGAACTTTACTCATGAATAACTCGGCGAATTTTTGTCGCACGCCTTAAAAAAAAAATCGTTTTGCTTGGAAAGAGACACCTTATATGCTAACGAACGGAAAGTACGTCGTTGAGGTACACCTTGTATATGTAATGGTACGTATGAGTACCGGCGCTAATTTGTAACGTCTCATACGAGGACCGTGTCATTCACGGTCCTAGTTTTTACCATTACGAGGGATATTCTAGATTTATCCATTCGTACGCAATGTTATATGCGAGTACCCGTCAACGTCCCATGAAACAATGGACATACATGAACATATAATTGTTTATACTGACATGTGACATTATATACAATTATATATGCCTTAACATGACATCATGAATGATCAATTATGTAGATATATTACCATGTATAGGATTGATTTTTTCTAGGTGCGGACCATATATGCCCATATATGATCATGAATGTTCAATAGTTGGTACTCTGAACTCGTATATGAACATATGGTTTTATAGATGAACTCATCTATGATACAACATGTACTGTATATTGTTATATATAATTGGATTTGGCCCCCAAAACCCATATATAAGCGTATATAATTGAATATGCGACCATTTATATGAACCTATATATGATGTACAAACTATTTTGGTGTCATATATAATCACATATGTAATCGTAATCATCCGCAACAACCATATTTGAACGTATATAATAACGAAAACATATGTGGCTATGGACATTATTCCAGATATAATACCACGACAGACTTTTTTGATATCACATAGGACCATGTATACTGCGTGTCATTTTTCATATAATACTGTCTATAAACAGCAAAATCAGCATGTGATGCTGATAATATTTTGTTGTTTTATTATAAACGTACTGTAATGGTGATTTAAATAATTGTTAATACACTACTCACACAAATTAAGGGATATTTAAAAAATTTAACATTTTTTGGTGATTTTCAACAAGGGATAATTTGGAGAAAAATGGTCGCACAGAAGATTTAAAAAAAGGAAATTGTAGCTTCAAGTGTCTAGTTGTCAGATCTGGACTGTAAAATTATGTAGCGTGGGCGGTTTTCAAGTAATCATCCGAAAACCAACGAAACATTTTTTATTCAAATTTTTGCTCGCCTTTAAAATGGTCTGTGGACTTCAAATTTTTTTTTCATCACGTGACTATAAAACCTCCAGTCTATTTTAACTTTGTTAAAATAGACTTTAGTCTATTTTATCCTATCCAGTCTATCCAGTCTATTTTAACTTTGTTAAAATAGACTGGATAGACTGGATCAATTACTCAGGAACTAATGATCGTACAGAAAATGAAGGTAGGGTTTTGGAAACGGCAAACCATTCTTTATGACAGGCAATTAGTGACTGTAGATAAAATAAAATCGAAGTGATGATGTTGACTGAAAAGAAGTAGAAAATTTGCGAATTTAAGGATATTTGGCAAATTTGGTATAACTTTGGATATAATGCATGAACGAAGCATATCATCGGTAATTTTTTAACCTTGAACTGTCCCCAAAAATCCCTCAAAGTTTCAAAGCGCGGCGATGTTTTTTCTTAGTGCCCCGAAGGTTTAAATTTCTCGTTTCTGTCAAAAATCTCCGCAACAAGCAAGTGTTCGATTTTTATTCGTTTTTTCAACTTCAAAATGATTTTTTCAGCAATAATGCGTAATTTTTCTATTCAAAGACATCAATTATCAACAATTTTTTTTAAATTAAATGTTTTTTTCATCAATTTCTTTTTCACGTGTTAACGATAATCTCCGCTTGGCCAAAAAAGTTTGGTCGATTTTTTCAACCAGTCTAACCACCTTTGTTTTCAATGTCAATTCAAAAATTAAATTAGAAAAGTTGATATAACCCCGTAGGGCGGTAAATCAACTTTTGTAAGTTAATTTTTCTCATATACTAATGCATGTGCAATAGTATATGAGTATATATAATCATATATGATTACATGTGATCATATATGGCTTTGTATGACTATATATGATTATATAGAGACAAATTTCGTTCATGATCATATATGACAAGATCATACATGATTATTTATGTTCTCAGCGAGAAAAAATCGTACCGAGCTCTCGCACCGCTCAAATTAACAGGGGAGAATCCATCTAGACGATCCTTTTAATCCGATCATTCAAGAAAATTTATTAAAGCCCGTGCAGACTGTGAAAGGTGAGCAAAAATTTTGAAATTTTTTTTTCTTCGGTTTTTTGTTGGCTACTAAAAATTGGCTGATGCGAAAAAAATTTTAGCTCAAGATCTCATAACTAGAGATTCACACCTTCAATTTTTTTTTCTTTATTTTGCTGTACGACCATTTTTCGCGGAATTACAGCTATTTTAAAATGACCCTAAAATCAGCGGACTTTTTCAATATCCTGTAAGCGGTTACCCCCCCTTCCGATTTTAAAAAAATCTATTTTTTTTATTGCATTTTTTTGAAGTATAAGTATCTGAGAATATGTCCTGAAAATTTCTAGTCGATCCGAACCAAATTGACTGAGATATGAGCGTTGAAAGAGAAGAATCCGTTGTGTAAACGACCGGCTAGTCTGCCGTCTGGCGCGCTCGACCCTCCCACCGACCTTCAATTCATTGTTCGATGAAAAGGGTCGTATACCTGGCATTCACAACGTTCATATAATAGACTGGAATTTATAAAAACGGGCCCGGAATCGATGACTCTATGTGAGTTTACAAAAAAAATATTTTCTTCGTGTAAGCTGAAATTGAAACTTTAAACGCGTTTTTCTCAAAATGGCATTTTTGAAGTCGGTGACCAAGATTACTCGAACACTAATGAACCGATCTTCTTGAAAATTTGCAGGCTTATTTAATACATAAAAAGTCTTTGATCGTTCGATTTTTTTTTCGAAAAAAATGGCCGTTTTATAGCCAAAAAACGGCCGTTTTTTTCGTTAAAATCGAACCATTAACTTTGACTGTCCGCCATTTTGTGAAAAATGAATATTTTTTAAAATCCTTCGATTAAAGACTAGTCTATACTTATATTTGACTAAATCCATCCCCATTTTTTTTCAGATGATCCACTTCGCCGCAATGTTGGTCACCGCAAACCGTGTATATAAAAACATTATTTCATTGACGGCCATTTGCTACTAAACAATGTAATATTTTTCAATAAAAAATTACTGAAAGTTCTTCAACATGTGTTCTTTAAGATGGTATATTGATCGATTAAAAAAGTTTTGTAGTTTTCTTTTAAAAAATCCATGAAAAAGGCCTTTTTTGCGCTACAAGTGGGGGTAACGCCTTAATTCTTTGGCCTAGTGTATATGTCCATTTTTTCCCGGGGTGTTATATTGATTCAAATGGGTTCTGTGATACACCATAAGCATGGCACTGATTAAATGAAAAGCGCCATACATATGGTGACAGGTTCAACGCGTGAGATCGGAATTAAAAAATACTAGTGAATAATACGTGCCATTTTTTTTTCTGTTTCGTAAAGTGCATCCATAAAATATTCAAGACATTCGTCGTATTTTCTAAAACCCCACTATTGTATTATCGGTGTATTGACTTCAGATTCTTCTACGTGTAGCGAACGTCGATAAATATAATTATTATAAATATTATTCATTCATTCATACGGTGATGATCGGTTAACAATCGTACAGGGTGCGCCAGAGAAACTTACTTATTTGAAAGGTCAATAAAAACAAAAGTACTTCCATTATTGTTTAAAATTTTTTTTATTTGAGAATACAATATCCCAATTTTTTTTCATGCAGTCTTGAAAATGACATCGGATAAATGGCGACCCCCATTGCGCATACACCGATGAAGTCGATTTTTGAAATTCGTACCCACTCCTTGCAGCATATCAATCGGTATGTTGGCAATGGCGTCGCGAATGTTGTTCTTGAGGTGTGCTATGGTCCGTGGTCGATCGACATAAACCAGAGATTTCAAATAACCCCATAAAAAGAAATCGCATGGAGTCAAATCTGGAGAGCGTGCCGGCCATTGTAGATCGCCTCTGAGAGAGATGAGGCGGTCGGGGAAATGTTGTCGCAACAAATTCATCGAGTCTCGTGCTGTGTGTGCTGTGGCTCCATCTTGCTGAAACCACACGTTCCTAACGTTCATTTCTTCGAGTCTTGGAAGAAAAAATTCCTCGATCATGCGTGTTTGCGAGCCGAACGCCGGGGAGAACGCACAATTGACTGCCTCACTCTTTCGACATTTTCCGGAGTTCTGATGGTCCGTTGAAGTCCATTTCTGGGTTTAGCGACACTTCCACACTCCCGAAATGAGTTAACCCACGACAAAATCGAATTACGGCCAGGAACGAGTCTGTGAGGAGGAATGTCATAGCGAGCGCGGAAGGCACGTTGCATAGCAACAAGTGAGCGACCGTTAGAAAAGAAGCTCTCGACTGCGAAGGCCCGCTGCTCTCTAGACCAGAGCATGATGGCAACTGGCTGGAGGGAGAAACAAACTTGGGAACTTCCCCCTCCAGATGCGCCCCCTCTGGCCCCTCTACCCACCCAACTCACCGCGCGGGAATTTTTTCAAATAAGTAAGTTTCTCTGGCGCACCCTGTATAATTGAATAGCGAAGACGAATAATTTCTATATACCGAACGCGGAAGCGTGAATAGTTAACATGACGCCAGAAACACGATAAGCCGACGATAGTCCATGTATGTTCATTTGTGGGAGAATACTTTGGGCACGTACATGTGCACGTAATGATACAAATTAAGGCAGAAGACCACTGTGACCCCCTGTTTTTTTGCCATTTTTCAAGAATTTTTTTTTGTGGGAATGAAAAAAAGAGATATTCGAAAAAAAAAATTTTTTGTTCGTTGTTTATTGAAGATACATAAAAAAATTTTTTTTAATTTTTCACGCCCCATGGTGACGCTGGGGAAGCTCCCGCGTCAGATACTGGTGCCTCTGCAGTGGTGCGCGGCACGCAGCAGAACTCTCTTTAACGTCGATCTGCAAAAAAAATACCGAGTGTTTTCGTTAATAATATGATATTTTGAAGAGAAGTACACAAGGATTTGAAAAAATATTGATTAAAAAAAATAGGCACGCTTTTGAAATTAAAGGACGATTTTCGAACAAAATTTCTCGTCGAAAATAGGCTATAACTTTTTTTATTGTTGAGATATCGAAAAAATCCTATGTACTTCTTTAGATAATCTAGGTTTATTGATGCAGTCCGAATTTGAAGTCGATCGGATAAAAATTGCTCGAGTTCTGCTGCGTGCCGTACTCACAAAAGTGGTTTTGAGGAAAACGCGTTCAAAGTTTTAGGTTTGTTAATTTATCCGATAAATTGGAACAAAATTTTTTACCTTTAATCAGCGATGCCGGCACCATATAGCTGGCCTTCAAGAGGCAAATCATTGTCCCTAGCATCTTTTCTCGAACTTGTAGAGGCTCTTCTTGCCTCTTTTGCAGCGACTGTGAGCGAGCGCTCCGCCAGCTCGATCCGCGCTGCGTCGGTTTCAACGCAAAAATTGAAACAATTTGGGCCGATAGTTATCCCCAACGTCTCCAAAACTTTCATGAGGCTTCTCAGGCCATCATTGAATAATAATACCGCGATATCAGCTGCAATATCGACGATTTTTTTTCTCCCGGACTGACACTTGGGGGCTATTACCCAAACTGATTTGTTGTAGCTTTCGTTGTTGTTTTGCGTGAAGCCGCCCAAACAACGCTGCAGCAAATCGTCTCTGCTCAAATTTTCGAAGACTGGCGTAATTGCCTCCAATACTTCCTCAGGAAGAGGCGGCTTATGGCGATATTCAGAAATATTACCGCTTGCGACCGCTCGCTGCCATGAACACCACGACTAGGCTCCCTCTGGGCAATCGTCATGTTGTGGCTCACTATCGGTGGATATTGTATGTTTGATGGTTCCCAAATTGCCTTCCTCATTTTTTCAACATCATCGCTGTTCCTCCGAATAGCCAAGCCGTAATATATGCTCAACTCGTCAATCAATTTTCCGGTGAGCTTTCCTCTGCCAGACAATCCTTTTTATTTTTTCACGATTTCACGGAGGCGCGTCCCCATACGTTTTTGGACATGATCGATGCACTCTTTTTTTTATCTCGAAACCGTCGTATAGATCGCTATTCGATATGCCCAGAAACGTTTTAGAATCGCCGTCACCAATATAATATTTATATTTTTTGCCATAGAGCTCTTCAGACCGTTGAAACATTTCGACAGCTGAGTCGACTTCCATTTTTCCGGAGGAGCCGCTATGGTTCGCCTGACACTCATCGTCGTGGGTACTTTTCCATTCCCAGTACTCCGCGGTGCTTTCTTTTTTTTCCCAATGCGCGCAAGGTTTGCAATATTTCGATTTCACCATATCGTCGATCACTTTTTTAGTGTACCAGCCGATTAGCGATGTTATGCCGAAAAGCGAGCTGAAACCGGGCTTACGCCACAATCCGTCGCCTGAAACGATAATTCCGTCCTCCACCCCATTTTCCAACGAAATTGTCTCCTCCTCAAGTGCAGCCTTTTGTTTGCTCACTGTGCTCACAGCTTTAGAGGCAATCGAAATCGAATTTAAGATTCGATCGTAGAAAGACTGAAATATGGGGCGCGGTAGGTCCATAAATGCACAAAACTTCATCAGGCCATTCAAACCGACGCTAAGAAGACGCATACTGAATACGATCCGACGATTTATTTCGTATGCATTGTCAATCATAGGACACGAATGGATTTGCACTTTTTCACAATGGCTGCAATCGACCTCGATTTTGAATCCGAGTCCGCGCAAACTTTTTTCAGTAAACTTTATATCGCGATCACACACTTTGCACTTCACTAACGTCGATATAATGTTCAATGCATTGACGAGGTGTACTATACGATAACCGAAATCGTTAGTAACACCGCCCTCTAAAACGTCCGACGATTTTAACTTTTTCGCCGACGTGCTCACATACTCTGCAGAACTATTTTCGGAGCTATAACGGTTCGGAGGTTTTCGATTCGAAATTTTCGTTCGACTCCTCGTCACATAGCTCCGTTTTGTTCCCTTTTTCCCCGCGTACACTTTCGGATTATCCATTTCGATCTGCAAAGAATAATTCTGAGCGTTCGATATTTATAAACGAAACGATTCGGAGCGTTTAGACACAAGTAGCGTCGCTTCTATTCGCAAACTGACGCTATGACGCTATCCCTATACCTGCCTTGAAAATTTTTCAATTATCGCCACCTATGACTTTTTTTCGAAACTATATTTATAACAATAGCCGGTTTTTGTGAAGGGAGACAAATGAATACCTGGGAAAGACCCGCAGGACCTGGGAAAGGTCCGGTATACCAGCCGACCCTGAGGGGCGCAGCTGCACGAGATCCCGAGCGTCACGGAGCGCTGCACCGCTTCACAAAATATTCAATATCTCCGAAAATAATTATTTTTTCGACCTGGGTCCAACGGCATCTTAATCTTAAATGTATTTTAGATATTTCGAGATGGTTTTCAAAAAATCTATTTTTTGAAGCCGTCACAGTGGTGTTGTCCCTTAATACCGTGATTGATTTGCAAAGGATTATACGAAAACCACAAACTTCGTGTTAATTATATTGGGAGTACAACTAAGTCTCCGCCATTTGACAAAACATGGTCCCACCAGGAGAGGTTATGGTTGAAATTGCCAGATGTAAAACGTCACATCATAAGGTTAGGCATCTGGCAAGACCATGACCTTGAAATATTAGCGATTTTGTATCGGCATCACATAATTTTGTCGTGCGCAAATATCGAGTTCTGAGCCGAATAAGCGTCATTTGCGGGAACTCTTGCGTTTGGCACGAATCTCCCTCTAATAATGCTTTCAATTCGCCGTATTCGTTTCGGCCTTATTCCGCTACGTTCTTTGTCCTCGACGTCAAATTCACCCTTCTTAAACGTTTGAAACCACTCACGACGACTTCTCTCACTTAAAGCAGCCTCACCATATGCTTCTACAAGCAATCGATGCGCCCCAGCTGCAGAGTTCTTCAAATTAAAGAAATAAAGAAGAGTTAAAAAGTTCCTGCAAATGACGCTTATTCGGCGCAAAACTCGAAATTTTCGCACCAAAAAATGTGATGCTGATACAAAATCGCAAATATTTCAAGGTTACGGTCTTGCCAGATGACCAACCTTAAGATGTGACGTTTTACATCTGACAATTTCAACCATAACCTCTTGGTGGGGCCATCTTTTATCAAACGATGGAGACTTATTTGTACTCCCAATAGTATAGTGTGTGTGGGTGTATATGTGGTATAAGTGGTATATTTATAAAATTTATGTGGTATATTGTTTAAACAAGTTTACAAAGTATTCGAAGAACCAATATGTGGACTGGATCGAGTGTTTGACGTGTAAAGCTTGGTCGCATGAGAAACGCACCGCTTATACAAATGTGGGCAACTTTATTTGCAATTTGTATTTCGACTGATGTTTGCGTACTCTTTATCGACCCCCGTGCGTATTCTTAAACGCCTGTATGTCTAAGAGTTGGCAAATCCCGTTTTGTAGTTCTTAGTTTGTTATTTTGAAAAAAATTAAGATTTCTAATTGTCGCTCATAATGTAATTAGAATGCTAGATATTCTTCCAATCAAGAGGTGAGATGCATCCAGAATTTTCAAAAAATCGATTTTTTCACATTTTCTTGAAGTATGACGTTTCGAAAATATTCCCTGAAAATTTCAAGTCAATCCGAAGAATAGTTTCCGGGATATCCCACAATTAGTGAAGGGGCGTAGGATCCCCATGGCGGGAAGCGGCTGACAAACGCGCAAACGATAATACCCGCGGAGGCAGAATGCTTCGAAGACAACAACAAATTGATATTGTGGAAGCTTCCACATCGGCAGAACCCCTATTGTATGGGCTAGGAATTGATGATTCGATGTAAGTAATTTTTAATTAGTATTGCTATACATAAATCACGTGTAAAATTGGAAAACTCTTTCAGAAATTAGAAAAAAATGTTTCACTTAATTTTTGAAACATTGTTTTAACAATTGGCCATAAACAATTGAATGCTCGACTTTTCGGCAAAAATTGTGATATTCGGATTCAGCAGATCCAAATACAAAAAAAAAGTTTAGCTTCATCCATCGAGCTTAAAATTTTACGCACATATAATACCGTATCCACACCGAAAAACTTTAAACGCGTTTTTCTCGAAACTATGTTTTACAAGTCGGTGACCACTCTAATTCAAAAACCACTCGATGGATTTTGATGAAATTTGGTGTGCTTATTGATAGCATTAAAAACTAGTCCTTAATTGAAGCATTTTCATTTTTGTTGAAAATTTATATATTTTTAAACAATAAACGAGCGATTTGTTGGTCGAAAATCGAAAGTTATCTGTCGGAAGCCACCATTCTGTTAATTAAAAAAAAAGCTTCTATTAAGGACTAGATTTATTATGAAACTAATGATTTTTTCGGTTTTTTTTATTTTAAATGATCCAGAATAATTTCATGATGGTCACCGCAAAGCACTACATGCCGAACGGGGTCCGACAAAGATGGCGATATTTTTATAAATAATTAATATTTTTCTTTGAAAACTTGTACAAGTCAAGTTGAAATATAACATAAAAAGTCTGTGTAACCACTTTTGTAAAACAAACTCAATGACCATGAAAAAAATTATTGAAAATGCTTGTTTTTTCATGCCTCTGACTGCATCTCACTCCTTAATCAGTTCATAAAAACCGGAATCGTTGATGAATCGTAATAAACGTACTTGTTAAGAGAATCTATCTAAGAAGCTACGGTTTAAATTTCAAGTCAACCGGATAAAAACTGCCCGAATTATACGTCCTCCCGATTTAAACAAGACAACTTCGAGAAAAATGCGTTTAACGTTTAAAAACTGACGTACGAGCTATTGTCCACGCGACGGAATTGAAGCTCTCATTTGAATTCTTCGTGTGCCCTCGTAGGCACTTTGATCGTAGGTCTTCAGTTGCTAGGTCATATTTTTTGGACAACGACTTGACTAAACGACTCTAAATTGTTACTTTCGCCGTCTAGGCTGTTTACTTTCAATTCGGGCACCCTTTTCTTAGTAGTTGTCTATTTTTCCTCTCACCGAAATTCGCGTTGATGGCCGGAGCTGATTCAGCGTACCCTTGCTGAGTTTGCGTTCGATTCTTGGAAAAATCTATGTACGACTCCTGTACAGATATCCGCTGGTCCAGAATCTTCTTTCCGTGAGCTTGCATTTGCCTGTCGAGCCACTCCCGTTTCGCCTTCTCCTTGCTTGACGCTAGGCGACTAGGGCCAGGTTTGTTTAATTCCTTGCCGGGCACCCTCTCCTTCGTAATGCTCTGTCCCTCCCTCTCATCAAACACCGCTCTTTGGAACGCAGCTAATTCAGCTTGAATTCGATCCCGGATCGAAATCGGGTACCAGTCGTCCCACATCGAATTCCCCGGTATCCTATTATGAGATTGCATTTGAGGGTCGAGCCCACCTCCGTTCACCCCTTTCTTATTTGTCTCATCGCTCAGCCTCCTCAAAACCTCCTCGCCTTTCTTGAAGGGCCAATCGTAATCCTCCTGCCACATCCAGGATGTTGAACCTCCAGGATTTGAATTCTCGCGTGACCCTGCTTCATTCACGAATCCAAAAACATCGGTGGCCGCCGAAGAATCCTCATTCGCCCTTTTCTTATTTGTCTCATCGCTCAGCTTCCTCAAAACCTCCTCGCCTTCCTTAAAGTGCCAATCGTAATCCTCCTGCGACATCCAGGATGTCGAACCTCCAGGATTTGAATTCTCGCGTGAACCTGCTTCATTCACGAATCCAAAAACGTCGGTGGCCGCCGACGAATCCTCAGTTGTCGGATTTGGGGCTGATGCGCTTTCGTCCAGCTGCAAATTATGTGATTATTGATATGGCTGAGATGCGGCCGTGCCGATTAATGGATCAACTTGTTCGTTATGCACTGGTGTTTTTTCATTATAGTCAAAAGTATCGCTCGCTTGTCAGTCGCGCCTCTTTGTCCGTATAGCAGTTCATGGTTTATACAGTCTTGGGGCTCCAAGAGTGAGCAGCACGTAGCTATATGTGAACAGATGCATGAGCACTCGCTGTCAGTACGAGCGAATTAGAATGTATTCGATAAATTAGACTGCGAGCCGGACTTAGCAAAAGAAAAAGACCAGGCGTGTTAGTGATTCAACTACGATGTATGGCCGCGCGAAACAAAGTTAACCAGATATCTACTGCCGTAAAGAAACGTATGAATAATTACTTGATAATTTTTCCTTCTTTTATCTGCCATTTTCTCTCATTGTTAAGAACGTGGTTGGAATTTCAGGGTATAGGAAGCATCGGTGTTGCGATGGGAATAAACTCTATCTACCTACAAAATTTAAAGTGAATCTGTTGAGTGGTTTTTGATTCATGAAGTAACTGACATAAGACCATTTCGGATTTATATATAAGTAGAAAGTAGGATTCGGACAATGACAAAAAAATTGGTATTCATCCCAGGCAGCATAAATGTCTAATTGACGTCGATAAGTTACCGTTGTCAGGTTACCTTTAAGCCATGACCGTAAGATAACTATTCGACATCTTTCAAATGACATACCGTATGATGCTGCCCTAAAGTTATATTTTTATGATATCTTCCGGCGATGAAACCGGATGTCTCAAAAGTATCCCAAAATATTATCCAATTGATGACTTTTTTAAGTTGTGAATAAGTTATCTATTTACTGTTATCTATTGTATCTAGTTTAACGTTGTCCAGAGGATATCATAAAGACGAACTATATAAGACGTCTTTTTCACGACACCTTTTAGATATCGGTAAGGTGCTGTCTTTTAAGATATTTGGTATTGGCGGGAAATAGTACAGAGTCATCCAAATGTTGTCCTAAAGATGACATTCACCGGATCACTTTTATCGCAGTGCGAATGTAGCGTGTTATATTTCAATTCACCGGCAAAAAATTGTGTGTAACAACAAGTAGTTGAAAAAATAAAGGTGTTGAAATATATATGCGCGAGTGCCATTTATCCCACTATTCTTTTCGCCTCTGTGAGTACATATATGTATTTAATGTACTGGCTTTTTATTCTAAAAGCGTAGGTCTTTTTGTAAGATTATCCAAGGGATCTTTTGGAGCATGGCAACCACCAAAAGACGTGACCGTAACGGGAGAGAAATCTAATAACGACTGTACCGTTTTTATAATATTAAATTATATTTTACTTATAATGAATTAATTGATGTTTTATTTATAATTACCTAGCCCACTTCGAAACCGACATAAAAATATTTTATTAATTTCTGCATTATCAAAAGTAACTTTTGAACAGTCAAGATTATTAAGCTATATTAAATATTCTAGACTATTAATAGGTTAATTTTTATAAATATATGGATAGGATATTGTTATCTATATATATATATATATATATATATATATATATATATATATATATATATATATATATATATATATATATATATATATATATATATATCGCCAATAAATAGATATCTTTTCGATAGTAATCTTCGATACCGTTTAGATCTCGATTTGTCAACCTCATTCGGATGCCTATTGGACGACTTTCAGATATATCGATTTGATGACTTTCCGCTAACGTACCGACAACCGAAAAGAGTTAACCTTTTGTCGACACTTTGTTAACCATTAAAAGTTGCCGTATAGTTGACTATCGGACACAAATAAGTTATCTGCCAAGCGGACATAAGTGATACGTTTTGTAATACAAAACGCCGTCTTTTTGGACAATCAAAAAGTTATCCGTATCCGTTTCGCGATATCTTTCGGATGCCATATAGATAAAATTTTGCTACCTGGGATATTAACTAGATGCGGCTATTTGGTTTTTCGAATTTGAATTAACTAAATCTTTCGTCAAATCAAATGTTTCCCATTGTATTCCATTATTGGAATTATTTGATTTAAATATATTTATTCATTCAAATCGAGATCTATTCAATAGCGTCTAATAACAAAATATTTTATTTATTCCTAATAAATTTGTGATTCGCTTTTTCCTTTTTCTATTTAATTGAATTAACGGTCTGTCTTTATTGCAACAAATACTTATTCGAACCAAGCTATTGGCCATATTGATGAAATTGGGCAAATATTGGCCACATGATAAAAATCACACACATACGCACACACACACGCGCGCGCGCACGCACACACATACACACAAAGGTTGAGTTTGAAAAATCTATCGCATGATATTTGATAAAACTCACTAAATATAACAATGACATTAACTAATTGATATAGTTAACTAATTTATTGATATAATTATAGGAATTCATTTGGTGTCTTATGCCATATCTGCCACTAAAATGTGACAAAAATCTGTAGATAGGTTATAGGTTCGATTCCATGTGTAGGCAAAATATGTTCTTTGAATAAAAATTATTTCAGAAAGTCAGGGGATAACGAATTATGATACAAAATAATTGTGGTAGAACTCTAAAATAAGTATTTTATTTTATTTTGTATTTATGAAGTATTCGATGCATATAGAACACGTGGATTTGCAGTGTATGTCAGCAAATAAAGATTCATTCGAATAGAATCTTTATTTACTTTATTATTAGGTGTAGGAATTAATTCGTAGCGTTTTACAAAAGATGGCATAGGTAGTACAGTATTTCGTATTTCGTATTTTGTGGTTACGGACAGTAATGGATGCATCGTGAAACAGCTATCATTGAATGTCATTTGCTGTAGATAACCTCTTTTTGAATCGTACAACACAATCGTAACAACACTTTATAATTTATTGAATATGTCAACATTTGTGCCGAATAAAGTGTTTTTGCGGGGAGTTTTACTTCCCGCTTTTTTGCCCGCTTTTTGCATCGAATTGTCACTGGTGATGAAAAATGGATCCATTAAGACAATCCGAAGCACAGAAAGTCATGGGTTAAGCCCGATCAACCACCAACGTCAGTGGCAAATTCAAATATCCATGGGTCTAAGCTTCTGATCTGTATTTGGTGGGATCAGAGGGGTGTGATTTATTATGAACTGCTGAAACCGAATGAAACCATAACTGAGATCGCTACCGACTGCAATTGATGCGCTTGAGCCGTGCATTGAAAGAAAAACGGCCGGAGTACTCCGAAACACACGACAAAGTCATTTTGCTGCACGACAACGCTCGTCCGCACGTCGCAAAACCGGGACAAACATATCGGGAAACAGTTAAATGGGAAATCCTACCCCACACGCCGTATTCTTCAGATACCGCTCCTTCTGATTACCATTCGTTTCGTTAGATGGCTCATAGCCTGTCCGAGCAGAAGTTCACTTCTTACGAAGATTGTCAAAAATGGGTCGATTCGTGGATTGCATCTAAAGACGAGGCGTTCTTCCGACTAGGTATTCGTACCCTGCCCAAAAGATGGTCAAAAGTAGTAGAAAGCGAGGGGCAATACTTTCATTAATGTATTTCTTTACTTTTATTTAAAATAAATATTTTTTTTCATCAACAAAAACGTTACGAATTAACTCAAAATCCTAATAATATCTTTTTTTTAAATTGGCTTCATCTAAGAATGCTTTCCACAAACGTTTTGCGGAATATTGTTACCTATGAAATAAGTCCTATACGAAAATCACGTAGGATTGTTAGTTTAACGGAAAGTCATCGGTGAATGGATTTTTTTTTCTTGCACTTCTTTTATTAATGCACTTAGTGTTCTGAAACTCAATCAGCATGTAGACGAATCTGTCCCCAAAAGATACCTTTAAATTTCATTGAGCTACGTCGTATAGTTAACGAGAAATGACCGATTTACGTACATCCCGCACCTTTTTATAGCAAGTAACCCAGAAGGGCTACATGGGGGAAAACAATTACGTTTACATTCAAGATCCGACTGGCCTATATCGCCCGAGACTAGATACTTTAGTGTAAGTATCAATATTCTAGAAAAAGCATAATTTTATATCAAGAAAAACGGAACGAAACCTTGGAACGTGGTTTTCGCGAAACAACTTGTTCCGACCTTATCCCAGCGAATACTGAAAAACTTAGCAAACGATTTCCAATTTTTTGGTTAAAAAAATTCTGTAATCGCGGTCACGAAGGGCCGAACTAAGTAGCCGATTTTTCAAATTTTCATAATTACTATTTTTAAAGACCGCTCGAATAAAAAAGGGCCTTAAAAATATTTTTTTTTTCAAGTTCAAACCGTCGTCAATTGAGTGCCCGTCCGGCCAAGCTTTACGGTCTTGGTACGCAGAGGGGAGTGGGGGACGAAAATTGTGGAATTTCGCGTTACGTAATTTGTGTATGCCCCCTCGTAGAAAAACTGGAAGTGCCGGTGAACAAGGGGGGGGGGGGGGGTCTAAGACAAAAATTACAGGATTTAGTAACGAATAAGCCGATCAAAAAGAGATGCGCGTACGTAAAAGAATTTGAGATATTGACAAAGCAGGCAGCGCAGTGAAGAGGAAATACCAGTATATAAAAAGATTGCGAAAACGGGAATACATATATATAAAATGCAAGAAACAATGTAAAGGGGAAGAGAAAGTGAGAGGGAGTATATGTCTAAACACCCTTACAGGGTATACTGTGAAATAAATACTACTGCTACTATTTAATATTTAATAAGAATAGCTGGGACGAATAAAAAAATGTATTTGAAACAAATTGGAACGTAGTAAGCCGTGAGACTAGAAAAAAACCTATTAGAGTTAAATAGAGCCTATTTGAATTAAATCTTATTTTGGCAGTGTAAACAGATTTATGTGACTGCAATAATTGTCGTTGATAATCCCCATGATGAATCTATAGTTAGCTTATATCATCGGTCACATTGAGTATCAGTTTTGCATCAAGTATGACAATCACTTACCCTACGATATTTGGAGCGCGGAGCGATCCAGGTGCTCAATTTTTCCGATGCGTCCTCGTCATCGGATTGGGCGTAAACTCCGACAAGACCAACGACAAGGAGCCAGCCGACGAAGAATCGGTTTAAATCCATAATTGAAGCGTTGAAAAGGATAGTAGTCTGGAGCGACGAGTTATGTCTATACCTTGGACGAATAACTTAGTGATCACTATTCTGCGCTGCTCTGTGTACCAATGTTCGCACGTCGGTTGTTAGTTGGTACTGGACCTCTTATATCGCTTTCGTTCTAGTGCTCCGCTGGTTTATGAAAAACAATAACTTACTTCTTATCTAAAACATTCCTATGCTAAAGATGCAGAGCCGTGAAACACAGCGTCGGCTTTTTTCGCCTTGTGGGATCTTATTTCGCCTCTAATTTTAAGCCACGTGTTACGCGATTCGGCCAGTACAATACGACACGATTACAGCTGATCAGTATTCTCGAACACGGCTGTACAGAATGTCCTGGCATTTGCGCAGCCGATGGCAAACGACTAAACGAACTACGTTTTTCTAGGTATTTTTTTTCAATTTCGAAGCAATAATACACACTTTCTTATACCACTCGAGGCGCGAAGTAAAGTAATGAAAAATAAATGTTTCGTAGACTTGACCGCCTAACGAAAAGAACGTCATTGTTCTCTCAGCAGAAACGAACACTTTCACACCCCGACCGTTTTATTATTGCGACGAATGCGAAAATCTTTGGGTATCTACGCTTCGCAGGAAATATTCGATGGTTTTGCAAAAAAATCGCGTGGGCAACGCCATGTACGCGTCCTCCGAATTTCAGCAGGGGCGCAGAAATATCTTTCCGTCGAGTCGAATGAATATCGGCGCCTCTGCTCGCGCTCGATAGAGCCGGGAACACACACCTTCCGTAAGGTAAGCCTACCTAACCGGAAAGTTTTGATCAACTGATGAACGGCGGTTACGGATACGTTATAGAAGATGTGTGTGAAGCTGGTTTCCGGTGCAGGATCTGACAGCCGATATTATACTATCACAGTAAAATGTATAAAATTAATAAACAAGTGTTTGCCGTCGGTTTATAGTCTTCAGATAGTTTTATCTAGAGCACCGTTTTGAAGGTGAGTTTTAGAATCGAATAACTAAAAAAAAATACTCATGTTTACTAATCTTTCAAGAATATGTGATAATTTATAAAAAAAATTATTATCATGTACTTTTGTGCGTTTGTTACAACACTGTGCGAAAAACGCTCCAATGTGACGAAAAAACCAAACATATTCTTAATCTGTATGAGGGTTGTGATGTTCGCGCTCGATAAAGACGGAACCAGACACACCTTCCATCATGTATATGCAACGTGACCAGAACGTGATTCAGAGTCGAAAATTGCTCTAAGTCCATACGATGACAAGCGGTAAATCATGCCGAAAAGTACGGACACTCTTCCATGGGGTCATTATAAAACAGCAGCGTAAATGTATTTGTTAGACACCATTGTATGTATTGTTATAAAACAAAAATGAAAAGATATCATGAATGTAGTAATGTTAAAATGATATATAATGAAAAATATTCATGTTATATATAATGCGAGTATGTCAATTTTTACAGGATATAATTATTTATTTTTATAAGCAATGGCAAATTTATAGATAAATAAAATGGTATGCTTATTGTAAATAAACTTTATTGAATTTTCCATGTACTTTATAAAAGTTATATATTTTTTTTGTGTATCCGACGTTTTTGAGATTTATCCATTCCCAACCATTTAACATAAACATCATTGCCCTTTTTGCGAATTATCTTCTCCACGAGATATATGTTTGGATTGGCAACACGTTGCAGTTTGTATTCGTAGAATCCTCCAGCTATCGGATTTCCGTTTGAGTCCTCGACTAGGTACGTTACAGGATACGTTTGTTGCACCTTGACGATTTTAAACACGTCGGTGGTCCGATTTGGTGTGAAACCTTTTTCAAATATTGTCCTTAATTTGCTTACGCGCACAAAATCATTGACTTTGAATCTTTCAAGAGCCGCAATTTGTACGTTGCTGTATATGGTAGTTAAGAGTTTCTCCGCGATCGCAGGAGTAACGTCGATGGACCTCATGCTAATCGTACGATGCTTTCGAGCATTGTACTTTATAACGAGTTGCGGTAACGCATCGATCCACTTGTAATTGCCATTGAGTGTAAACATTTTCCACATATTATTTTTGAGAGTGCGATTGAATCGTTCGACGACCCAGGCCTTCATAATAGAATACATCGAATAATGATTAATGTTGTATTTCTCCATAAGTCGTTGGACGTTTACATTGTAAAATTCTCTTCCTTTGTCAGTTTAAAGATTTTTCGGATATCTGCTATGATCTTGTATGATTTTCGCGATCGTTGAACCCTTTTCGTTGCCAGTTACTCTTTTCAGGGGTACGGCCCATGCATACCTGCTCAACACATCGATGACAGCGAGTATGTAATTCTAGCCTTTGTTGAAACGCGAATTCGGCCGCATTTCGACTGCATCAGCCTGCCACAAATCATCATACCCACGTACGATGCCACGTCCTGGCGGAAAGTTTTTTCTTGCTGGAGCATGTAATTCCTCCGCTAGCTGCTTTTCTTCAAACGTTTTTTCTTCTCCGAGTATATCTTGTGTTGAGGAGACGATTTTTTTACAAATCTTCCTGCGTTGTGCCAGATATAGCGTCGGTTACATACTGAATCGTTTTGGGCGTATCGTTCATAGTTATTCGAAGCGCGTCCTCTAGTGCGATGAGTTTCTTCTCAAATTCATCCACGCATTCTGTTAACAGGTTGATTTTCATTTCCACGTAACGTTTATAAACAGCACCGTAATCCCCTTCAGTCAGGGCTACGCCTCGTATTTTCCGTGATCTTGCATCGAAGCCACTAGAGGTTAGACAAAGAGCATTATCACGTGTGTAATTTCTTATTAGCCTAATCCACTGATAGTATGAATTATCCTGCGCTCCAAGCGATGATCCAAATTTATTGATCGATATTTCGGTATCCATAGTGACGAAGGAATGATGAGTATCATCGATGCATAGGTTAATTTATAATGAGACCAGCTTCGCAAAGTTCCTCAATAACCGACATTATCTCATTGTCGTGAACGTTGTTACCCGCGTGTCGTGAAGCATCCAATAATCGCAAACGATCGACCAACTCGTTGGGATCATTCCAATGCAAATAATCGATTTTGTTATTATTTAACGTCATGGCGAGCGGTATTTCTATACCTTTTCCAACTTTTCGGTCGAAAGTTAATGGTCCAATTATATATTTATACTTGTAAACTTTGTTACCCAATACTTTTCGAGTTTATTGCTACCACGTCGATGTGCATTTGTTGCCAACAATATACTTTTATATTTGCCTTTGTCTTCCTCGGTGTATATTGCATCATCAGGTATTCTCTTGAAGATTAACTCGTAGAGTCCAGGGGTCAAGTCCCAAGTATTTTACGCAATCGATGAATATATTATCATCACGACGAAACGCTTATCGCCTAACATCATTCCTTCATTAGTAAATTTGACGCCATATACGTAATCCATGCTGGAATTTTTGTATTGATAAAGAATAGATCAAATATATTGTTAACTGAGTGGACCGAAATATTCCCGCAATGTATTTCGACCTTCAGCCGTTTGTAATTGTCGTTGAACTGAAGACACAAATTCGGGCGTAGTCTCAAAAACGTCTTCTTCAACAATGGTGGCTGGTTGCAAGGGTACAGCAGCCATCGACGTATCATCCAGAAATTCCTTGCATCGCTTGCGTTTCAAGTGATTCGGTGTAGAAGTTACCAACAAATCTTGGAATAATGAACGTGTGCGCTTTGTTTCTTGTTTCACATCCTTTTCTAGATCCTTTGCTTCCGACATGCTTAACTATTCAATTTCCGGGCCAAGAGATTCAACAGCAGCTGATTTTTCAACAATCTGCTTGAGAAGTTCAGTGATTGGCTTGAAGTGTCTCTCCAATGCAAGATCTTCTTCCATTTTTCCAGTCTTCAAAGCTTGATATTTTTTGCGTATTGAGTCACTTGGTTTCGCAATTTCCCTCGCAATCTTTTCATCAGTATCAATTGTCGTCGTCATGTTACGCCCACGTGAAATTATTTGTCGGTCGTTGCACAGCTGATGTCTCAATGCTGGCTGACTACATCACGGTATTGCAAACTCGTTTAATCCATTTCTATATCGACCACTGAACAATGAGCTATCTTTGTCAATCGCCATAAAGCCGTATTTGTGTTGCCAACATTTTTGATATCACCAGAAAATCATCATATGATATATCCGTATTTACATGATCATTGTAAACGTGTTTCAAGTTTGTACGATGTTGTTTAAATAAAATCAGCAGATTCAAATTGTCACGTATAAAATGCTTGGGAACCTTGGCATATATTTGGCAAAGGTCGAAATAATCAACGCTCGAGTTTCTGCCGATCGCAAACTACTCTCTTACTGTATTTTGCTAGTCACATGCTCCGTCGCCGAAAATAAAAATGGAGTTCGGAAGCACTTCGTGCGGGGGGGGGGGGTAACATCACTATTATTTGAGAATTTAAAATAGCCAATTTCGTTCATCGATGTCAACAGATTTTCTAAATATTGATATTGTGGCTGATGAAGCTATTTCGAGTATACATATAGGTTTTCAAAATGTACACCATTTGGACTTTCTATTAAACTTAACATAACATTGATTTTGCCACAATTTCATGGACCGCAAATAATGCTGCGTATCGTAAGTGGCAGCATGTCTCCATGATTGCGTACTTGTTGGCCCTTCATTACTCTATAGCCGACGTTGGTCAATTGAATCACCGTTGCTTGTTGCACGAAAGGCATGTTTTCTCTCTCGAATCTAAACACACATTCGCCCAAAATGCGTCGTGTGAGGAGTATTTATAGGAGTGCACCGGGCCAAATCTGCTCACAAGGAAACGTTGCGAGGTCGATGTCTCCGATTTCGATGAAATTTGGCATGCTTGTAGGATGGGTAAAAATAGGCGACACATACGTTTTTATATCGGCGGAACCCGAATTTCAAGGGTTGAAAATCACCCTCGAAAATTGGGGTGTTTTTCATTTTTCGTCGATAACGTTTTAACGGTACGAGATATGAAAAAAACTTCAAATTGCAACAATGTTTCTTTTTTCGTGTAGTATACATTGGAGATGCCCGAGTCAAAATTTTTAATCTCCTCTGAACCCTCGCAGAACCCATTTCTTTTGTAATACATAAGCCGCCAGTCTCCGTTGAACCGACGAAACCTCATTTGTCGAGTTCAGTGCCATGAAGAGACCTCCTCTTGGTCCAGGGTAGCCTCTGCTAGACCTCCCAAACCTTCTATCGACCCCTAGTTTAGGTGAAACGTGCAGAGCACAGGCCTCTTAACCTGCTTTCAATCTCAAACTGTTGCCTCGACCCCACCTAACCTGCTTTCGGCACAAATTCGATATCTCCTTCATCATCATTCCATTGTGGCCTGATCGGTAACCCGTTCGATGACGAAAATAATACGAAATTGATAAAAATACATCGTCCCGTTATCAAATTATTAGTGCAATATTCATATGCGAAAACAATCAAATTTTCTCAATATCGATTTATTATTATTTTATAGGCAATTCATAAAAGAATGCTTGTATATACAGTCGTACTCCAATTCTATCGGATTAATGGGTGTTTTCCTGTGAAAAAAAATCTCACAGGAAAATTCTTAAAAAATGCCAGTCTATCCAGTATACGCTTACGCGACGTTTTTCGTCCTTGACATTTCTTCTTAAACCCTCTAGTTCTTGAGTTACATTACATTATCTAGAATTAGTCTTTTTTTGCAAAAAATGAAATAACATTGCGAAAAAAATGTACAAAACTTTATAAAAAACGCAAATGGAGTTCTTGCTACCCCGTTCAAGTTTATCATGGATAAACGTAACAATTTTTTTTTGCATAAGTCATGCTCCCAATTCTCGATGGTCGAAAAAAAGCCGAAAATCAGTCACGTATAAAATTGCGTACCGGTTCGAAAAGAACATTATAAAAAAATATTTCAGAAAAGCAATATAAAGCTGAATTTATTCCCGTCAAAACGCCTTTCGGTAAATTTGGTTATCTTTTTTTTACGAAGCTATGTAACTTTCAGTGCAGCAAGAAATATCGACTGGCGTATCCAAACTTTTAAGCGACGGGATATATTATATAATACTATATATATATATATATATATATATATATATATATATATATATATATATATATATATATTATACTCGAAATATGTGGTTGCATTAATATATTCGAATATACACTACCAGTCAAAAGTATTCGGACACTTCAGATAACTGCAAAACTTAATATCACTTTGGATCATTGCAAACTTATGATAGAATAATAATTATTTTACGAAGATACTATAAAGCTCTGTATAATTACTTAATTATATAGATCTTTATAGTATCTTCGTGAAATAATAAATGAAATGAATTATATTACTCTAACATTGTTTGGCAATTATCCAGCGCTCAAAAGTTTTGCGATCATGTGGAGTGGAGTGGAGATCATGTGGAAATAACATATAATGTTGATATCTATATGGAACGTTAGGGTGTCAATTATAGTCTATTTCATGTTCTAAAGGATTGAAATTGTCAATTTAGAATTCAACCTCATTCGATTTTCTCTTTATTTTTTCATTTTGTTTTTGTTCGTTTTGTTTTTTTTTTGTTAATTCAATTATGAGTTGATAAATAGCGACGGCCGATTACCGTCGATTTTAAATAAAATGTTTGATTTTTCTTTGTTTTCATTTTTAGCACGTCGAAAATTAAAAAAATATTTCCACGTGTATGTATAAAGCATATTTTTATTTTTCTTCCGCTAAATATGATATTAACTAACCGCGTCTATTTGATTCTTTTTTATTTGAATTAACTAGATTTTTCATAGCACCAAATTTTTCCTATTGCATTCCATTATTAAAGTCATTGATTTCAAAAATGTTTATTTGTGGAAAATCAATCTATTTAATATCGCCCAATAACTACATATTTGATTTGATCCTAATAAATCTGTAATTCGGTTTCATCAGTTCAACATTTTCATCTGTTCAAAAAAACAATTTAGTTAAGTTCACTGAATGGATCTAGTATTTTTTTTTTAATTTACGTTAAATAGAATTTTCGTAGAGTTAACCATTTTTCTATTTGATTGAACTAACGGTACATCTTCATTGCAACACTCATATCAAAGGGGCGGGGGGTAGGGAAGGTGGAGAGAGAGGAATTTTGTATATATATATATATATATATATATATATATGTGTGTGTGTGTTTGTTTGTTTGAAAAATCTATAGCATGTTATTCGATGAAACTCTCTAATCATCACAATCATATTACTAATTCATATAGCTTATGTGATACAACAAATAGTTAGAGGTATTCATTTCGTCTCTTATGCCATATCAGCGACCAAAATGTTATAAGCACTCGGTAGCATAGGGGCAGCGGAGCGTGGCAAAGAGTAGGTAGGACTAGGTTCAAGTCGCATGTAGGGCTCATATTTTCTTCGAAAAAAAAAATCATTTCTAAAGGCCAGGGAATGACGAGTTACGATGAAAAATCCTTGTGGTAAAGCTCTCAATTAAGGAGTTCATTTTATTTTCGATTTATGAAATATTTTATGCATATAGTACACTTAGCCTTACAGTGTACATTCTAAGCAGATAAAGATTAATTTGAATCTCATCTTTATTGATATATATAAATATCTTTGAAAGAAATATGATCGTAGTAGGCTGTGAGACAAGGAAAAACCCTATTTTATTTAAATAGATTCTATATAAATTAATTTTTTTGTTTAGCAGTGTACAGTAGGCCGAACGGGGGGGGGGGGGGCAGTAGGTTCTGCGGGAGCGCTCGAAGTAGGCCGACCTGAGGTTCCGTAGGTTCAATTGTGATCCTCACCGACCTCCTTTGAGTCAAAAAGTCTACTTTCTGCCATGCCGGAGGTTCATCGGCGGCTCTAACGCATGGTACTTTTAAACATTGTACCCTCCTTTAGATATCCAATAATCCGCTCACGCCGATTTCTGTTCGCCTTCATTTTGTGGGTTGAACGCGGCTCGATGGGATTTCGACTCGGGTGAGAACGATGCAGAAGGCAACAAATTTCATATTGTTTATTGCACAAATGCAATTTTTTCAACCGTATCTCCGAGAATTTTTAATCGATTGGGATGTAAATTTGCATACATGTAGAGAATGGTAAAGTGCGGATACGCATTTTTTCTTTTTCCGATATCTCACAATTAAGGGGCTGAAACTGCCCGTCGATTTTTTTGCCGAGAGCATCGTATAATCAGCTAGCTTTTTGGCATTTTGGTCTAAATTCACGACAATATATGTTTGTGTCATGACGCAATTGCATATTTGTACCATTCCAGCCCCCCCCCCCCCCCCCACTCCAACGGCCCCCTCTCGAAAGGAAAACGTTCAAAGTTCTTACCGTGCGGCATGGGCGAAAATTTGTAGAAATAAAAATCGGTTACAAAGAAAGTACAATCAGCCAACATAGTCGATACACATTTTCTCGTTTTGGTGGAACGAGACTCTTAAGGGGTCAACGCACCCTTAAAAACTTCGTTCTTTCTACAGGTCGTGAACGGGCCGAAATAAAAATAAAGTTCGAAAGGAAATAATGTTGTATTCTTCGACTACTAGACGTTCATGATGATAGTGATGAGTACAGCAATAAATGGCGTGTTGTTTATTGCAATAATTCGTGAATTACTTGTGAAAAATCACTCTTCAGTTTTCCACTAATATGGGCTAAGGCAAGGATCGCAATCACGGACTGACTTCGTGCTTCGGGAAGCAACGGGATTACAAGTGTATATTTACGAAGAAATTCTCCCCCGCCACGTACTGCCTTTGAAGATTACAACACAATCGGAAAAGTGTTCTCACGCTTACTCATTTCTCTCTCTAACTCTATGTTTTTTATGAATTATACTTATTACAATAATGATAGTCATGATAAAAGTGTTTGAAGCAAAGAGATTTCTTACATCACGCACAAGTGATAATCGCTGCTTCGCCCCACATATCGCATGTCGGTACATTTTGTGAAAAGCAAAATTCTACCGGATTTTCGAAGTTTGGTGGTCTTTCTTCTTCGTACTCGCTTTTGTACCACGCATATTTGAAAAGGTTTTTAAACCGTGGAGAAGAAAACTGGTTGTGTGTAAGAGATTGTAATTTAACAATATTGTCTCTCAAATGCAGATTGACGTCGTAATTGTATAATATTACTGCGTCAGAAAAGTGCTTGACGAAGTTTTTCCATACACGGAAGCCATAAACATCAAGGGGCTGTATCATTCCAGTCGTACCTGCAGGAATTACTCATTATCATATGGACTAATTGTCTACAGAACTAATGAAACTGGTGCAATATATTTACCTGCTGGAATGGTTAAAACTTTAATATCTTTCCCTTGCATATCCATTTCTTTAAATGCAGTTGGACATTGACCGCTCCAAGAATCCAGAAGTATACCGATTTTGGACCCGTATTGGGAATATATACTTCTTGGACCCATCGCTTGAAATGATTAGTCGTCAATTTTCCAGATTTCGAAGCCAATAGAAATATATTTTCGATCAACGATCAACATAGGTTCCAAAAGCTTGCCACTCGCAGAAACCAAAGGCTGTATAGTATAACTGTGTGTTGTTGATTTTTTCGATTGTACGACTGTCTGAACGGATTTCTGCCCTTCTTTCGCCAATGTGCGGCCTGTATGTAGCTCTAAATTGAATCCACTCCGATCAGAATTAAATGTGTTTTCAGCCCCAACGTTGGCTATGTTGACTTTCACCATTTCTATAAATTCGATAGCTTTATTTTAGAGTGTATCAGCGTTTAATAATTGTTGTTTTGTTACATATTGAGTAATCTTCCGTGACATAATTCCATGTTGGTTTTTGAATGTCCTTAGCCAAGAAGCGGATGCTTGGAAATTTATGGCTGGTATTTCTACAATTTCTCGTGCACGTAAGCCCCGTCGTCGAAGATCTATATCATGGACATGCAGCCTTTTGTCCAAAGCATCATTAAAATTGTTTAACGTGTAGTGAGCTATCTTTGTTAACTTCTCTTTGTAGGTGCCACCCTTATTTATACTATAGGCCCACCGGCGCAACTGCGGCTCTGATTTCACCTTTTTGAATTTCGTTTGAACAGATGATAGCTTTCTATTCCCATTTGCCCCGGATCTCCAGTAATCTACAGCTCTTGTCTTGTATTCGTAACTCAATTCTTCTATATCTTGGGTACGTACATTTTTATCATTTTTTGGATCTAGGTATCGTTGTCCATGCCAATCTCCTTCACTGTCATCTTCTATTGCGGCTGCTTCGTGAATTTCATTTGGTAACAGAAAATTCAAACCAGTTTCGACTTCCATTTTCATAGGTTGATCCATCGCTTCAATGATCATGCTTTCTAGATCCTTACTGAACTGTTTTTCCTGTTCGGTGATTGGAGTGCGAGGCAAATTCATAGCACTTATCGCTATGGATAGAAGTTGAATAACATCGGATTAACGTACATTTTTATTTGTATTTCGAACTCAAAATGTATGGCTAGCTTCTCCGTCGTAACTGCAGCAATAATTATCATTGGTAAATTCATATGACTTGAAACCCAATTGATAAATACACACTAAAAAATAAAGACGACGCACGCTATTACCAGAAATGCTATTAATCTTTAATAAAGCGATTTCAAGGTTATCATGAGAGCCGCTCTTTGCACCGTAGTCGCTCTTTGCAAAGATGTATTTCTTTCGTTCATTGGTTCTGCTGTTTGTGAAATTAAAGTTAAAGATAAAGATTAAATTATGCTGCGTTATAAGCTGATAAAAATGTTTGCATCATTCTGTTCATGAGTAGCAGCGGCAACGCAAAAACGCTGTAATCTCTGCAGATAATGCCTTCGATACGGTGAGCGGAGTGGCATTTCTTCGTAAATATACAATTGTAATCCAGTTGCTTTCCGAAGCACGAAGTCAGTCCGTGATTGCGAGCCTTGCCTCTGCCCATATGAGTGGGAAACTGAAGAGTGATTTTTCACAAGTAATTATCATCATGAACGTCTAGTAGTCGAAGAATACATTTTTCCCTTCGAACTTTATTTTTATTTCGAAAAGGAGAAAATGTGTATCGACTATTTCGACTGATTGTACTTTCTTTGTAACCCATTTATATTTCTACAAATTTTCGTCCATGCCGCACGGTAAGAACTTTGAACGTTTGCCTTTCGAGAGGGGGACCGTTGGGGGGGGGCTGGAATGTTACAAATATGCAATTGCTGTCATAACACGAACATATATTCACGTGAATTTAGCTGATTATGCGATGCTCTCGGCAAAAAAATCGACGGGCAGTTTGAACCCCTTAATTGTGAGATATCAGAAAAAGAAAAAATCCGTATCCGCACTTTTCTATTCTCTACATATATGTAAATTTACATCCCAATCGATAAATAATTCTCAGAGATACGGTGGAAAAAATTGCATTTTTGCAATAAACAATATGAAATTTGTGGCTATCTGCATCGTTCTCATCTCCAATGTATAGTACACGAAAAAATAAATATTGTTGCAGTTTGAAGTTTTTTCATATCTCGTACCGTTAAAACGTTATCGACGAAAAACGAAAAACACCCTAATTTTCGAAGGTGCTTTTCAACCCTTAAAAGTCGGGTTCCGCCGATATAAAAAAATTAATGTCGCCTATTTTTACCCATTCTACAAGCATGACAAATTTCATCGAAATCGGAGAGATCGACCTCGCAACGTTTCCTTGTTAGTATCGAGAATGTTTTTGTACCTGTCGGACGACTGCAGTATTCTCCGATTAACGGCTCATCAATTACAGTTTACTCCAAAAATAGTTTTGTTACAAAATGTTTATCACTTCATTGACATATTGTGGGAGAGGCTTCCCGAATACATAAAGGCTGATTCGGAAGTACAGCAATATCGCCGATGCACGCGCCTTTGAAATTTACCGGGACAGCTAATACACATTGGGGGGCGTACGCAAATTAGAGGGGGGGGGGGGGAGGGGTGACGCCAGCCGTAACCGTCTACATACGTGGGGGGTGTCAAGGTTTGGTTTATGTTACGATTTCAGAACTGCCAGAAATAGCAACATCTGCATGATAAAATTTTTTATTTAAAACTCGGGCGCAATTTCACCGCCGAAAGTTCACAGCTTACCATACAAAATGTTAGTTATGGAGGCAAGTCACGGTGCAAAAACTTGCACAGTAGCGTTTCCAATTGCCCCAAGCAAAATTTAAAGAAAAAAAAAATTGTTTTTATAATGCTTGAAAGTACATATATTGAAAAATATGTTGGCTACATTTTTATTCACACGTCCAAAAATTGACGGAGTTACAGTCACTTTAGTGAGAACAGGTAGCGCAACCGGTTAGTGCCCTTAGTCCCTACAGGTGTGGCATCGTTCACAATAGATGAAGTGCAGGCTCTTCATATTTTGTGAAATATAATGAAGATGAAGAACCGTCATATAGCCTGCGACTAGATGCTTCAATGTAAGTATCAATATTCTAGGAAAAACATAACTTTATATCAAGTAAAACGGAACGAAAACTTTGAACGCGTTTTTCTCGAAACTCCTTTTTTGGACCTTGTTCCAGCGGATACTCAAAAACTTATCGATCGATTAAAAATTTTTTTTTGTTGACATATTTGTAATCGTATTGACTAAGGTTGCACGTAGCCGATTTTTTAAATGTTGATAATTTTTATTGTTCTAGACTTTTTGAATACAAAAAAGGGTCTTGAAAATAGAAAAAATGTACAAACTGTCGGCATTTTGTAAAAAAAACCGAAATAAAAAACGGCTACGCATAACCATAGCTACATTTGTATAGATATCGATAAATTTTTGACTTTTCATATACTGATCCTTTCATAAAGATATCGATGAGACAATGGAGAGACTTTTGTTTCGTCGTCAAATCAAGGCATATATCTGGGTTAATTTGAAAGATTTTTTCATAAAAATTGGTATTATACTAGATGAATATATATTTCATAAAATGAGTATAAAGGCGATCTTTTTATAATTAGTTATGTCTATGAAAAAAAATCGCAGTTATTGAAGACAAAGCACCCGTTACGTAATGGAATAGAGGGGGGTAGAGGTTCCGGCCAAGCGTTACAATCCTATTACACGGGCAGGGGGGGGGGGGGGTCAAAAATTGGGAATTTTGGCGTTACGTAATTTGTGTACGCGCCCTTACCCAATGTGAAATGTGTTGAAAAGAAATGCCGATCGAGAAAGACTCAAAGTTCTCTTTGAGGCTTTCTCGATCGTTTCGGCACTTTTTCCCAACAATTTTTTAAATTAATTTTCTAAGGGGAAAAATAAAAACTGAATTACATATTGGGAGAAACATTTATTTTTCAATCATGTTTTCCAACACCGTTTCGACCAAAATTTTAAACGCCCGCTCGTTTTGGGCAACTTCACCATGCGTCCGGCGGGGCGAGCCACTGCGGGTGCGGTCCCTGGTAGCAATGTCATTTTTTATTAAACATATATGAATTAAATATCACAAATAATGCCTGGACAGGCGAGAGTAGCTGAAGCGATATTATTCGAAGCGAGGAAGTTCGATATTATTCGAGTATAAAATGAAGGAAAAAAATAGATTAAAAAATCGATTCACCGCGGATCGAACCCGGACCGTAAGCATTGTTAATCCGTCAAGCTGCCAACTCAGCCAGGACACTCATTAAGGATACAGAAACATTTACGATACACGCTTATCTATAATGTTTAGTGTTGAAAAAAAACCGCCAAAACGACCGCTGGAAAGGCTCAAGATTTCTCATTGAACCTTCCACGGTCGTTTCGGCGTTTTATTTTTTAACGCGCTTCGTCGTTAATTTTTTTAACCCGCATTCTCGGCATAGACAGGCAACCGAGGGAAAACAACGATCTCGATACATGTTTTTCACTTTGAAATTCATTTAATGCATATTCTAATCCGCCATACGGCAACACAATGTCGAGCTCGATCGGACGGAAAACCTCGCTCCGTTCGCCTGTCGAGTAAGCACGATTTGCGAGGGGCGGAAACTTTTCCCCCACTGAGCTACCCATTCAAGAAGACTAGAGAGGAGTCGACACTCCCGCCTCAAACAGTTCTTTCAATCCATGGAGACTAGCAAGAAGACTAGAGGTAAGGAGTACGAACGCAGTGTTGAAGAAACGTCCATGGAAATCCAGATGGGAAAGGTGGCGCTGCTCTTCACCGAACCGAATTGAAATCAGGAACGAACCAGTGCCGTACAATATGCAGAAAGCACCCTTTGCTACTTTATATGCAGCGATAATTTGAGCAAATTAATGGTAAAAACAGTGCCGTACGATATGCAAAAAGCACCCTTTGCTTCTTCATATGGAACGGTAATTTGATCAAATTAGTTTTGAAACCAGTTGGTGATGGAAATTCCTATATAGATAAAATTCTTATATAGACAATATAGATTGTTTTGGAGAATAATTACAAAATACGGAAAATTAGTCAATGTTTTTTTTTTCGTTGCGGAAGCAGCAACAAACAATTTATTTATCGACACAAGAAAATTTAAAAGAATTTTGAATCCAAACAAAACTTTTACAAATGAACACACAGCATGATACGCTGTACAAATAACGAATAATAATGAAATACAGAAATTAAGCCAATGTTTTTTTTTGTGGAAGCAGTAAGTAAATTAACTCATTGACACAAAAATATTCATAATTTTGAATCCAGACAAAACTTTTACAAATTATCACAAATTATTATACGCAGATAAAGAATAATAAGGAGATAAAGAAATTAAGGGGCTATACCAGTGTGACACTTTAAAAAAATCGATTTTTTCGCCTTATTCGACAGTTTATACGTTCAAGAATATCATTATCATTGATATAATTTATATCAATATCATTTTATCTTGCAAAAATCGATAGTTAAATCTTTAAACGCATTTTTCTCGAAATGAGATTTTTCAAATTTGCCGACATTGTAACTCAAAGAGCAATTATCCGATTGACTTGAAATTTTAACTGAGTACTCTTGAATATATTTACTCTACAATGATGTATATTTTTAAATGGATGAAAATTGACGATTTGGCATTGAAAAAACGACCATTTTATAGGCAAGAAAAAAGACTTTTTCATAACTACGCTATTTTGTTAGAATTTGATATTTTTAGAAAATCCTACGTCATTGTACAGGAAATACCTTCCAGTTAACGACTTTTTTTTTCCTATTTCGGTTTCAGCTACTCAATCGGCCGGAATCATGTTAGCAGCGGAGGAACATTTTTTTCGCGCCTCCAAAGACAGCGCATAAGGTGCTTGGATTTCAATATTTTTCTATGAAAAAATTGTCATGTTGGTCAAATATAGCCAAATATATTCTTAATTTTCCGAAACATTTAATTAAATACTTTTCTTCCAAAAAAAAATCCCGAAAATCACCCAAATGTTCAGCGTTCACACTGATATAGCCCCTTAAATCAATGTTTTTTTTTGTTGCGGAACCAGTAACAAAATTTATTTATTGACGCAAGAAAATTTATAATTTTGAATCGAGACAAAACTTTTACAAATTATCACAAATTATGATTCGCTGTACAGATAAATAATAAGGAAATACAGAAATTAGGTCGATGTTTTTTTTTTCTTGGCGGAGGCAGTAACAAACAAAATTTATTTCTAGATACAAGATTCATAAAAATTTTGAATCAAGACAAAACTTTTACAAATTATCACATATATTCACACATGATAATACGCTGTACAGATAAATAATAATAAGGAAATACAGAAATCAAGTCAATATTTTTTTATTTTTTTCGTTGCGGAAGCACTAAGAAACAAAATTTATTTATAGACCCAAGAAAATTCATAAGAATTTTGAATCCAGACAAAACTTCTACAAATGATCACCCATCATATTCACACGTGATGATACACTGTTCAGATAAATCGACCTTACAGTTTTGATTTTTTCCTATTGTCTTTCGTTTTTATTTTCCTTGCATTATTATTTTCGTTGACCGATCGCGCTAGAAAATGTCCTCTCATAATGAGATAATAGTTTATCACTCTCTTCGTGAGCTCTTTTTTGTGTGCTTGGCATCCCACGTACTGCAAATTTTTGATGTACGAAACTTTGTCGAGAACTTGATGAAGAGTGTTGATTTTAACGGTCATCTTGCCGGCTACGTCCAATACGACAGCTTCTAAAGTAGACGTCAGCGAAAACAATTCATCACTCGGGTATGTGAGTCCGCCGAATTGACTCATCTTGTCGATCACGATGTCCCGTTCTTGAGGAATCGTATTCTTCAACGTGCCAATGCACTCGGAGCATTTGGTGAGGCGGCACATTTTTCGCGCAACGTATCCCGCAACGTAGGATAGTACCGGCGGACTTGTACTTGTCACATCATAATCGTGACAGGAAAGATGATCCGACTGGCTGCAAATAGATACGGTGTCGGTGTCACGATTACGAGATTTCGAGATCGAGGATTCTTCTGGAGCAAGGATATGCTGTGATTCGACGATACTGTCGATTTTATCGAGCCACATTTGTTTTGGAGCATTAGCAGCAGCCATTGATTCTTCGGTTTCCATTAACGTCTGCAACAGTTCTGTGCCCGAAACGTTGGATCCCTTTGGCGGCTTAACCAGAGAGTACGAACAGAGCAGGCGGAAAACTTGGATGAACAACGCTGGATCGGGGTGATCGTTCGACCCACACGCATTCCTCATCATTCCGAAGAATCTCTAAAATAAGTCGATCAAATAATACAATTGTAACGTCTAGAAGTACACTCCCGCTCGAAAGTTGGGATACACTAGTAGAGATTTCTAGCCGCACTAAAAGTTAGATAGTTCAGTCAAAAATAAGATAGGCGAATTTTCCAAACGGCATTTAAAGGGGGACAGCTTTACCTTCATTATGTGTTTTCAAAACGATTTTTTGAACCCGATACACCCTTTTGAACGTGGGTATTGTTTTCCTCGTCCAAAACGCCCCCACAGCTTGCGGCAAATTTTTCCGGCATTTTTTCCCATTAAAAACTTAAAAAGGGTATCAAAACCTTCATTTTTATTTAAAGAAAGTTTTGTACAGTATTCTTTTGCGCGATTATTTCATTTTTTGCTAAAAAAGACAAGTTTTAGAAAAAACGGTGTAATCCAAGAACTATAGGGTTTCAAAGGAAATGTCACGAGGGTAAAAAGTTCACACTGGTGTAGCTACAATTTTTTTTTAAATGTTTAGAAATGTTCAAAACGTTTTTTTCCCATTTTATGTCGAAAATCTGATGAGTGGAGTAATTTAACGTTTCATTTTTGTATTTCAAATTCACCAGAATTTTTTCAGAAATGTTTTTTATCGTGACTTTTTTTCCAAATCGGCAAGGTGCTTTTTTAACATTTTGTCGCAAACCCCATACCAGGACCGCAAAAGGTTAAATTTTGTAGACATGCTTTTTGACGCAAACAAAAAATCGTCTGAGTCAATCAAATTTCTTACCTCATTCATACACGTTATTAGTCGCCACAACCGCCTTTGGCAGTGGGTACCGCGTTCACGAGTCGTGACATCCGCTCGACTGACGACAAATTAATTGACTCGTGAGCGCGATACTACAGCGCAAAGGCAGGTTTTTCGACGAAAAACGCGTATATATGAGGTAAGAAACTTCATTGACGAAGACTATATATTTTTCCTTTAAAAATCAACCCTAAACAGTCGTTATTTTTGCGGTGCTGATATGGGGCTGCGACGAAATGTTACAAAAGTACCTCATCAGTTTGAAAAAAAATCATAGTATGCAAAATTTCGAAAAAATGTAACATTTTTTAAATTAAAAAGGGAAAGTGTTACAGGATATTTTAAACGTGTAAACTTGGTTTACACGCCTTTTTTCTAAAAGTTCTTTTACTTTCCCGTAATCGAAATAATCGTGCGAAAATACATCGTACAAAAGTTTTTAAAAAAAACGAAAACGAAGGTTTTGATACCCTTTTCAAGTTTTTATGGAAAAAAGTGATAGCGAAAGCGTACAGAATTTTCTAGAAAAGTATAACGACGGTACGTTTGTCCCCTTTGAAAAGTTGCTTGGGAAATCTTTACGGTACGTTTGTCCCCTTTGAAAAGTTGCTTGGGAAATCTTTACGGTACGTTTGTCCCCTTTGAAAAGTTGCTTGGCTATCTTCTTTGTTGATTCAACTATCTAACTTTTAGTGCAGCTACAAATCTCGACCAGTGTATTTAAACTTTTGAGCGAGAGAATATATCGATTTACCGAAGGAATGGTACGAAAAAATCTTACTTCAAGTACATCCTGATTTAGTCGAGCCGTCATGAGATACTCGAAGTTTTTCTCTTCGTGCAGATACTGCAACAATTCCAAGGTCGAGCCGAGAGTGATCTTGAATCCATTTACGGTGCTCGGCGATACCGGAAAACGTTCGTTCGGTTTTTTCCATTGCGTCTGCCACCTTCGAAGAAACTCATCGAAGTCCTTGATCGCCTATAATGCAAACAAGATGTTGTGATTTCCATCATAGTTACAGCGTGCACTGAAAATTTGCCAATGAAAGACCCATAATAAAATGTATCATGCATACATTCTTTGGGTGTTTTGATGTTTTTGCATTGTGTAACGCATGAAGCTGGGTTTTTATTAGCGTTAGAAGGACGCTGAAAACGAGCGTCGAGCCAATTGAAGGCCAGGAAAGCATTTTCCCTTAATGTTTAATCATTGGTGCATGGCAGTACTAGGATGCTAAAAATGTTATACAACGTGCCAATATAGTGCAATGCGAATGTGTATATGTATATATAGGTGGATCATTCATCCCAGCACAGTGAAATGAAATAATATTGAGATAGAAATTATTTCTACATGAAAAATCCGTCAAATAATTCAAAACATAACGCGTTAATACAGTAACGCGTGACTTCATTGTGTTGATTTAATCAAGTCATAATCGGTAGAATATCCAGTCCAAGCAGTTGCGTGCAATACCAGCTACCAAGTTTTTAACTCACTTTAACTCTACATCGGGAGTATCGATGAGATACTTTTATTGTACCGCTGCTGGGTGGTAACTGTAGGTCACCAACATGGGTCGATTCCAAAACAGTTCTCCTGCGAGCATAGCAACGCGAGATGCAAATTTGTTCCATTGCATTAAATTCTCGCAACGGCGACGGTTAGATTAATTATGCCGGCGTTGGTCGTTGTCCATCTCGATGAATAGACTTATGTAGTCGTATTAGTTGATACGAATATCATTACCTTTTTATGCTTGCAGGTATCGCTTGGTCTCAAAGCTTCACTCGGTATGCGTGACATCATGGCCGATATTAAATCCAAGAAGACTAGAGGTAAGGAGTACGAACGCAGTGTTGAAGAAACGTCCATGGAAATCCAGATGGGAAAGGTGGCGCTGCTCTTCACCGAACCGAATTGAAATCAGGAACGAACCAGTGCCGTACAATATGCAGAAAGCACCCTTTGCTACTTTATATGCAGCGATAATTTGAGCAAATTAATGGTAAAAACAGTGCCGTACGATATGCAAAAAGCACCCTTTGCTTCTTCATATGGAACGGTAATTTGATCAAATTAGTTTTGAAACCAGTTGGTGATGGAAATTCCTATATAGATAAAATTCTTATATAGACAATATAGATTGTTTTGGAGAATAATTACAAAATACGGAAAATTAGTCAATGTTTTTTTTTTCGTTGCGGAAGCAGCAACAAACAATTTATTTATCGACACAAGAAAATTTAAAAGAATTTTGAATCCAAACAAAACTTTTACAAATGAACACACAGCATGATACGCTGTACAAATAACGAATAATAATGAAATACAGAAATTAAGCCAATGTTTTTTTTTGTGGAAGCAGTAAGTAAATTAACTCATTGACACAAAAATATTCATAATTTTGAATCCAGACAAAACTTTTACAAATTATCACAAATTATTATACGCAGATAAAGAATAATAAGGAGATAAAGAAATTAAGGGGCTATACCAGTGTGACACTTTAAAAAAATCGATTTTTTCGCCTTATTCGACAGTTTATACGTTCAAGAATATCATTATCATTGATATAATTTATATCAATATCATTTTATCTTGCAAAAATCGATAGTTAAATCTTTAAACGCATTTTTCTCGAAATGAGATTTTTCAAATTTGCCGACATTGTAACTCAAAGAGCAATTATCCGATTGACTTGAAATTTTAACTGAGTACTCTTGAATATATTTACTCTACAATGATGTATATTTTTAAATGGATGAAAATTGACGATTTGGCATTGAAAAAACGACCATTTTATAGGCAAGAAAAAAGACTTTTTCATAACTACGCTATTTTGTTAGAATTTGATATTTTTAGAAAATCCTACGTCATTGTACAGGAAATACCTTCCAGTTAACGACTTTTTTTTTCCTATTTCGGTTTCAGCTACTCAATCGGCCGGAATCATGTTAGCAGCGGAGGAACATTTTTTTCGCGCCTCCAAAGACAGCGCATAAGGTGCTTGGATTTCAATATTTTTCTATGAAAAAATTGTCATGTTGGTCAAATATAGCCAAATATATTCTTAATTTTCCGAAACATTTAATTAAATACTTTTCTTCCAAAAAAAATCCCGAAAATCACCCAAATGTTCAGCGTTCACACTGATATAGCCCCTTAAATCAATGTTTTTTTTTGTTGCGGAACCAGTAACAAAATTTATTTATTGACGCAAGAAAATTTATAATTTTGAATCGAGACAAAACTTTTACAAATTATCACAAATTATGATTCGCTGTACAGATAAATAATAAGGAAATACAGAAATTAGGTCGATGTTTTTTTTTTCTTGGCGGAGGCAGTAACAAACAAAATTTATTTCTAGATACAAGATTCATAAAAATTTTGAATCAAGACAAAACTTTTACAAATTATCACATATATTCACACATGATAATACGCTGTACAGATAAATAATAATAAGGAAATACAGAAATCAAGTCAATATTTTTTTATTTTTTTCGTTGCGGAAGCACTAAGAAACAAAATTTATTTATAGACCCAAGAAAATTCATAAGAATTTTGAATCCAGACAAAACTTCTACAAATGATCACCCATCATATTCACACGTGATGATACACTGTTCAGATAAATCGACCTTACAGTTTTGATTTTTTCCTATTGTCTTTCGTTTTTATTTTCCTTGCATTATTATTTTCGTTGACCGATCGCGCTAGAAAATGTCCTCTCATAATGAGATAATAGTTTATCACTCTCTTCGTGAGCTCTTTTTTGTGTGCTTGGCATCCCACGTACTGCAAATTTTTGATGTACGAAACTTTGTCGAGAACTTGATGAAGAGTGTTGATTTTAACGGTCATCTTGCCGGCTACGTCCAATACGACAGCTTCTAAAGTAGACGTCAGCGAAAACAATTCATCACTCGGGTATGTGAGTCCGCCGAATTGACTCATCTTGTCGATCACGATGTCCCGTTCTTGAGGAATCGTATTCTTCAACGTGCCAATGCACTCGGAGCATTTGGTGAGGCGGCACATTTTTCGCGCAACGTATCCCGCAACGTAGGATAGTACCGGCGGACTTGTACTTGTCACATCATAATCGTGACAGGAAAGATGATCCGACTGGCTGCAAATAGATACGGTGTCGGTGTCACGATTACGAGATTTCGAGATCGAGGATTCTTCTGGAGCAAGGATATGCTGTGATTCGACGATACTGTCGATTTTATCGAGCCACATTTGTTTTGGAGCATTAGCAGCAGCCATTGATTCTTCGGTTTCCATTAACGTCTGCAACAGTTCTGTGCCCGAAACGTTGGATCCCTTTGGCGGCTTAACCAGAGAGTACGAACAGAGCAGGCGGAAAACTTGGATGAACAACGCTGGATCGGGGTGATCGTTCGACCCACACGCATTCCTCATCATTCCGAAGAATCTCTAAAATAAGTCGATCAAATAATACAATTGTAACGTCTAGAAGTACACTCCCGCTCGAAAGTTGGGATACACTAGTAGAGATTTCTAGCCGCACTAAAAGTTAGATAGTTCAGTCAAAAATAAGATAGGCGAATTTTCCAAACGGCATTTAAAGGGGGACAGCTTTACCTTCATTATGTGTTTTCAAAACGATTTTTTGAACCCGATACACCCTTTTGAACGTGGGTATTGTTTTCCTCGTCCAAAACGCCCCCACAGCTTGCGGCAAATTTTTCCGGCATTTTTTCCCATTAAAAACTTAAAAAGGGTATCAAAACCTTCATTTTTATTTAAAGAAAGTTTTGTACAGTATTCTTTTGCGCGATTATTTCATTTTTTGCTAAAAAAGACAAGTTTTAGAAAAAACGGTGTAATCCAAGAACTATAGGGTTTCAAAGGAAATGTCACGAGGGTAAAAAGTTCACACTGGTGTAGCTACAATTTTTTTTTAAATGTTTAGAAATGTTCAAAACGTTTTTTTCCCATTTTATGTCGAAAATCTGATGAGTGGAGTAATTTAACGTTTCATTTTTGTATTTCAAATTCACCAGAATTTTTTCAGAAATGTTTTTTATCGTGACTTTTTTTCCAAATCGGCAAGGTGCTTTTTTAACATTTTGTCGCAAACCCCATACCAGGACCGCAAAAGGTTAAATTTTGTAGACATGCTTTTTGACGCAAACAAAAAATCGTCTGAGTCAATCAAATTTCTTACCTCATTCATACACGTTATTAGTCGCCACAACCGCCTTTGGCAGTGGGTACCGCGTTCACGAGTCGTGACATCCGCTCGACTGACGACAAATTAATTGACTCGTGAGCGCGATACTACAGCGCAAAGGCAGGTTTTTCGACGAAAAACGCGTATATATGAGGTAAGAAACTTCATTGACGAAGACTATATATTTTTCCTTTAAAAATCAACCCTAAACAGTCGTTATTTTTGCGGTGCTGATATGGGGCTGCGACGAAATGTTACAAAAGTACCTCATCAGTTTGAAAAAAAATCATAGTATGCAAAATTTCGAAAAAATGTAACATTTTTTAAATTAAAAAGGGAAAGTGTTACAGGATATTTTAAACGTGTAAACTTGGTTTACACGCCTTTTTTCTAAAAGTTCTTTTACTTTCCCGTAATCGAAATAATCGTGCGAAAATACATCGTACAAAAGTTTTTAAAAAAAACGAAAACGAAGGTTTTGATACCCTTTTCAAGTTTTTATGGAAAAAAGTGATAGCGAAAGCGTACAGAATTTTCTAGAAAAGTATAACGACGGTACGTTTGTCCCCTTTGAAAAGTTGCTTGGGAAATCTTTACGGTACGTTTGTCCCCTTTGAAAAGTTGCTTGGGAAATCTTTACGGTACGTTTGTCCCCTTTGAAAAGTTGCTTGGCTATCTTCTTTGTTGATTCAACTATCTAACTTTTAGTGCAGCTACAAATCTCGACCAGTGTATTTAAACTTTTGAGCGAGAGAATATATCGATTTACCGAAGGAATGGTACGAAAAAATCTTACTTCAAGTACATCCTGATTTAGTCGAGCCGTCATGAGATACTCGAAGTTTTTCTCTTCGTGCAGATACTGCAACAATTCCAAGGTCGAGCCGAGAGTGATCTTGAATCCATTTACGGTGCTCGGCGATACCGGAAAACGTTCGTTCGGTTTTTTCCATTGCGTCTGCCACCTTCGAAGAAACTCATCGAAGTCCTTGATCGCCTATAATGCAAACAAGATGTTGTGATTTCCATCATAGTTACAGCGTGCACTGAAAATTTGCCAATGAAAGACCCATAATAAAATGTATCATGCATACATTCTTTGGGTGTTTTGATGTTTTTGCATTGTGTAACGCATGAAGCTGGGTTTTTATTAGCGTTAGAAGGACGCTGAAAACGAGCGTCGAGCCAATTGAAGGCCAGGAAAGCATTTTCCCTTAATGTTTAATCATTGGTGCATGGCAGTACTAGGATGCTAAAAATGTTATACAACGTGCCAATATAGTGCAATGCGAATGTGTATATGTATATATAGGTGGATCATTCATCCCAGCACAGTGAAATGAAATAATATTGAGATAGAAATTATTTCTACATGAAAAATCCGTCAAATAATTCAAAACATAACGCGTTAATACAGTAACGCGTGACTTCATTGTGTTGATTTAATCAAGTCATAATCGGTAGAATATCCAGTCCAAGCAGTTGCGTGCAATACCAGCTACCAAGTTTTTAACTCACTTTAACTCTACATCGGGAGTATCGATGAGATACTTTTATTGTACCGCTGCTGGGTGGTAACTGTAGGTCACCAACATGGGTCGATTCCAAAACAGTTCTCCTGCGAGCATAGCAACGCGAGATGCAAATTTGTTCCATTGCATTAAATTCTCGCAACGGCGACGGTTAGATTAATTATGCCGGCGTTGGTCGTTGTCCATCTCGATGAATAGACTTATGTAGTCGTATTAGTTGATACGAATATCATTACCTTTTTATGCTTGCAGGTATCGCTTGGTCTCAAAGCTTCACTCGGTATGCGTGACATCATGGCCGATATTAAATCGTCCACCACTTTACAAAAGTGTATTGTCGGCGTTGAATCTCGTAGAGCACAACATTTGTTTTGCAAAACTTCCATTGCAACCCTGACAGGCAAGGAGAACAACTGAAATCAATAACAGATGTTCGTGAAGGCGAATTTCTCAAAATGTTCGTTAATAACAACTGCTGTCATGACAATGAATGTGATCACTTTTGTACCTGAAACGCCAGCGGAACGTTCATCTTTTGATACCCTTTCGGTTGCAAATGGGCTGGCGTCAATTTGTACGCGACTTTAAGGTTCGGCTTCGTATAACTCTCATACTGCAATAGCGCTTCCCAATGTTTCTTCTGCACAAGACCGTTAGGAGTCTGCAAAGTAAAAATAATGTGTTGAATCGTACACATGCTGCATTTAATCATCATTACACTGAAGTTCCCTGCATAAATTAAGCAAAGCAATTACCCTAGCAATGCTAGTGCCAACCGGTGATAATGAGTAGCAGTGTGACAGTCGCAGCTTTATGGTTATAATAAAGAATGAACACTTCGGTAAGTCGCGAGTACATGAGCCCCAAAGCGATTGATCGAATTGAAAAGTCTTGCGCGTACCGTTATCTTGAATCGATTAGTCTTTCCCAAAAGTGGGCTGACATTCTTGAAACGTTTTTTATACAATCAACTCAACACAACCGCACGCGCTCACCCGTGCACACATACACACTAGGCTGGCTGCAATTTGGGTTGAATCTGAATTTTCAAAGTTCCCTTGTAACAACATAATCGAGATATATAAAAAAAATTACGTGCCAAGTTTTAAGACACTCGACAAATTGTTAATGGTGCCTGTGAGGGTTTGAATTTTCAATATAAAAATACATGTGTTTTGCCAAGTTATTACTCAATGCTTTCCCATGCTTAGGATATTGGTGGGGAACATTTTTGCAGATTTTTCTAGCAATAATTGTCATTATTACTAGCGTTGCAATGACAACCTCGTTTTCATTTTTTTTAGTTTCGTTCATCAACGACTTATTATTGATGTTTTAATGCAACTTTTGATCTGACAAGAACGTAAACGTTTGGAAAAGTTTTATTTCTGTCAGAAGTATAAAAACTCATTAAAATTTAATTTCAACTTTGAATCAAACCTGAGCCACAAATTCGTCGCACTTAAATAAATTATCGCAATGAATACTATAAATTTTGAATAAACAATTTCCAAATTAAAACTCATACAAAAAAGTGCGAAAGTAAAATTTTATTCGTAGAGCGGTCGACTTACAGTCCTTTTGTTTACATTTGAATAAATTTTCTGTTATTAACGGACATGAACGGACAGATCGCTGCACCAGCCAATCAGATGTTTTAATTGATCAGCTGGTCAATTAAAAAACCGGGAGGACGGTGTGCCAAATAGGATTGACGTGACTGTTTGATTGTCCGGATGTTTTCGGATTTCCAAGCCTTCTCGATATTTCCTGGAAATTTTATTTAATTGACCAGCTGACCAATAAAAAATCTGATTGGCTGGTACAGCGATCTGGAACGATGACTGCAACTATATAAGGAATACCTGAGACACGAGAGCTTCAGTATCGGAGCTCTTAGCCCTAATGATGTAGACTGTAACGTTTGCGAAACGTCGGCACAAGGCTGATCCTCAACACGGCCTCCATCCGGAAGTCACATACTCTTCTCATTACGTAAAGAGCCGTGAAAGCCTTAAAACTAAAACGTATTTTTCTATTGAAAATTCAAACCCTCACAGGCACCTTTAAACATTTTCCGAGCGCCTCAAAAATGCACTATTTTTTAAATATGTCTTCATTGTTTTTGCAAGGGGACTTTGAAAATTCAAATTTGACCCAGATTGCAGCCAGCCTAATACACACCCACACAACACAACAACACATACATGCCCTTCTCCCGCCCGCGAATCAGATTTTTTTTCGTATAATGACGATACTCGTGTACGTTTTTAATGAACGTAAGTTCCCTCAAAGTGGGAAGAATAGTACTGGGGGCGCAGCGGAGAAAACACCATGAAGTAAGGTATTCCGTGAAAGTTTCTCACCCAAAACATTTGACAGTCCATCAGTCCATTTCGAAGACACTTGATGAGATGCGGAAAGTCGGACATCATCCACAACCTTTTCGTGCTGTCGCACGGATGTTCGCAGCTAAATTGTCCGTCTCGAACTCCGAAAATGGACCATACACCGCGATTCCACTGTGCACCATCCATGGTTACGGCATCGACGTGGAATCCTGACTTTCCCAATAGTAGCACGCACTCAAGTAACAGTTTGTGCAGATCTTTGCTTGTTACAGAGTTCTTACTCAGAAATGCGCCCAGTACTTGGACCCATTTGCCACGGTGAGGTTGAAGCATGAATACGAGGGCGTGGTCTGCCCGGATATCCTGCTGTACTGGTGAGGTGTGTTGGCCTAAATCGACGAAACCGTTGAATTGCATTGTCCTTCGGTCGAGAGTAATCGCTTCGCTCAAAGACATTTCGTCGATAAGCAACGTACCTATGAAAGTAATACTATTTTAGCATACGCCGTTATCGTAAAAAAGTACCTGCTTACATAAGTGCGATTATTAGCAAAGCAAGGGTATACGATCTACAAATGTCACAAAAAATAATAGCAAGGAGTAAAGGAGTAGACGGTTGTATTTAGGAGCTTACGCAACAGGAAAAATGATACGAACATAAGTAGCCACATAATGGAGAAAAACATAAGCAGCAAGAACATGAATACAGTCGAACCTCGATAACGAGTCGCTATAGAAGTTCGTTGTATGGAGCTTTCGTTGTATCGAGATGATGATCCTTAAAATGTTCTTTAACCCTTCGAGTGCACACCTCCGCCGCCAACCTATAAGTGCAATCTGACCCAAGGCGTTTTTCAAATCGTTGTATTCCGGTAAATATGCATTTTTTGTCTTTTTTTGCAGAGACGTTTTTTGTAGTGAATTGTCCATATTTTATGGCCCTAAATTGATTTTTCGACGAAAACGAAAATTCAATGCCAAAACATTCGTTCAAAGTGGGGCGTACGTTGCAAAATACGTGCTTACACGAAAAAAATCACTGGGTCAAAACGACCCAGTGTGCACTCGAAGGGTTAAAAAAAATACATTAATCCTATAAATATAGGAATATTTTTTAAAGAAAGGCTTAAACTAGAGCAATTTTTACGAGCAATTAGCAATTAGAGCATAATGTATATTGCTCTATTCTTAGATACGTCGTAATATGACGTTGTATCAAGGTTTCGGGTGTCTATCGCAAGGGAATGAACAAATCTTCGTTCTATCGAGGTTCGACTATATGTAGGTCCGAGGAAAATAGGAATACGTATTTGGGAATAAAAGCTGGAAGCAAAAGAAAGCGGTATTGTATTCACAGCAACTGAAATGGAGTCCCATTTAATAATACCGCATTTCTCGACGTCTTCCATTCTCGAAGCTTTTATCTTCAGACAATCAAAAATAGTGTTCTGGAAACCGTAAGTGCTCTTCAGTCGTCGAGTGTATCGATCGAGTGTGTCTTTGGCGGGTAAGGGTAGGATGTTTCGGGAGCGTATATGGTCGTATAGCTTGCTATTCTTAATGCGCATAAGCACGCACTCGTATATCCAATTCACAGTGTACCGTCGTTGTCGAGGATTGCCTACTTTGGCAGCGCTAAAGCATGCCTTAACAATTTCTTGCTGCTCTAGTGGCAACCCTGAAATTGCAGTCGACAAAGCTTCCTCTTCAACGCCAGCGCACTTCTGCTTACTTTTGTTCACCTGTACTTTCAGCTGTCGAACCTGCGACACGGGGGCATATCAGCAATACTCGTTATATGAGCGAAAACTGTGTCGTAGGCGGAAGGTGATTGTTACTGCCCTACAGGGGGTCCGGGGTGCCCATCCCGACCCCCCCCCCCCCCACGAGGGCACTAAACGTATTTTTTAAGTGCTTATATGTGTATCCGGATGAATAAGTACACGTAAGTCATCCGGGTATATTAATGTTTGGATTTGTGAAGATAATCCGGCAAAAATACACATATTATTCATGCGGAGTATTCATTGCGTGCAATTGCAAGATTTTCCACTTATAGTCATTCACTCTCTCACACACGCGTGCACAAAAAAAAACACCCACTTTTCAGCCTTAGGGCCAAGAAGTCCTACTCTACTCCCTGTCTAAAGGCACTAAAAAGCGAGGAAAACATGGTTGCGTTATATAAATGTACTATTTTGCTCTCCGTCTAGACGCACCAAAGAGCGAGAAATACATGGTAGTGTTATATGAAAGAATCTAAATTTCTTTTTCAATCGCTTTACTTTGACTTTTTGAAAAACATATTAAAAATGGAGGTTAGATTGCGACGGCGTATAGGACTCACCCACATTGACCCACACCTTGCACAAACACGCTCACAGATGCGGACATTTTTTTTCTAAACATCATTTTCCGACATTTTGAACACGTTAACATTGAAAAATAAAAATAAAATTTCACCCTCACGAAGCTTACTTCTATGAGGAAGAGAAAACCTAATTTTATTGGACTATTCCGGACTTTATTGGACTATTCGGTGAAACCGGCTGGAAAAGTCGTTTAAAACAAATCTTTCCGCTTGACCAAGATCACCGAAATGAAAGTTTCTGTCTGGGAGAATACGCATTCCGAACACATTTCATATCTGCAGATATACAAAATTCGCATTCCTTACCTTCGTGCGTAGACGTCTTTTCTGTCGCTGCTGTAAATGTCCGGAATACTTAGAACGAGCATAACGGCATCCAATGTAGCATCCCTTCCTATTCTTACGGTTTTGGAGCATTTTCCGCATTTGTAGACAAAGCAAGCATCTTGGATCACGAACCATTCTAGAATACCTGTCATTTCCTACGAATCCAGTGCAATATCGGGAACGGCTATAGCAAAGTACCCATCATAAGAGATCGCTTTAAAGTAAGAATTAATTGCATTGCATGGGAGTAAAGTACATGCAATCGAAAAGGCTTCTAAGATCTGACCTGTCCGTCTCGACTCCCGTGCCCGTACACAGTTGCCTAGTTTCTACGAACTTCATCGTAAAGAGTAGGTCTTCAATCGATTGAGCGCTCAGCTCAGTTTTCACGTTGACTTTATCATCCCCTGTACGAACCTTTAGTAATGAAAAATTATGTTCTAGTATGAATACGCTACACACCTAGAAGCACCTAATTTACACAAAAATGATGGAGTCTGAGAACAAAATTTACACCAATATGCGTGCAAGCCTTTTTCATATGATTGATACAAAGTACTTCACAATTCATTGATATATTTTTTACTAAGTAATGCCATTTTGAACGCTCGTAGAAATATAATTGTTGACTGTTTCTCGTGAATATCATTTCGCAGTAGTTGTGAATTTACTATAAGTGAACTGAAATTGAATGGAATGAAGCAATAAAGACTTTTACCTTGATCGAGAGATCATGTCCCACATCGAGATGAAGCCTTATTTTCGCCGTCATTGAATTTAGCTGAGTGAAAATCATACCGCCATTGTCGGCGGGATGTGTCATCCAGCTCCACGTTTTGCGTATGGGATTGTGCTCGAAGTAGTAGACGAGGTCCTCAGCCTTAAAGATCTTTATGTCCGGAACGTTGGAGTCGTCGAGATGAGTCGGCACCTGTAACGATTTAGGTTGTACGTCTTAGTTTAAGATTTGAAACACTCAGTCATCGTTTAACCATATTCTCTTACTTCATCAATTGCCGAAGAATCGTGAAGGGTGGTCAACAAGAACTCGTCGAGACGAGTACAGTTTTTCGAAATAGCTGGAGCAGTATCCTGTGATGTGACAGGTACGATAACGTTCCGTAATACCAGACACTGTTCCTCTGCGGGCGTAATTTCCGGAGAGAGACATTCCTGCAGTACACATCGCAAAGATATTGCAATTGGATCAATGCTGCAACACTACATTTATATTTCATACGGTACTTTTGGTACTTCAACTGATATTCGAACATATTCTTCCTACAGTATTTTCCCAGCTGTTCTGATCGGGTCTTTCCGCAATCGTTCATACAATCACGGTAGGGTCACTCGTTATAGTCAACTACATAACACCAATCGAGTTTTTTAAAGCTAACCTGTAGAATCCGAACCATTTTACCGATTCTCTCTAAATTTTATACCGACTTTGCTTTAATAATGCTCGGGAAAAAACCAGCGCGATATCTGAACATTTACAAAAATTTGAACGATTTGACTTTTCAAAATATTAAAAAATACATAACATCTTAACTTTTCGACCGATTTTTATATAACCGACTCTATATAAAAAAAATTAGCCGTAAATATAAAAATTTACCTTCATTATAGCAGCCAGATATTTGAAAAAAAAAAAAAACATTCTAATGCCGTAAAATTTGCAATTTTTTAGTCAATTTCACAAAATTTGCAGAGAATGAAAAGGTCGTATAGATGATAATTCGTGCGAATCGAGGACCCTGTACCTGAAACCGTTCTCGAGTTATAGATGTTTCAATTTTATGGTGCCAGAACACACACACATATTCGGACATTTTTTCGAAATTTCGGGACATTTTGAATACGGTGACATTGAAAACTGGAAAAGAAATTTGTTTATCGTGGAAAAGAGGTTGGTATTTGATAACGACCGTTAATAACCCCCTTACCTCGATCTCCATTGCGTTTACCGGCACATCTTGAATATTCTTAAACGGCAATGGCTTTGCATTCCGCTTGAGGGTATAGAATTTTCTAGTCTCGATGTGCACAGTTCCATCTGGTAAAACAATTTTATTTTCCTTTAGCACATCGGCATCACTAAAGTGCAGCTGACACAGGTATTGCTTATCCGTCAGTACTTGATCGATCGCGGCACTCCAATGTTGTCTCGCGTTCGGGCACTGAAAGCAACAATTCAAACAATATTACGATCTTTTATTTGAGGCGTTGTCTCACTTTAGACGCTAAAAAAGTATATTTTTATGAGTTTTTTTTATAAGTTTATATTATCGATATTGATATAAAAGTTGTTACACTTCATGAATACACTTTCGAAACACGTTTAAAAAAAATTATTTATTTTACACGGTTTATAGACGAAAATGGTAGTTAAAAAATGTCCAAAAAAATTGTAGGTTTGCGCTGTTGATGAAATCTCGGAGATGGATCATCTTGAAAGAAAAAATCCAACGGTTTTAGATTCAGGATGTTAATGGCTATAGGGCATATCATACGATTTTGATATATGCAAAAATAACATACACACACATGCTACGGCAGAGGAAAAAATAGAGCTGAAAATTGCACCACCCTAATGCTCGATTATATGTTTATAAGTATTCTTTTTTTATGCTTACCTTTGGTACTGCAAAAAGAGAGAGCAGCCGCTTTCCTTCTGTTTTTCGTTTCTTCACATTGGAGTATTGTCCACTGGAGCAATTCGCAGCAGCGCACACTTTCCCCATACCTTTGAGAGCGACAATTAAAATAAATTGTAGATTACTGAAGAATAAATAATGTGTGAGTAAATAATACTATTATATACAGATAGGGAAAACGTTTTACGCAAGCTTCGTGTTTTATTGAGAAGCTTCTATGTTATAAAATAGAGATCTAAGTGTGCATAAAATATCCATCATTGTAAGGAATAAAAAAAATTAACACAAACACAAGATACAAGAGAAGTATCCTATCGATGAGACAAAATATGCAGTATATTGATTTTATGCAACCATTTTTATGTATGACGTTGAAGTTTGCATCGTAGGGATGGAACGAATTTTTCTGTTCATTTTTCATTCCTATGTTTTCATCATCACCCAAAGCCGTTTTTTTGGCAAATTGAAGTCGTAAATCAATAAGATCCATAAAATCATTTAAGTGACTTTCACAGACTAAATCGGCCTAGTAAAAATTGAAACAACTTTGAAAAATGAATTTTCGTTGCACTTCAATGATGCAAACTTCAACATTATTTTTATATATGTATTATTTTTCTTACCTTCGTTTGACCGTTTTCGCCGCAGCTCACTGTAAATATATGATATAACGAGACACAATTATTTTTTATTAAGGTATTTCCTTCACGGAGGAACGTATTTTGTAGGGGCATAAAGAGGGCCCTTCCGAATCATTGGTGAATTACAGTAGCGCTTAATCAAAATAAGTCACAATAAATTATTATACTCAACGATAAACTGGAAAAAAAACTTCGCGCACATTTAGTAGATTCAGACATTTTTTCTGAAAAGTCGCGAGTACGAAAATTCTGCTGGTCACATTTTTTGAATTGTTTTTATTGTCGTTACGGAATCTAGATTTTTTCCACGCCTGAGCCGTTTGTATCAGGCATCTAGAGTTATTTATTGTATAAATTGTTGGATAGAAATGTGGCCAGGGTGTCGTCTCCATAAAGCGCTGTACAAATGAGACGATTTTTAGAGTCGTAATTTTTTCGGTAACTTGGCTTGAAATTTTACGAGTATACTGGGATGTATTTTTACTTGATTATAGACGACAATCAGTGGTTAAATATTCGGGTTCGTGAAAGAAATACCTTGAATCTAACACAATTCGCAAAATTTGTTAGTCGCAAATACACGTGGTCCGCACACACTTTATTCCAAAATGGACGACAAGCGGGAATCATCGATGACGGATAGCGTCGGCTGCGTTCTTGTCGCTCATTTCATTTCGGTTCGGCGATGAGCAGCGTCGCACGCGGTGAAACCGCCAACCACTAATAACTGGATTTCCGTGGACGCTTTTGGATCGTGATCGCCGTAAGCGTTCGTACTCCTTAGCTCTAGTCTTCTTGGAGACTAGAGTAAAGGAGTCTGAACGCATATGGCGGAATGGGTGAAAAAGTGACATGTAAAAGCGATGATATTTCCTAGTTTGAAATTCAGCCACGGTAGCGCCATGGGCGTAGCCAGCCTTGGGCTCAGGGTGGGGCAGCAGTCAACTACCCCCCCCCCCCGCCCCCGGTAATTTTTTTGTAACTTGAGCCGTTTGGGCTCTGCGCCTATGCCAATTTGTTAATCTGTAAATTTAGAGGTTTATATTTTCAGGTACAGAAAATAAACAATTACACACAGGATAGATATTATAGTTTTATTTATGAATAGTCGGTGTTTATAAATTTAAGTTTCAACTAACTTTATAAGTAATATTACTTCAACAGAAGCCGGCGTGGGCTCTGGCAGAACCTATTTAGCACTTCTTCTACAAATTTATTTTTTGATTCGGCGATCCTCGTTCTGTGCACACTTAGCATACACAGGCCGCTTAGACGATTTTCGCTCATGGTTGAGCGAAGCCACGTTTTGACCCGCCGTAATGTGCTAAATGATCGCTCTATTGTACAGGTCGTACATGGCTGGGCAAGAAAAATAGCGAGCGCAGTTTTTACGCTGGGATAAAATTGCATTTCCGAAATCTTGATCAGATCCGCCACTTCCATCTCCTTCAATGCATTAATTTCCGTATTTTTTTCTTCCCACAAATTATACCACATTTCAGCCTCGCTTGGGAAAGTATCACTTAATTTGTAAAACTTGCAGAAAGCTTCTGTTTTTTTCAAAAACTCGTCGCAGGTCATTTGCAACATATGACATGGGTGCAATGTTATCAAAGAATATGCCGGTAAGTTACTCTCCGCGAAACGATCTTCTAATGACATAATCAGCGAGTCTAGGTAGGGAATAATCAGTGATCGTTTCCAAAACTGGGCAGGACTTTCTGCTGGAGGATTTGGACGGTGTGTCTGTCTCTTTGCGATACGCGGCATTGACAAATCAATCTCTAGAGCATCAGCGATCTCTTGAGCTTCAGCTATGAAATTGCCGCTGTGTTCTTCGACATTTTCTCTGTGTTTTTTTAAAGTGTCAACGATTCTTTTAATATGATTCGCACACTGGAGCAAGTCAATGCTTTTGGATTGTAAGACATTTACAATTGGTTGAAGCAGTGCAGAATATTTCGCAATGAGGCAAACAGATACTATAAATTCGGAATTGATAGCAGCGCAGTATAGCTGATAAGCCGCCTTCCTTGTTGCACTGTTGCTTTCTTGCGAAAGCGTCAAAAGGGCCGTGATCATTTTAATATAATTTTCTTTAAAAATGCCAATGCACTTATATTTTTGCGACCAGCGCGTTTCGCAGAGCATTGGTATGTTTGGCACGAGCTCGCGGCGTTGAGCCGATTCTCGGAAGAATTTTATTATTTCTTTTATTGTGCCGATCGCATTACGTATAGCGGCCATTTGATTTAAATCATGAACCACTCAATTTAATTTGAGGCTGGCGCAGTGGAAAAATAGGGCTTTTTTATATTTTTCTCGTAGCAGTTTTTGAACGCCACCATCTTTCCCCGACATTGTGGAGCACCCGTCATAGCCTTGCCCCACACACTTTTCTGGATCCAGGCTCACGTTTGTGATGAAATTATCTATGGCAGAGGCAATAGATTTGGCGTCCATGGCAATCAGTTCGACGAAGCCTAGAAATTCTTCGCGAATCACCATTCTTTCTTCGTCAAAAAATCTGACGCCGATTGACAGTTGCTCCTTGCCTGCTATGTCGCAGCTTTCGTCTGCCAAAATACTATATCCCTGTGCTTTTTTCACACCGTCTATGATGTCATCTCTGATGACATCTCCAGAAATATTTACTATTTCATTTTGAATTTGAAGCGACATATATGTTGCATTCTTTGCACATGATTCTGCGTGCTCTTTTAAGATTTCATCACCAGACTCAATCTTGAGTTTAATTAGGTCTCCAAATAGACCTTCATGAAGTTCCTTCCCTCTTAATGGCAGATCGTGCGTACCAGAAAAAAAAAACTGTATGAATTACAGAGGCTACAATTTTTTTATTTTTGTGTATGAGTTTTGCATGTGCACTCACTAACTGCACACCCACGGGCATATTCTGTACAAAGTTTTTAGCGGACGTGATTGCGGTCTTGTGGCACTGAGACGCTGCATGTGCTTTGGCGAACTCGTGCATATCTTTGTACCTGACGAATGGTCGCAGTGAGAATGAACCCATTGTTTTACTACTTGTCGCTGGAGGGAATAAAACACAACGTATGCAGAGAGCGCCTTTCAGTTTGGCTGAATATGCCAGCCACGGAGCATATTCCGCGAGCCAGGAATGCTTAAATTTTCTTTTTCGAAGTACAGCATCCTTTCCGAAGTCGTAACTTGGAGGAGGCACCCAACAGTTTTTTTAAATTTCTAGTTTTTGTGCTGTACTCATAGAAAATGAGCAACCTAGGAAATGTCCCACGTCATTTTCGGCGTATTGCTCTTGCTGTGCTTGTTGTGTGCTTGACGTTTGCGTAGAAGTTGTAGGTACAGTAGCACTAGTACTGGCTATGGCAGCGTCATCGTTAGCCGCTGCTAAACCCTTTTGTTTTATCCCTTCTCCATCGCTATCACTTTCGCCGCTGCTTTTTCCAGGTTTCTTCCTTTTCTGGTTCGCTAAAAAATAAGAAACGAAATCTTAGAAATAAATAGACTCATCCAAGTCAAGATATTTGTTGCGGGCGGGTGCGCTTTATATTTACAAAAAAGGGGGTCGGAAAATATTTCTTATACCATTTAAAATCACAATGACCTTAATGATTAATTAAAAATTATTATAAATCGAAATCCATAATATCACTAACTAATTATTCATACACTTAGTTTTACTAATATTTATTTATACTTATAATCTTAAAAACTGTAAATAGGTATCAGCACTGATTGTATTTATGATTTTCGTGATGGTAACCCAACCGGGCGCGAGAAGTCAGGTAATATTATAAGTACTTACCTCTACCAGCCGTATCAGCGCTAAAAAAAGATCGAATATCCATTGCAGATCTCGTCTCGTAAGAACTGCAGAAAAGTAGTTGGCACTTGGTTCCTGCTATTGAGTACTATCAATCAGAAGCAGTTCTAGTCCATTCACCAACCTTATTATCAAAATGTTCACTAGATTTATTTAGATTTAGAAAAGTTAAAAGTACATAATATAAATAGCTTGAAACACAACCCAGGCACACTAGGTAGGCACACACAACAGTCACTGTCTGTAAAATAAAATCTTCTCAAAATATGTAAAGTAGGTACAAATTTCACATAACCTAACACTTTCGCAATTCACAAGCAGAGAACATAGCTTTACATGGAACAACGGCGCTTATGGGCGCGCTTGGCACAGTTTTCGTGGGGTTAGTTTAGTTGCTACCCCATCCGACGTCGCGCTGTTGTACATATGTGTGAACGAATACATTGACGATGGGGTTATAGCGCGCGCTCTCTCGCACCTTAGTAAGGCGCCTTGGTGCGAGAGAGCGCGCGCTATAACCCCATCGTCAATGTATTCGTTCACACATATGTACAACAGCGCGACGTCGGATGGGGTAGCAACTAACCCCACGAAAACTCTGCCAAGCGCACCCATTAGCGCCATTGTTCCATGTAAATCTATGTTCTCTGTGCACAAGTCTCTTTCTTGTCTTTTTCAATTATTTAAGTATACAAAAAACACCAACCAGCACTGTTCAAATAAATATTAAGTAAACTAGATTAACTAGAAATTAAAATTAAACAAAACACGCAAACAATACGAATCGCGCCACGAGCCATAGAAGAGTTCTGTCAGCGCTGCGCGGGACGCGGGCGGGGTTGAGTGACCGCGCGGTGACGGACGGCTCGCTACGCCACAGAGTACCTATACTATTTATCTACGGTAATATGGCTCGCTTTCAAAAGACCGCTGCGATGCGCACGTTCGGTAAATCGTGCGCGCTTTTTGTTTTGATCGCACTTTTTTTCATGTCGACTAATTTTTTTGTATAACTTTCTTACGGATATTACGATTGTTGTTAGTATAAGAAAAACAAATTTTTTTGTTTAATTAGGCACCTTATAGGTCAGAGCCAGGGTGGGGCAAGCGCCCCAGCTTGCCCCAGTGTGGCTCCGCCCATGAGCATTCGGAGCATCGATTTCTTCTTTACTCGCTCGCTATTAGTCACTCGAGCTGGGTTTGAACGACGCACCAGGCCTTTCTCTACAATCGTTTGCTTGATTTAAGATGAAATCGACAACTGCCACGATGGGGACGATTGAATAACGTTGAAAGTCACGCAGAAACGTCAAGCCCAATGTCGATTTTTTCTTTAACACGTAAATAATGATCCTGTCGCTGTACTCGCAGCTTGCGGGACTGCGCGACTTTTCCACTCGCTTTGGCTTGAAACAAGATGAAATCGCGAACGAATTTGATTGGATCATTTTAGAGATGTCCGATTGAGACGCCAAAAACCATTCGGAGCATCGATTTCTCTTTCATCGCTTGTCCTTGGTGGTAGTCGCTAGAGCTGCGTTTCAACGACGCACCATGCAATTCTTGGGAATCGTTTGCTTAGTTGAAGATGAAATTAATGACCGCCATGACAAGGAGAGTTGAAGGACGGTAAACGCCACGCAGAAACGTTAAGCGCAATATCGATTTCATCTTTATCACGTAAATAATGATGCTGTCGACGTACTGGCAGCTTGCAGTACTGTACGATTTGTCCGCTCGTAATCATCAGAAATAAGATGGAATCCAGATCGAATTTAGATGAATGAATCAATGTCAGATAGAGGCTCCGAAAAGCATTCGGAGCATCGATTGAATCTTTGATCGCCCGAATTGTCCACTCGCTTAGACCACAAGTGAAATAAATAAACAAATAACATTATTTTATAGAAGCGCGCAAATTTTGAGATTTCAGACTACGTTGGCGTTCTATTATTCTTAAGAGAAATCACAAACAGACTGGCAACGCTTTGGGATTTCCGGAATCAATCCATATCGGGACGTGAAAAATTGAATCTCAGGTGGTGCAGGAGATCTTCGTATCTTGTTTCAATCCTCAAAAAACGTCGTATCGATTTTCTTTTGCCAAAACCGACCGATTTCGTCTAAATCCGACTATCATACAAGAAGGAGCGGTCGAATGAGAAATAAAATGCGAAACACATCCAATCCCCGAACATTTACCGTCAAATTATTGAGAGTTTGTCAATAAAAATTTGCCTGTTATTTTTCTTTCGTACGCACAAAAAATCGCTCGATATATCGAAATTTGATGATCATTGACAATGTGCTGGTTTTGGTAATTTTTATTTCTTAAGAAAACGAAATGAACAGGCACTCTCAATGGATAAGCAAGATACCAATGGTAAATCTCATGAATTGCGGCGTGCTTCACTCTTTGGCACGCCGACCGATAGCAGACGATAGGTAAAACGTAAAATTGTCCGGCTTGTCACGAGTCTCGAACCGGATAGGTTGACAGGTTTAGCGAATGATTTGCTAAACGTCAGATCACGCGCGCTGGCATCTGTCAAACGCTGCGTTTTCGCAGAAGTCTCCTGACGTCAGCCACGGATACGTGGCCCTTCGTTTACTCTTCGGCCCTTTTCGATAGTCCATCATGGCGCATTCGAGCGTTCATTACGAAGATCGAACGCCTATTTTCTAATGCTTCCCATTTGATGACGCGGTCGAAAAATAAAAAACGGCTCAGCATAAATGTTCGGAGTAATCTGCTGAACCCGGTTTTCCCGCTGTTATACCTATTCTGGATCACTCGGTATATATATATACAGGGTATCGCTATTATCTTTGCCTCCCGAAATAACTCAGTAATTATCGACGTCACAAAAAAATGTTCCAGACAAAAGTTGTGCGGTGTAAAGGGGGCCATCAAATACCATCAAAAGCATTAGAGAGTCAAAGTCGTTCAAGATCATTCAAGGTCAGTATCGCTGATGCAAATCTAAATATCTCGAATCGCTACCAAATATTTGGTAGTGACCCGAGATATTTAGATTTGTATCATGGATACTGACCTTGAATGACATTGAACGACTTTGACCCCCTAATGCTTTTTATGCGGCTTGAGCTGCTCCACAAGGTGGTTGGAAAAAAATGTGCCTCTCCATTTTAAAAAGTGGAGGTGACCTTCACTGTGCGTCAGCGCCTCCACCGAAATAAGAAAAATTGATCGCATTTGATGGCTCCCTTCACACCGTACAACTTTTGCCTGGAACATTTTTTTGTGACGTCGATAAATAGCGAGTAATTTCGGGTGGCAGAGATAAGAGGGACACCGTGTGTATGTATATATGTGTGTGTGTGTGTGTATATATATATATATATATATATATATATATATATATATATATATATATATATATATATATATATATATATATATATATATATATATATATATATATATATATATATATATATATGGAGAGGACCATATGGAGATCGATTGTACATATCGCAGAAGCGATATACACAAGTTTATAATCGTACTTACGGTTGAATTCGTCTATCAATTTCATAATGTATACAAAATTAAGGACGATATTCGATACTTTCACTTTTTATATAAAACGGCTAAAAGCGGGACCTTAGGCTTATCCGTATTGGTACGTATAGGGACCAGAAATCATTTATCGATATTTATGATCTTTAATTCCAAACACAGTATTACATAATGATTGCATATAAAATATCACAGTCGTATGTTTTTTTTCAGCTTTACATGTGTACGATATGCAGGTCTATAATTAAAGAAACAGTTATGAAGTTACTGATAATCACCTTCTTACTTTTTTAATTATGCTTTGTTAACCGATTAATTCCTCCCTACGTCCGAGGGAGAAAGACCGTGCGTGGTACCGGTTAACACGGTGATAGTTGCGGGTGTACCTAGGGAAGAGTTATGTTTGAATGCTTTTTTCGGGTCCTGAAAAAGACCCTGTACCAAAAAATGCGGATCTCTAGGCGGAGCCTAGAGAGTCCGTTGACGATAAATCGTTGTAGTAGGAAGGGGAGGAAGGAAGGAGGGAGGTTGGGTACCCTAGCGATTGAACTCGACTAGGGGCCCGCGATCGCGAGGGTTGGTGGCGACGGGCGCAGGACGAGTAGGGATGCGGGAAGGGACGTACCCGGGAGGACTGGTGACCGCCCGGAGTGCGTGGGAGGGGATTGGCTTCTCGGCCTCTAAGGCGAGTGACTCGTAGAGGTCCTCGAATTCCGAGTCCAAGGATAGCGGTGAGGAAGAGGGAGACGACGTCAACGCCTTGGGGGGGAGGTTCTCCCTACAAGTGTCGGTATTTGCTTCCTCCTTAGATCCTAGAGATCCGGCCTCGGGCCGAGGAATTGAGAGGACGGTCTCGAGGTACTGATGAAGGGGCGGGAGCCGCTCACCGTGGAGAAACACGCGCTGTGCCCATTGAAAGTGGTGCACGTATTTATCCTCGGTGGTGCCGGGGAGACCAGCATCGGGATGGTATTGGGTGTAGATGGTGACTGGGGTATCCGGTAGGTCAGATTTTTTTGCCAGGATGGAAAGTCGCGGATCCGGTCGACGACGGGTACAGAGAGTAACCGGGGTGTAGGGCAAGCCGGCCGCCTTCCTCAAGAGCTGCCGCCGGATAAAAGCCGGGTTGCGGACGTTGCAAGGCATTAAAATGAGGAGAATGCAAGAACAAATGCCAGTAAATTTTTTTTCTTTTTATGAGAATCTATGTACAAAAGGAAAAGAGAAAAAACAAAATATACAGTCTAAAGATTTTAAGATTATTTACGACGCATATAAAAAACGAGACATAAGGAAAAATAAAATACAGTTAAAAAATTTGAGAGAAGAAAAAAATGATGAATATAAAAAATGAAAATAATAAATGAAAAAGGTATGGAGGTGATTTTTGTAAGGATGGGAAAAAAAACGAAAGAGTTTTTACAAGCTGTAAAAAGATCTTTTTTCGTTTTTATCTGGACAGCACCGGACGGCGTGTTCGGTAAAGGCGATGTGTAGGAGTCACGGGCTGTGAGCTCGCTACGTTTCGACTGCTCACCGATATATGTCAGAAATTGAATTATTTCTTTCAGTATTTTAAAATCAAACATCATCAAATATCTGTATTTTTTAGCAGGCTAAAACAATCACATAAATAATCAAATACTTATTCTTTGAGATTACACTAGTACAAAAATCACCCACTTTCAATCACAGTCTCATATATGATATATGAATAAGAAAATTAAAGTAAATATCTTAACGTTCTCTAAAAATCTTAATCAACTATGTCCATCAGAGAAATATAACATTCGTTTGGCAGGTCCTCTGCATTCGAAGTTTGAATCTCTGGTACATCAATATTCTTTGGCACATTCTCTTGGGCAGGGACAGTGCCGGAGTCTGGATCATCCGGATTCAAGTTGAACTCAGCTTGCCTTATCGGCTGAGAAGAGGACGCGGGGTATATGAGTATATCGGGCTGAAGGAATAAGCTTTTCTATGTTGATCGTTCGTTATGTATTTTTATTTTATGATACGTAATTAATAAACAGTTTTTCTTTTTTACATTTGAAGTTCACTTTTCCTCCAATTCATAATCATAAATTTAAAATTCGTGTTGTCCGTGACCATGGTTTCAAGCGGGACAATAATGGGTTTTTTGTGTCCATGACGCAATTTCATACAAACTTAAAATCACACCATGTGAATCACATAACAATGACTCGATGGCTGTATAATTGTATATTTTTATTTAAGATTTCAATAAATATGAATTCACTACGTTCAATTATATATAGTGACGACGAAATCTTTGTCGCGGCGTACGGGAGAGCCGCGGGCGAAGTTAGGCGATTCCTTATCGCCTAGACCTAGACAAAGGCGAGAACAAGGGATCGACTGTTGCTTGGCTGCACGTCATCATCGGACGAGATGACGACGTGCAACAGCGGAGGCATTCGAACGCCAGATCTCGACAACGACGGAAGCATTTTCTCTAAAGGCCCACCTCACGGGCATAAATATAATATAGATCACCGAATCTTTATTCGGACATTATTGTTTCGGACTTTCATACTACGTCTTCTACATACCTTACGCTTCGTGCGAAATAAATATTGTTAAAAATCTTTACTACGACAAATCAGAAGTGGGATACACTCGCGCTTTCCAACATCGCGAGTTATACCGAATATTCAGTGACACTTAGTGCCTGTAATGGATAATCCATCTCGATTCGTGAAAAAAGAAACTTTCGGCTGGTTATCACGAAAATGGGTCGCATCAAATCTGGTGAGACGAGCGTAGACGAAATCGGCCGAAGGTCAAACGGAGGGACAAGGAACGCTCGACGGACAAAGGGACATCGGGGAAACGTGGCTCGAAGCGATCTCACGGAAGTCCGGAGAGTCCAACGAGGGCTAAGAAAGCGAGCTTGGATCCAGGACGCAGTGTCTTGCCCGCGAAATCTACTGTGGGTGACACAAACTTTGCCCAGCTCGCGGAGGTACTATCAGGTATCGTAAAAATGAACACTCAGAAGTCAGGCAGCAACTTCATAAACGATAAATTCCTCCCTGAATTTGATCCGTCGAAAAAAAATCTGCCAGTGACGGATTGGTTGGACAAAGTGAAAACAAGTGCTGCATTGTAAGGATGGGATGAAAAGACCAAACTTTACTTAGCGGTGTGCAAGCTTCGAGGCAACGCGAAAGTCTGGTATAACGAATTGCATGGGTCGCAACTATCGTGGCCGGTATTTTCGCGTGCTATTGTAAAACAATTCCCCGACGAACGTAATTTTGGGAAATTAATGGAAGAAGCAGTTTTATACCAAAGTAAACCTGGTCTGGACCTTCAAACGTATTGCAAAAAAAAAGTAGGAAAGATGAATAAGCTTAGACTCGACGTATCAGAAGACAAGGTTGTTGATTTGGTCACATGCGGAATCCACGACGACGGAACTCGCACTACGGCCTTAGCATCTCGTTGTAAAACCCTTATCGAATTAAACGATTGCTTGAATATTTTCCGGGACGAAGATAATAGTAAGGCCAAAGAATTAAAAAAAAAATATCAGTCGCGCAACAGCGCATCAGGAAAGTTGAAAGTCCTTAAGGAAAAGGAAAGTACTTGCTACGAGTGTGGCAAGAAGGGCCATAAAAGATACAGATGTCCCGAAAAGGAAAATATCCCAGCAACGAAAGCAAGCGAGAACTAAAGATCGAATGAAAACAGGATGGTAAGCCGTGCGCGTTCTGTAATAGGGCCGGTCACACACAGAGCCAGTGCTCCAGTAGACGCGGAAAAAGGAGGAGGCAAAGACCCAATGACTAAGCCGTTCCAGGGGTACCTTAGAAGTCCGCGAAGTTAATAAACTCGAAAACGACTTTCGGTGCCCAACGACCGATCTAAGGTCATGACTAAACTAGTAGCGCTCTTAAACAAATACCGCTCGAGTACCGCGTTGAACATGGGGGAATTGGGCAAGGCTAAGGGTACAAAGATGGAAATTAGATTACTAGATGAAGAACCTGTGCATTATCGACCGCGAAGACTATCGTATGCGGAACGTGAAAAGGTGAAAGAGATTATTGGGGAATTGGAGGTTAACGGTATTATTCGCGAAAGTAATTCGCCGTATGCGAGTCCCATTTTACTTGTATCGAAGAAAAACGGAGAAACTCGCTTGTGCGTTGATTATCGAGCAGTTAACAAAAAAAACGACACCTGACCCACACCCCTTACCGCACATTGATGACCAAATAGATCGATTGTCAGGCAAAAAGTTCTTTATTTCTCTGGATCTCAAGTCAGGGTTTTATCAAATTCCCATGGACGAAGAGTCGATCGAAATTACTGCATTCGTGACTCCGGATGGTCATTATGAATTTCTGCGCGTACCTTTCGGTCTTAAAAATTCGCCCGCGGTCCTTCAGAGAGCTATCAATCGGGCTCTGGGGGAATTGAGATTTTTCATTGCTCTAGTGTATGCGGACGATATCCTCATACCGGCGTCGAGCATTGATGAGGCGTTTCAAAACCTTGAACTCGTTATGGAGGCCCTCAAGAAATATAATTACACGCTAAACTCGACCAAGTGTGAATTTATTGAAAAGACCATCGATTATCTAGGCAGAGAAATATCAGCAGAAGGGGTACGGCCGGGTAGATACAAAATGGAAGCAGTACTAAACGCGGCAGAACCGACGAATGTAAAAGAACTCCGGTCGTTCCTCGGTCTTGCCAACTATTTTAGGAAATTTATTCAGGTCTTTGCCGGGATAGTCGCCTCATTGACGAATTTACTTCGTAAAGGCGTTGAATTCAAGTAGGGGGAAGACCAGTCAGACGCGGTAAACAAGATCAAGACATTGTTTACGAACAGGCGGATTCTAGCCATTTAGACCGTCTATAACCCTAAGCTTGAAATCGGTGTGCGTACAGATGTTAGCTCTATCGGATTAGGAGCAATATTGATACGAAAGAATAATAACGTAAAACGGGTCGTCTCGTACTACAGTCGTGAAACCTCCACGGAAGAACAAAAGTACGATTCTTATGACCTAGAGACGCTTGCAGTGGCCGAAGCCCTTAAGGCGTATCAAGTTTATTTATTAGGGATGAAATTTACCGTAGTTACCAATTGCACAGCGGTCCGAATGACAGCCGTAAAAAAAAAGACATATCCAACCTCGGGTCGCTAGATGGTGGGTTAAATGCAGGACTACGATTTTGACATCGTATATCGACCAGGGGTCCGAGGGGCACATGTCGCCTATTTAAGTCGTAACCCGGTCCACTGTATACTTATAAACGTAACTGACAAATGGATCAAGGAATCTCAGGTGCGAGACTCTGATATTGAGACCACACGTAAAATACTTGTGACTGAGATAGTTTAACCCGATACGAAGCAATACTTTGAAAGATTTGACTTGAAGGGCGGAGTATTTTTCCGACAAACGAATACGGAGAACAAGTATGTAGTACCACGTGCGTCACGCTTTAACATCGTCAGGATGTGTCATGATGACCAAGGACATTTGCATTAGCAAAAAAAAAACCCTTGAGAAAGTCAAGAAACACTTCTGGTTCAAGGGAATGCGGAGATGCGTTTCTAAATACGTTAAAGCATGTCTGGATTGTTTGTATTACAAATCTATATCTGGGCGTGAGCCGGGCTTATACACCCTATAAAAAAAGGTCGCTATCCTATTCCATGCTATACACATTGATCACGTGGGCCCGTTCGTAAAGAGCAAACGTAAAAGCGCTCACATATTGAATGTGTTAGACGGCTTCACGAGGTTCTGTATTGTTGAACCTGTGTGAAATACGAATACCAAGTGCATAATGGCACAAGGTTTATAAAGGCACTTGAGCAATTGTTTGCAATTTTTTAGTGACCACCAGAATCATTGCATATTGAGTAGCTCATTTTCTCGCCCATTGTTTCGCCATATATTGTCAGAAATATGTTATCAAGGACATGTTGAATAATCTTGCAACTCCACGAGCATACGGACAGGTTGAACGTAGAGATGTGACGGTTCAAAGTTCACCAGACGCAACTAGCCCTAGTGCACTAGAGGAAGCACGGTGATGCTGCGTTAATTGCGTCAGTATAAGAGACATTCGACCAGGTGGACCTGTGGGAGCTGCGCAAAGAAACCAAGCGTGCTATTGACGAAAAGGAGCAAATCAAATGCACGATTTGATGCACGAAAGTCCAAGCCACCGCAATATGCGGTGGGGGTTTATCATCATGATAGCGATTATCCGGCGGCTACAGGATAAAGTAAGCAATGGATAGCAAGGTGAAGGTCCTGCGAGGATCACTGCGGTACACCTCGGCATCATCGCAATGACGTTGAAGACCACAGAGAATTTAAAAAAGCTCGAGGTAAAATGAGACCGTGGTTGCGGTAGGCGGTATGCATAGATGGATTACATTTGACGCCATGAATTGTTATCAGGCGAGATACCGTTTATTACTAATCTGTTCTTCTCCTCTCAAAGTTCTGAAGCTAAGTCGATGTACTTTCGAGAGCTTCAAACCTGATAAGAGTTGCAGGTTTCCGATGGGGCACGATTGAAGGTCAGCTCAGGTGACTAATACTGCAGTCGGTGGGCGCGATGAAAGAGAGTTTTCCTGAGGCACCGATGGTGGAGGGATTGACTAGCTGGAGTCTGATAAAGTACGATATCGTACTTGGTATCGTGGGTCTATTGGGCAGCCCGATGACGGTGCTGCTTGGATCTTACAAGGTTATGCCTTGGGCCGTAGTCAGAGGTACTCTGGCGTGATCCTTGATCAGGGTTGTGTGGGTGGAGTCCTCGTGGCGAGGTCGGGACCAATATTACAACGGCCTGATGGAGGAGAGTTTTCCTGAGGCACCGACAGCGGATGCATTCCCCAGCTGGAGTCTGATGGCGTAAGATAACTTACTGGGTGTCGAGGACGTATTGGACAGCACGATGACGGTACTGCTTGGATATTACAAGGTTAAACCTTGGGCCGCAGTCAGAGGTACTCTGCACGATCCTTGGTCAGGGTCGTGTGAAAGGAGTCCTCGGGGCGAGGCCGGGACTATTTGGCCAAGTCAATTGAATTCTGGCACGATCCTTGGTCAGGGTCGTGTGGATGGAGTCCTTTGGCGGAGGCTGGGACCATGAGCAGTCGGAGTCAGGACGGGCTTCTCGCCGAGGTGGCTCGGTCGCCCTCTCGGCATTATGTGGCACCTGGCAAGGCTGGCGACCTGTATCGAGCTCGATTTTAAAATAATGAAGTGCACCTCCCATCCACTAAACCTCATCCTTGCGCACAAAGTAGTCATTGTGACATGGTTCGTGCATCCAGATGAACTTGATCACTTCATCAATGGACGGCAGGAATGGTGCTGCAAGGCCTACTGAGCCCGAAGTATCCGCTCGGTATACTGATGTCTAACGAAGGAAACGCACAATTGACATTTCAGGTTGAACGCTGGACTCCTCCGGGGAAACCGTTGGACAAGCCGAGGGCGGCTTGGTGGTCAGGAAGGCCGAATGACGACGAAATCTTTGTCGCGGCGTACGGGAGAGCCTCGGGCGAAGTTGGGCGATTCCTTATCGCCTAGACCTAGACAAAGGCGAGAACAAGGGATCGACTCTTGGTTGGCTGCACGTCATCATCGGACGAGATGACGACGTGCAACAGCGGAGGCATTCGACCGCCAGATCTCGACAACGACGGAAGCATTTTCTCTAAAGGCCCACCTCACGGGCATAAATATAAAATAGATCACCGAATCGTTATTCGGACATTATTGTATCGGACTTTCATACTACGTATTCTACATACCTTACGCTTCGTGCGAAAAAATATTGTTAAAAATCTTTACTACGACAATAGGTATAAAATATATTACTCTAAAACCCATAATGAAAGTTATCTCCATAAAATAGGTGTTAACGATTGCGTTATCGACTTGGGTGCTCCTCTATTCTTCTATTTTGGCGCACACATACGTATAGTGTGTAAAAAAGAACACGATTTTTATATAATCGTTTTGTTAGCGTGCTGTATTATGTTGTGTGATGATATGTTTCTTATGTGCGTGCGTAAATACGTGATGATAATTTGTGACCGTAGTAAATTGTGTGTACGTGGGTATTTCCTCGCTCCCTGCAAAAATGTGCGGATGGTTTTTTTTTAAGCGAACTATGCAAGGTGCGTCCTGTAGTTACATGGTCTAAGAGCCCAAAGAAAGCCATTTTATTTTCGCATATGGCCCAAATCACGCGAAGCGCGTTTTAAAAATTTGGACCGCGAAATGGCCTCCCAAGATAGCCCAAATCGCGGTGTATAGCCCAATCTGGCAATTCTGGACTCGAGACCGGACTTTTATACAGTGCAGCCAGATCGCGCGCAAAAGTTACCCCCTCTTTAGTCTCTTGCGCGCCCATCACACAATCATAGTAGCGCGTGTCCGTGAGCGAGCGACGCTCGGACGTCTTCGTAAAGAACCGAGCGCCATCGAAGTTTCCCGACCGCGCCTTCGGCAGCTACACCAACACATGGGCGCTGAGCACGTGCATGTGCGTCCAAGCCGAAACGAAGGCTTCGAGGGAAAATGCAATCTGAGCACGACTCGCGCGTGACGTCACTCGACGGCACGAGCGAGACTGTTAGATGATTTCAATGCTTATTTAGCTCTTGACTCTGCGTTATTAATGCATACAAGAAAATGTATCGCACACTCTGATCGCTTATTTTTGTGGTTTATACGTTAATTTAAATATAATAATAAATCTAAATTACGACTTATTTATCTTCTAAAATATTGTTTACGCTTTACTCACACCCATCCTTATACCAAATAAATTATAATTCATAAAAGTAAGCGGAAATATATTTATATTCGTATTATTATATTAATTCTCATAGCTCTCATATGAAAAACTCTCATATGAAACTCTCACATGAAAAACACCAAAAATAACCTCAAAACCTTAGATATCAACGAACCAAGGACATACATCTTCACATTTTCAATCATGACGAATTTTTAAGAACAATATCATCACAAACACATCTGAACCAAAACAGTATACATCGCCTAAATTATCAAAACATAAATCAAACAACACAAAATCACAACATCTTATACTCAACTCTTACTAATAGACAACAGAACACAAATAATAATATTTCCACTGATCCTCTGAATAATATAAATTCGACAATCACATGAAATAAAACGAAAGAATGGCTTATAAATCTCTCCAACATTGATATTCCGCAACACATTTCCACATTTTTGTCTCTAGGTGAAAAGTTTTGTTTTCGTTACCTCAAAGTCTCAAACATAAAAATTCATATCCACAAATTAATCTCCGAACTTCTCCAAATTAGATTTTTTACTCGACAAACCTAGACAAATCGAAATAAGAACCAGATTCACTAAAATCTTAAACAAAATAAGAATTCCGTCATCATTTTTCAACACTAATCAAATTATAAAACACACGTCCTCATTCTTAAAAAACAACCCTCAACTTTTAGTTACACGAGCTGACAAAGGAAATTCAGCAGTCATTTTTAATAAATTAGATTACATTACAAAAACTCATAATTTACTCGCATATTCCTCAACTTACAAATTAACAAATAGAAATCCCATCAACACTCTACAAATAGGCATTATCAATATTCTCTCCAGATGGAAAACCCTAAAAATCATTGATGAAACAAAATACAAATACTTAAAAGCTGAAAATTGCAACCTATCTCGTCTCTATTGTCTGCCAAAAATTCATAAGAATAATTATCCACTTCGTCTAATAGTATCATCAATAAATAGTCCAACACATAAACTAGCTGAATTTATACAATCTAAACTTTCTAAATTAATCAATACGACTAATTCACACGTCAAAGATAGTTTCCAACTAAAACATTCACTTTCTAACATCTCAACTCCACTCAACTACAAATTGGTCTCGTTTGATGTTGTTTCTCTCTATACGAACATCCCATAACAACTTGTTATTCAAAGCCTTCAAAATGATCAAATCTATTTTCAAAAATATTTCCTTTAAACGAAATAATGAAAGCCATAGAATACATCATGTTCTCAACTTTCTTTACGTTTGAAAATAACATTTACCAACAAATCTCAGGGTGACCAATGGGCTCACCTCTGCCTCCAATACTATCTAACATCGTCATGATTGATCTTGAAACAAATTGCGTGGAAAAATTACAATTTTCGTTACCACTATATAAAAGATATGTTGATGATATTATTATTGCTCTACCAACAGACAAAATTGAATCCACCAAAAATATTTTTAACTCATATAACTCAAAATTACAATTTACATCAGAAAATGAAGTAGATAAAAAAATCCCGTGTCTTGATATACTTTTAATCCATAAACAAAATTCAATTATCACAAATTGGTATAGGAAACCACCCTGGTCAGGCAGATTCATAAATGTCTTTTCACACCACCCACTTTACCAAAAAAAGCCATAATTTACATGCTAGTTGACAGAGCAATAAAATTATCTCATCCTTCATTTCACAAAGAAAACCTCAAACTTATTAGTAACACGATGACACAAAATTGCTATCCGTTCTCTTTCACAGAAAAAATAATACAACATCGGCTTTCCACAATCAACAATCAAAAAAAGAATAACAACAATTTTGATTCTTCCAGACTAATAAATGTTCCTTACACAAAAAACATCCATCATCAACCAATTCGTCTTTTCCAACAATACAACATAACATTAGTCACAAACAATAAACACAACATTTCATCGATTACTGGCTCCACCAAAGACAAAGTAAATAACAACCAAAAATCCAACATAGTTTACAAAATCGATTGTAAGGATTGCAATGCCACATACATCGGCCAAACCAAAAGATACCTTGAAACCAGAAGAAAAGAACATAAAAATAGCCTAAAACATAGTACCACAATACACACAGCCTTAGCATAACATGCAATAGAACAAAAACATGACTTTCAATTCGACTATGTAAAAATTTTGAACAATGAACATTGGCTCAAAAAAGACTAACCCTAGAAATGATCCACATTAAGGCACACTTCAACGCCATAAATTTTAGAACTGACATACAAAAACTAAGCTCGATCTATAACTCTATTAAATAACTATTAAAATATTTTACAATACATTACTTGACATAACATTTTTTAAATCGTTGACACTATAATTTAATTTTAAATACCCTTGACATGACGCACCAATTTTATTTCTCTTGACACGTCACTGCCTAAAGGATCTTGCTTCCCCGATTCGCAAAATAAAGACTCTAATAAGCTTTACGAAATTAAGACACCACTCAGTTTCTCTCGAACTCTCCGTGATCACACAACTAAATATGTAACTGAGAAAGGTAAATTTCGAGTTTTTGTTTATTTTGGGAGAAAATTAAAAGAATCTTAAACTCAATAGGTAATCATCACAGTAATTTGATACTTTATTAAAATTTCTTTTAAATCAATCACGTACATTAAATTTTCACAATCAAAACACAAAACTTTCTTATAATTATTAATCCCTTACAGATGATAAAAATCGCTAAAAAACGATAAATTCTTTCATCGATTGAGTATACTCCAGCAAAACAGTAATTGCTTCCATAAATACTCTCTTTTGAAATAACCTTCCAAATATAATCAAAAGCTAGAAACATCAACAACATCGAGGTTAGTCGTTTCTCATATTTCATTTTTTTTATAACTCCATAGTATAATAAACCACACTCTCACACATCACTCATTTCAAACACCGATGAATAAGAAGAATTAACGCAATACAAGAACTTATGCATATAAAATCAATATAGTTATAACCAAAACAGAATTAACATAACCTTTATACAAAACGACACAGCAATTTTATAACACAATCATAACATAAAACATTCGTGTATTTAATTCCTTCAAACTTGATTTGTAAAATTGGTGTATCAAAATTTATAGAGAAAAATATAATTTCTGAAGAGGACCCGACCCAAAGGGTCGTAACGTAAGAAAGCATCATTTATTTCCATCGCTGACCTTGGAAAACCTCTATTGGCCGGACTGAAGCCGAATCTTCGACTCATCTTTGTCACATGTGTGTCATCTTTGACACACATCTTTGACTCATTAATTCTCATACTTTCATCAAGCGATAAAGCATTATCCCCAAAAACAAGCCAACCATCCATCTGGCTTCGAATCGTCAGTACCAGAAAGTGCACATATTCTACAAGCGATGAGATGGTCTTGTTGGTAGCGTTCCTGGCTTCGGTCCGCAGGGGCGCGGGAACGTCCCCGCGCTCAGTATGTTTTTTTAAATTTATTATTACTATTAATTCTTATTTGATTAGTTATCATTATTATTTTAATAAGTTATCTTATAGTGTCGAGAAATTTATCGCGCACTCCGACCGCTTATTTTATTAGATTGTACGTTAATTTAAATGTAATAATAAATCTAAATTACAACTTATTTATCTTCTAAAAAATTGTTTACGCTTTACTATTTACACACCCGTCCCTATGTCAAATAAATTGTAATTCACAAAAGTAAGCGGAAATATATTTGTGTTCGAATTATTATATTCATTCTCATACTTTCATCAAGCGATAAAGCATCATCCCCAAAAACAAGTCAATCATCTATCCGGCCGCGAATCGTAAGTGCCAGAAAGTGCCTTTTTAACACAAGCGATAAGATGGTCCCGTTGGTAGCGTTCCTAGCTTAGGGGCGCGGGATCGTTCCCCGCGCTCAGTACTTTGAAATTTACATTTCTCAGTTACATATTGAGTTGTGTGATCACGGAGAGTTCGAGAGAAACTGAGTGGTATCTTAATTTCGTAAAGCTTATTAGAGTCTTTATTTTGCGAATCGGGGGAGAACGATCCTTTAGGCAGTGACGTGTCAAGAGAATAAAATTAGTGCGTCGTGTTAAGAGTATTTAAAATTAAATTATAGTGTCAACAATTTTCAAATTGTTATGTCAAGTAAAGTATTGTAAAATATTTTAATAGTTATATAATAGAGTTATAGATCGAGATGAGTTTTTGTATGTCAGTTCTAAAATTTATGGCGTTGAAGTGTGCCTTAATTTGGATCATTTCTAGGATTAGTCTTTTTTGAGCCAACTTTCATTGTTTAAAATGTTTACATTGTCGAATTGAAAGTCATGTTTTTGTTCTATTGCATGTTGTGCTAAGGCTGTGTGTATTGTGGTAGTATGTTTTAGGCTATTTTTAGGTTCTTTTATTCTGGTTGCAAGGTATCTTTTGGTTTGGCCGATGTATGTGGCATTGCAATCCTTACAATCGATTTTGTAGACTATATTGAATTTTTAGTTCTTATTTATTTTGTCTTTGGTGGAGCCAGAAATCGATGAAATGTTGTGTTTATTGTTTGTGACTAATGTTATGTTGTATTGTGGGAAAAGACGAATTGGTTGATGATGGATGTTTTTTGTGTAAGGAACATTTATTAGTCTGGATGAATCAAAATTGTTGTTATTCTTTCTTGATCGTTGATTGTGGAAAGCCGATGTTTTATTATTTTTTCTGTGAAAGAGATCGGATAGCAATTTTGTGTCATCGTGTTACTAATAAGTTTGAGGTTTTCTTTGTGAAATGAAGGATGAGATAGTGTTATTGCTCTGTCAACTAGCATGTAAATTATGGCTTCTCTTGGGAAAGTGGGTGGTGTAAAAAGAAATTTATGAATCTGCCTGACCCGGTTGGTTTCCTATACCTATTTGTGATAACTGAATTTTGTTTATGGATTGAAAGTATATCAAGAAACGGGATTTTTTTATCTACTTAATTTTCTGATGTGAATTGGGATTTTGAGTTATATGAGTTAAAAATATTTTTCGTGGATTTAATTTTGTCTGTTGGTAGAGCAATAATAATATAATCAACATATCTTTTATATAGTGGTAACGAGAATTTTAATTTTTCCAGGCAATTTGTTTCAAGATCAATCATGACGATGTTAGATAGATTGGAGGCAGAGGTGAGCCCATTGGTAACCCTGAGATGTGTTGGTAAATGTTATTTTGAAACGTAAAGAAAGTTGAGAACATGATGTATTCTATGGCTTTAATTATTTCGTTTAAAGGAAATATTTTTGAAAATAGATTTGATCATTTTGAAGGCTTCGAATAACAAGTTGTAATGGGATTTCGTATAGAGAGAAACAACATCAAACGAGACAAATTTGTAGTTGAGTGGAGATGAGATGTTAGAAAGTGAATGTTTTAGTTGGAAACTATCTTTGACGTGTGAATTAGTCGTATTGATTAATTTAGAAAGTTTAGATTGTATAAATTCAGCTAGTTTATGTGTTGGACTATTTATTGATGATACTATTGGACAAGTGGATAATTATTTTTATGATTTTTTGGCAGACAATAGAGACGAGATAGGTTGCAATTTTCAGCTTTTAAGTATTTGTATTTTATTTCATCAATGATTTTTAGGGTTTTCCATCTGGAGAGAATATTGTTAATGCCTTTTCGTAGAGTGTTGATGGGATTTCTATTTGGTAATTTGTAAGTTGAGGAATCTGCGAGTAAATTATAAGTTTTTGTAATGTAATCTGATTTGTTAAGAATGACTGTTGAATTTCCTTTGTCAGCTCGAGTAACTAAAAATTGAGGGTTGTTTTTCAAGAATGAGGACGTATGTTATATAATTTGATTAGTGTTGGAAAATGATGTTGGAATATTTATTTTGTTTAAGATTTTAGTGAATCTGGTTCCAATTTCGATTTGTCTAGGTTTGTCGAGTAAAATGTCTAATTTGGACTCAAGTTCGAAGATTGATTTGTGGATATGAGTTTTTATGTTTGAGAGTTTGAGGTAAGGAAAACAAAACTTTTCACCTAGAGACAAGAATATGGAGATGTGTAGCGGAATATCAATGTTGGAGAGATTTATAAGCCATTCTTTCGTTTTATTTAATGTGATTGTCGAATTCATATTATTCAGAGGATCAGTGGAAAGATAATTATTTGTGTCATGTTGTCTATTAGTAAGAGTTGAGTATAAGATGTTCTGATTTCGTGTTGTTTGATTTATGTTTTGATAATTTAGGTGATGTATATTGTCTTGGTCCAGATGTGTTTGTGATGATATTGTTTTTAAAAATTCGTCATGATTGAAAATGTGAAGATGTATGTTCTTGGTTCGTTGAAATCTAAGGTTTTGAAGTTTTTTTTGGTGTTTTTCATATGAGAGTTTCATATGAGAGTTTTCATATGAAAGCTATGAGAATTAACATAATAATACGAATATAAATATATTTCCGCTTACTTTTATGAATTATAATTTATTTGGCATAAGGACGGGTGTGAATAAACCGTAAACAATATTTTAGAAGATAAATAAGTTGTAATTGAGATTTATTATTATATTTAAATTCACGTATAAACTAAAAAAATAAGCGATCAGAGTGTGCGATACATTTTTTTGTATACATTAATAACGCAGAGAATCAAGAGCTAAATAAGCATTGAAATCATCTAAAAGCCTCGCTCGTGCCGTCGGGTGACGTCGCGCGCGAGTCGTGCTCAGATTGCTTTTTCCCTCGAAGCCTTCGTTTCGGCTTGGCCGCACATGACTTGCTCAGCGTCCATGTATTGGTGTAGCTGCCGAAGGCGCGGTCGGGAAACTTCGATGGCGCTCGGCTCTTTCCGCAGACGTCCGAGCGTCGCTCGCTCACGGACACGCGCTACTATGATTGTGTGATGGGCGCGCAGGGGACAAGAGAGGGGATAACTTTTGCGCGCGATCTGGCTGCACTGTATGGCTCAAATCGCGAGAAGCGCGTTTAAAAAATTTGGGCCGCGAAATGGCCTCCCAAGATAGCCCAAATCGCGGTTTATAGCCCAATCTGGCAATTCGGCACTCGAGACCGGGCTTTTATACCCGTCTCGGGCGCGAACGTTTACGGAAAAGGATTTTGCCGGTCGCCCACTGTCGGCGCGCGCACGAACTAGTGCGAGGCAGGCTCGGGGCAGGTCGGTAAGGAAGAGAGATATCCTCCGAGTATAATCCACGGTGTAGTCCCACGGCGCGCCGTGGACGTTATTCGGCGCGGCTATGAAGCTTCGGAGTTACCCCGAAGTGTCATAGCGCGAGCCTTACAATTTTGCTCTGACGCTTCGGTAGTAATAAAATGTGTTTCGCGAGTGCGCGGTATGTGTTGTGTGTTTTTAGAGGTGAGGGATATTAACCGGTAAACCGGGTAGGCTCGAATTACGTGGCGGACGCGGGGGTCATGGGACTCAGGTGAGTATAACCGAATCATTATTTAAACCTCCAAAATCTGAGAGGACCAAACACAAAATTGAACTACTTAATGATAAAAAAAAAGTAATTATAGAGTACGGGGGGCGGAGAGATGGGATGAGTTTGAATTCGCGCCGTGGTTGGGGTTCTCCTCTCCGGTCCCATTTGTGTGCTACGCCTTCCGGATTATAAATTTCCCCTGGACACTTGCAGGTGCGGAAGGATTCATGAGGGACTCAGCCCCGCCAGGATGCACTGGCGGACCTGCGACGAGGACGCTGCGATGGCGAAGAACCCTGGGTGCACTGCTGGCGTAGGACCTCGGCGTCGCTTCAGCGAAGGAGAGTCTCGGTGTCGTGTCGACGAGGTGAAAAAGGCCTGGTGGGCCATTGACCAGTCCCCTCGGTGGAGGAATGCCCTGGCGGGCCATCGGCGAGTGTTGTCGAGGGTAAAGGTGCCCCTGGATAACTCCGACGGAGGTATCGTGCTGGAGCGGTATCCCGAGGACACTCGCCGGAGGCGGCGGTGTTACATCCTAGCGAATGTGCCTCATCTCGGTTATTCCCAATATCCTCATTTGCCGTTATATCCTTATTATTAAATGTATAAATCTAAGAATAAGACGAATAATCGCGTAAAAAGGAACGTGCGTACGTTTCGCACGCATATTCAACCCACAGCGATATCCGCACGATAGCAGCACCGTCAGTTATCGACTTTTCCTATGCCATTGGCTGTCAACAAGAACAAGATCTCAGGCGCATATTCCAAGAAGAGCTGTCGAACGAAAAGCCAACCGTCAGCTCGATCAACAGACTCCAAAAATCCTACGCCGGCCCAACTGCATGAGAACCAAGGAAGCCTCGACCCTAGATTATTTGAACATAACATAGACTAGACGGCTCCGACGAACTTATAACTCCGCCTAAATAATAAGACATCCGGTCTCGCAGCGCAGTCCGATATATAAACTTCTTGATATGGGGAGTCACCCGAGCTATCAATTCACATAACACAAACCATGCGCATGCTTACATCTCAAATATCGAACACTGCCCCGTGCACTTTTTCGCCGAAATGCGGGACAAAGATCCCCCTTCCTTTATACGCGTAATACGTAGAACCGATACTCTGGAAGGCTTCACTGTCTCGCATAAATGATTCACACACCATACCGCAACTAATCAACCGATATCTTCACGACCAATGGTCCAATCCCTAAAGAACTAGATGACCAAGTCCACACTCACCCTAAGGTTCCTTCTCCCACTACTGAACGTCTCCTAATTTTCATATCAAGAAAGACTTCCTTCCTGAAGTCAGTCTCCCGTCAACTACCATCGACTCAAGTTCTTCTATCAAATCTCAATCCCAGTATTCCGACAATCTTCATCAAATTCAGAGCTCAGTCTTCCAACTACCATCGACTCAAGTTCTTCTATCAAGTCTTAATCCAGAAGGGTAACGAATATCTCCAATTAACCTTCATACGGACAGTCTTCATTTTTCGAGTCACAAAAGTTTTATTTTACACTTGTATAATTTCTATCAATTTTCCGTGAATATCAGTCTCAATTCATCGACCTTGCGCGCCGTTCATATTTCTATCTACGCGTAGTGCCGTCGTAGTAAACACGTCGGGTATACACACGACCAGCCTAAAATCCTGCCAACGTCTTACCGGCAATTGTACCAGCGAGAGACAACAAACATCCACACGAGCGAGCGAGCGAACGACCGAATGTCAAATATAACTAATGTAAGCTAACTTTACCTTTTCTCTTTGTATCATTCATCGTAAACCTGATCGCTTCAAACCGTCTAGTAATCTTACAATAAACAACATAGTGTCAATCGTACACCAAGTCTTTCGAATTATCCCTCAATTTCGAAACATCGTGTCAATTCCTTAATTCTACTCTTTCCCATGCACTACCCCTTTTTACCCTCATCCCGTGCTATTGCGCTAGGCGTAGGCAACAAAGAGGGAAACGAAAATATTATGCTCTCATCCCTTCCGGACGTGAGAGTAGTGAGTAAGTATTTTTGCCAGTCGAATCGTGTAGGCCACGGTAATGATCCTTTTTATTGTATTTTCAGGTGCAGGGGCGGGACCGGGAAAAAGTCAGGGGGAAGAAATTGACTGTGCCAAAAGGCGCGGACAACAGCATTTCTTTAATGTGCCGCTTTATGAACATTTTTATTGAACTCACAGTTCTGCTCCTCAATAATTGGTGTTTGTCCCTTGCTGTTTTTATTTCACCGCTCGGCGGTACTTTTTTGGCGTCTATATACTCTTTAAATTCTTTTAGTATTATGTTCTTTTCGACTGGTTTCCAGCACAGGCACTCCTATCTCTTGTATGGAGAAGCTGGAAAAACAAAACATGAATGGAACGATTAAAAAAAATGAATCTTTTCGGTAAATATATGAGGTTTTATTCGATCAAGTTTTCGGTTTTTTGGATGCCACGTCAGATTCGGCAACGCTCTAAATCGTTGAATCAAGTCTGGATGCTGTCACGATCGGTTGGCGGTTGCGTTCTAAACCGGTATTCGCCACTGTTGCAATCTCTGAGCTAAGGTTTGAAATGTCCTTTATAGACACAGACGAATTGGCGCCAGTACCCATACGTCCCGTTGCATATAGATGCGTACATCTACAGGGTGTATCTCAACTGCGTCTTTTCCATTCGTCACCGTATACAGAAAGAGACAGGGTGTCTCTTTCCGAGGAAAACGCTTTTTTTCTAAAGGGGTCGTGCGACAAAAATTGGCCGCGATATTCATGAGTAGAGTTCGACGCTGACTCAACGATCGCAACAATTTTCAACCGTAAATTGTTCGCGAAACCAATTCATAATCTGCGAACTTGGGAATGAGCCTTCAAAATGATAAATAAAAATTACCGAGCGATCTTGTCAGTGGAAAGAAAAAATATTCGCCTTTCTTATTTCACACTAAAGAAAAGAAAAACTGGCCTGAACGAGGATTCGAACCCGTGCTCGGTCCGGCTTGCCGCCGAAACTACTGTGCCATTATTTACTCATCGTCGAACTTTACTCGTGAATAACTCGGCGAATTTTTGTCGCACGCCATTTAAAAAAAAATCCTTTTGTTTGGAAAGAGACACCTTATATGCTAACGAACGGGAAGTACGTCGTTGAGGTACACCTTGTATATGTAATGGTACGTATGAGTACCAGCGCTAATTCGTAATGTCTCATACGAGGACCGTGTCATTCACGGTCATAGTTTTTACCATTGCGAGGGATAGTCTAGATTTATCCATTTGTACGCAATGTTATATGCGAGTACCAGTCAACGTCCCATGAAACAATGGAAATACATATAAACATATAATTATTTATACCCATATATGACATTATATACAATTATATATGCCTTATCATGACATCATGAATGATCATATATGTAGATTACCATGTATAGTATTTATTTTTTTTAGGTGCGGACCATATATGCCCATATATGATCATGTATGTTCAATAGTTGGTACTCTGAACTCGTATATCAACATATGGTTGTATATATGAACTCATATATGATACAACATGTACTATATATTGTTATATATAATTGGATTTGGCCCCTAAAACCCATATATAAGCGTAAATAATTGAATATGCCACCATGTATATGAACCTATATATGATGTACAAACTATTTTGGTGTCATATACAATCATGTATGTAATCGTAATTATCCGCAGCAACCATATTTGAACGTATATAATGACGAAAACATATATGACTATGGAAATTATTCCATATATAATACCACTACAGACTATTTTGATATCACATAGGATCATGTATACTGCATGTAATTTTTCATATAATACTGTCTATAAACAGAAAAATCAGCATGTGATGCTGCTAATATTTTGTTGTTTTATTATAAACGTACTAAAATGGTGTTTTAAATAACTGTTAATACACTACTCACACAAATTAATGGATATTTGAAAAATGGAACATTTTTGGGTGATTTTCAACAAGGGATAATTTGGAGACAAATGGTCGCACAGAAGATTTTAAAAAAAGGAAATTGTAGCGTCAAGTGTCTAGTTTCCAGATTTGGACTGTAAAATTATTTAGCGTGGGCGGTTTTGAAGTAATCATCTGAAAACCAACGAAACATTTTTTATCCAAATTTTTGCTCGCCTTTAAAATGGTCTGTGGACTTCAATTTTTTTTTCATTACGCGACTATACAACTTTTTTGGACAATTCAATCACCTTTAATTTCACCTTTTAACGAGCTCCGTACGATGATTTGGCGCGGAGTAATTGTCGATCAAAGCAAAAAAGTCCATTTTAACTTTGACAATCAATTATTCAGGAACTACTGATCGTACAGAAAATGAACTTAGGGTTTTGGAAACTGCAAAACATTCTTTATGACAGGCAATTAGTGGCTGTAGATCAAATAAAATCGAAGTGATGATGTTGACTGGAAAAAGTAGAAAATTTGGGAATTTAAGGATATTTGGAAAATTTAGTATAACTTTGGATATAATGCGTAAACGACGGATATCATCGGTAATTTTTTAACCTTAAAGGGTCTCCAAAAAACCCTCAAAGTTGCATAGCGCTGCGATTTCTTTTCTTAGTGCCCCGAAGGTTTAAATTTATCGTTTCTGTCAAAAATCGCCGCAACAAGGAAGTTTTCGATTTTTATTCGTTTTTTCAACTGCAAAATGGTTTTTTCAGCAATAATGCGTAATTTTTATATTCAAAGACATCAATTATCAACAGTTTTTTTTAATTGAATTTTTTTCATAAATTTTCTTTTCACGTGTTAACGATAATCTGCTCTTGTTACAAAAAACTTGGTCGATTTTTTTCGACCAGTCTAACCATCTTTGTTTTCAATGTCAATTTAAACATTAAATTAAAAAACATTGATATAGCCCCGTAGGAGGGTAAATCAATTTTTGTAAATTAATTTTTCTCATATACTATTGCATATGCAATAGTATATGAGTATATATAATCATATATCATTACATGTGATCATATATGGCTATGTATTACTATATATGATTATATAGAGACAAATTTCGTTCATGATCATTTATGACAAGATCATACATGATTATTTATGATCTCAGCGAGAAAAAATCGTACAAAGCTCTCTCAGCGCTCAAATTAAAGGGGAAGAATCCAGCTAGACGATCCTTTCAATCCGATCATTCAAAAAAATGTATTAAAGTCCGTGCAGACTGTGAAAGATGAGAAAAAATTTTGAAAAACTTATTTACTTTGCTTTTATGATGGCTACTGAAAATTGGCTTATGCGAAAAAGTTATAAGCTCAAGATCTCAAATCTAGAGATTCACACCTATGTTTGGCGTTTTTTTAATTTGCTGTACGACCATTTTTCAAGGAGTTACAGCTATTTGTAAATGACCCTAAAATTGGCGGACTTTTTCAATATCCTTTAATTCTTTGGCCTAGGGTATACGTCCATTTTTTCCCGGGGTATTATATTGATTCAAATGGGTGCTGTGATACATCATAAGCATGGCACTGGTTAAATGAAAAGCGCCATACATATGGTGACACGCTCAACGCGTGACATCGGAATTAAACATTACTAGTGAATAATACGTGCCATTTTTTTTAATGTACTGATATATCCATTTTCTTATAGACCACACAGTTCTGCTCCTCAATAATTGGTGTTTGTCCCTTACTGCTATTATTTCTCTGCTCGGCGGTCCTTTTTTGGCGTCTATATACTCTTTAAATTCCTTTAGTATTATGTTCTCTTCTTCTGGTTTCCAGAACGGTTTAGTCCTTCCCTTGTATGGGGAAGCTGGAAAAACAAAACATGAATAGAACGATTTAAAAAAATTAAACTTTGTTATATATAATTGGATTTGGCCTCGAAAACCCATATATATGCGTATATAATGGAATATGCGACCATGTATATGAACCTATATATGATGTCCAAACTATTTTGGTGTCATATATAATCATATATGTAATCGTAATTATCCGCAACAACCATATTTGAACGTATATAATAACGAAAACGTATATGACTATGGATATTATTCCATATATAATACCACGACAGACTATTTTGATATCACATAGGATTATGTATACTGCGTGTCATTTTTCATATATTACTGTCTATAAACAGCAAAATCAGCATGTGATGCTGATAATATTTTGTTGTTTTATTATAAACGTACTAAAATGGTGTTTTAAATAACTGTTAATACACTACTCACACAAATTAATGGATATTTGAAAAATGGAACATTTTTGGGTGATTTTCAACAAGGGATAATTTGGAGACAAATGGTCGCACAGAAGATTTTAAAAAAAGGAAATTGTAGCGTCAAGTGTCTAGTTTCCAGATTTGGACTGTAAAATTATTTAGCGTGGGCGGTTTTGAAGTAATCATCTGAAAACCAACGAAACATTTTTTATCCAAATTTTTGCTCGCCTTTAAAATGGTCTGTGGACTTCAATTTTTTTTTCATTACGCGACTATACAACTTTTTTGGACAATTCAATCACCTTTAATTTCACCTTTTAACGAGCTCCGTACGATGATTTGGCGCGGAGTAATTGTCGATCAAAGCAAAAAAGTCCATTTTAACTTTGACAATCAATTACTCAGGAACTACTGATCGTACAGAAAATGAACTTAGGGTTTTGGAAACTGCAAAACATTCTTTATGACAGGCAATTAGTGGCTGTAGATCAAATAAAATCGAAGTGATGATGTTGACTGGAAAAAGTAGAAAATTTGGGAATTTAAGGATATTTGGAAAATTTAGTATAACTTTGGATATAATGCGTAAACGACGGATATCATCGGTAATTTTTTAACCTTGAAGGGTCTCCAAAAAACCCTCAAAGTTGCATAGCGCTGCGATTTCTTTTCTTAGTGCCCCGAAGGTTTAAATTTATCGTTTCTGTCAAAAATCGCCGCAACAAGGAAGTTTTCGATTTTTATTCGTTTTTTCAACTGCAAAATGGTTTTTTCAGCAATAATGCGTAATTTTTATATTCAAAGACATCAATTATCAACAGTTTTTTTTAATTGAATTTTTTTCATAAATTTTCTTTTCACGTGTTAACGATAATCTGCTCTTGTTACAAAAAACTTGGTCGATTTTTTTCGACCAGTCTAACCATCTTTGTTTTCAATGTCAATTTAAACATTAAATTAAAAAACATTGATATAGCCCCGTAGGAGGGTAAATCAATTTTTGTAAATTAATTTTTCTCATATACTATTGCATATGCAATAGTATATGAGTATATATAATCATATATCATTACATGTGATCATATATGGCTATGTATTACTATATATGATTATATAGAGACAAATTTCGTTCATGATCATTTATGACAAGATCATACATGATTATTTATGATCTCAGCGAGAAAAAATCGTACAAAGCTCTCTCAGCGCTCAAATTAAAGGGGAAGAATCCAGCTAGACGATCCTTTCAATCCGATCATGCATAACAAATTTATTAAAATCTGTGCGAACTGTGAAAGTTGAGAAAAAATTTTGAAAAATGTATTTACTTTGGTTTTATGATGGCTACTAAAAATTGGCTGATGCGAAAAAATTTTGAGCTCAAAATCTCAAAACTAGAGATTCACACTTTCGATTGGCTTTTTTTATTTCGCTGTAGGACCATTTTTCGAGGAGTTCCAGCTATTTGTAAACGACCTCAAAATTGGCGGACTTTTTCAATATCCTTTAATTCTTTGGCCTAGTGTATACGTCCATTTTTTTCCGGGGTGTTATATTGATTCAAATGGGAGCTGTGATACACCATAAGCATGGCACTGGTTAAATGAAAAGCGCCATACATATGGTGACAGGCTCAACGCGTGACATCGGAATTAAACAATACTAGTTAATAATACGTGCCATTATTTGCAATGTGCCGATTTATCCATTTGCTTATTGCAACCACAGTTCTGCTCCTCAATAATTGGTGTTTGTCCCTTACTCCTTTTATTTCTCTCTTCGGCGGTACTTTTTTGGCGTCTATATACTCTTTAAATTCTTTTAGTATTATGTTCTTTTCTTCTGGTTTCCAGGACAGTTTAGTCCTTCCCTTGTATGGAGAAGCTGGAAAAACAAAACATGAATAGAACGATTTTAAAAAATTAAACTTTTCGGTAAATATATGAGGTCTTATTCGATCGAGTTTTCCGTTTTTTGGATGCCACGTCAGATTCGGCAACGCTCTAAATCGTTGAATGAAGTCTGGATGGTGTCACGATCGGTTGACGGTTGCTTTCTACATCGGTATTCGCCACCGTTGAAATCTCTGAGCTGGGGTTTGAAATGTCCTTTATCGACACAGACGAATTAGCGCCAGTACCCATACGTACCATTACATATAGATGCGTACATCTACAGGGTGTGTCTCAACTGCGTCTTTTCCATTCGTGACCATATGGGGTGCCTCTATCCGAGCGATACGCTTTTTTTTAAGTCGTGCGATAAAAATGGACCGCGATATTCATGAGTAGAGTTCGACGCTGACTAAACGATCGCAACAATTGCCAACCGTTAATTGTTCGCGAAACCCATTCATAATCTGCGAACTTGGGGATGAGCCTTTTAATTGATAAATAACAATTACCGAGCGATCTTGTCCGCAGAAAGAAAAAATATTCGCCTTTCTTATTTGACACTAAAAAAATGAGAAAAACTTGCCTGAGCGTGGATTCGAACCCGTGCTCGGTCCGGCTTGCCGCCGAAACTACGGTGCTATTATTTACTCAGCGTCGAACTTTACTCATGAATAACTCGGTGAATTTTTGTCGCACGCCTTTAAAAAAAAATCGTTTTGTTTGGAAAGAGACACCTTGTAGGCTAACGAACGGAAAGTACGTCGTTGAGGTACACCTTGTATATGTAATGGTACGTATGAGTACCGGCGCTAATTTGTAACGTCTCATACGAGGACCGTGTCATTCACGGTCCTAGTTTTTACCATTACGAGGGATATTCTAGATTTATCCATTTGTACGCAATGTTATATGCGAGTACCCGTCAATGTCCCATGAAACAATGGACATACATGAACATATAATTATTTATACTCACATGTGTCATTATATACAATTATATATGCCTTAACATGACATCATGAATGATCAATTATGTAGATATATTACCATGTATAGGATTGATTTTTTCTAGGTGCGGACCATATATGCCCATATATGATCATGAATGTTCAATAGTTGGTACTCTGAACTCGTATATGAACATATCGTTTTATAGATGAACTCATCTATGATACAACATGTACTATATATTGTTATATATAATTGGATTTCGCCCCCACAACCCATATATAAGCGTATATAATTGAATATGCGACCATGTATATGAACCTATATATGATGTACAAACTATTTTGGTGTCATATATAATCACATATGTAATCGTAATCATCCGCAACAACCATATTTGAACGTATATAATAACGAAAACATATGTGGCTATGGATATTATTCCAGATATAATACCACGACAGAATTTTTTGATATCACATAGGATCATGTATACTGCGTGTCATTTTTCATATAATACTGTCTATAACCAGCAAAATCAGCATGTGATGCTGATAATATTTTGTTGTTTTATTATAAACGTACTGTAATGGTGATTTAAATAATTGTTAATAAACTACTCACACAAATTAAGGGATATTTAAAAAATTCAACATTTTTGGTGATTTTCAACAAGGGATAATTTGGAGAAAAATGGTCGCACAGACGATTTAAAAAAAGGAAATTGTAGCTTCAAGTGTCTAGTTGTCAGATCTGGACTGTAACATTATGTAGCGTGGGCGGTTTTCAAGTAATCATCTGAAAACCAACGAAACATTTTTTATCCAAATTTTTGCTCGCCTTTAAAATGGTCTGTGGACTTCAAATTTTTTTTCATCACGCGACTATAAAACCTCCAGTCTATTTTAACTTTGTCAAAATAGACTGGATAGACTGGATCAATTACTCAGGAACTAATGATCGTACAGAAAATGAAAGTAGGGTTTTGGAAACTGCAAACCATTCTTTATGACAGGCAATTAGTGACTGTAGATAAAATAAAATCGAAGTGATGATGTTGACTGAAAAGAAGTAGAAAATTTGCGAATTTAAGGATATTTGGCAAATTTGGTATAACTTTGGATATATTGCATGAACGAAGCATATCATCGGTAATTTTTTAACCTTGAACTGTCCCCAAAAATCCCTCAAAGTTTCAAAGCGCTGCGATGTTTTTTCTTAGTGCCCCGAAGGTTTAAATTTCTCGTTTCTGTCAAAAATCTCCGCAACAAGCAAGTTTTCGATTTTTATTCGTTTTTTCAACTTCAAAATGGTTTTTTCAGCAATAATGCGTAATTTTTCTATTCAAAGACATCAATTATCAACAATTTTTTTTTAATTAAATTTTTTTTTCACGTGTTAACGATAATCTCCGCTTGGCCAAAAAAGTTTGGTCGATTTTTTCAACCAGTCTAACCACCTTTGTTTTCAATGTCAATTTGAAAATTAAATTAGAATAGTTGATATAACCCCGTAGGGCGGTAAATCAACGTTTGTAAAATAATTTTTCTCATATACTAATGCATGTGCAATAGTATATGAGTATATATAATCATATATGATTACATGTGATCATATATGGCTATGTATGACTATATATGATTATATAGAGACAAATTTCGTTCATGATCATATATGACAAGATCATACATGATTATTTATGTTCTCAGCGAGAAAAAATCGTACCGAGCTCTCGCACCGCTCAAATTAACAGGGAAGAATCCATCTAGACGATCCTTTTAATCCGATCATTCAAGAAAATTTATTAAAGCCCGTGCAGACTGTGAAAGGTGAGCAAAAATTTTGAAATTTTTTTTTACTTCGGTTTTTTTATGGCTACTAAAAATTGGCTGATGCGAAAAAATTTTTAGCTCAAGATCTGAAAACTAGAGATTCACACCTTCAATTTTATTTTTTATTTTTATTTTGCTGTACGACCTTTTTTCGAGGAATTACAGCTATTTTAAAATGACCCTAAAATCAGCGGACTTTTTCAATATCCTGTAAGCAGTTACCCCCACTTCCGATTTTGAAAAAATCTATTTTTTTATTGCATTTTTTTGAAGTATAAGTATCTGAGAATATGTCCTGAAAATTTCAAGTCGATCCGAACCAAATTGACTGAGATATGAGCGTTGAAAGAGAAGAATCCGTTGTGTAAACGACCGGCTAGTCTTCCGTCTGGCGCGCTCGACCCTCCCTCCGACCTTCAATTCATTGTTCGATGAAAAGGGTCGTATACCTGGCATTTACAATGTTCATATAATAGACTGGAATTTATAAAAACGAGCTCGGAATAGATGACTCTATGTGAGTTTACAAAAAAAATATTTTCTTCGTGTAAGCTGAAATTGAAACTTTACACGCGTTTTTCTCAAAATGGCATTTTTGAAGTCGGTGACCAAGATTACTCGAACACTAATGAACCGATCTTCTTGAAAATTTGCAGGCTTATTTAATACATAAAAATGTAGTCTTCGATCGTTCGTTTTTTTTTTTCGAAAAAAAATGGCCGTTTTATAGCCAAAAAACGGCCGTTTTTTTCGTTAAAATCGAACCATTAACTTTGACTGTCCGCCATTTTGTGAAAAATGAATATTTTTTAAAATCCTTCGATTAAAGACTAGTTTATACTTATATTTGACTAAATCCATCCCCATTTTTTTTTCAGATGATCCACTTCGCCGCAATCTTGGTCACCGCAAACCGTGTATATAAAAACATTATTTCATTGACGGCCATTTGCTACTAAACAATGTAATATTTTTCAATAAAAAAATTACTGGAAGTTCTTCAACATGTGTTCTTCAAGATGGTATATTGATCGATTAAAAAAGTTTTGTAGTTTTCTTTTAAAAAATCCATGAAAAAGGCCTTTTTTGCGCTACAAGTGGGGGTAACGCCTTAATTCTTTGGCCCAGTGTATATGTCCATTTTTTCCCGGGGTGTTATATTGATTCAAATGGGTTTTGTGATACACCATAAGCATGGCACTGATTAAATGAAAAGCGCCATACATATGGTGACAGGTTCAACGCGTGAGATCGGAATTAAAAAATACTAGTGCCATTTTTTTTCTGTTTCGTAATACGTAATAATACGTGCCATTTTTTTTCTGTTTCGTAAAGTGCATCCATAAAATATTCAAGACATTCGTCGTATTTTCTAAAACCCCGCTATTGTATTATCGGTGTATTGACTTCAGATTCTTCTACGTGTAGCGAACGTCGATAAATACAATTATTATAAATATTATTCATTCATTCATACGGTGATGATCGGTTAAGAATCGTATAATTGAATAGCGAAGACGAATAATTTCTATATACCGAACGCGGAAGCGTGAATAGTTAACATGACGCCAGAAACACGATAAGCCGACGATAGTCCATGTATGTTCATTTGTGGGAGAATACTTTGGGCACGTACATGTGCACGTAATGATACAAATTAAGGCATAAGACCACTGTGACCCCCTGTTTTTTTGCCATTTTTCAAGAATTTTTTTTTGTGGGAATGAAAAAAAGAGATATTCGAAAAAAAATTTCTTTTGTTCGTTGTTTATTGAAGATACGTAAAAATTTTTTTTTTAATTTTTCACGCCCCATGGTGACGCTGGGGAAGCTCCCGCGTCAGATACTGTTGCCTCTGCAGTGGTTCGCGGCACGCAGCAGAACTCTCTTCAACGTCGATCTGCAAAAAAAATACCGAGTGTTTTCGTTAATAATATGATATTTTGAAGAGAAGTACACAAGGATTTGAAAAAATATTGATTTTAAAAAAATAGGCACGCTTTTGAAATTAAAGGACGATTTTCGAACAAAATTTCTCGTCGAAAATAGGCTATAACTTTTTTTATTATTGAGATATCGAAAAAATCCTATGTACTTCTTTAGATAATCTAGTTTTATTGAAGCAGTCCAAATTTGAAGTCGATCGGATAAAAATTGCTCGAGTTCTGCTGCGTGCCGTACTCACAAAAGTGGTTTTGAGGAAAACGCGTTCAAAGTTTTAGGTTTGTTAATTTATCCGATAAATTGGAAAAAAAATGTTTACCTTTAATCAGCGATGCCGGCACCATATAGCTGGCCTTCAAGAGGCAAATCATTGTCCGCAGCATCTTTTCTCGAACTTGTAGAGGCTCTTCTTGCCTTTTTTGCAGCGACTGTGAGCGAGCGCTCCGCCAGCTCGATCCGCGCTGCGTCGGTTTCAACGCGAAAATTGAAACAATTTGGGCCGATAGTTATCCCCAACGTCTCTAAAACTTTCATGAGGCTTCTCATGGCCATCATTGAATAATAATACCGCGATATCAGCTGCAATATCGACGATTTTTTTGCTCCCGGACTGACACTTGGGGGCTATTACCCAAACTGATTTGTTGTAGCTTTCGTTGTTGTTTTGCGTGGAGCCGCCCAAACAACGCTGCAGCAAATCATCTCTGCTCAAATTTTCGAAGACTGGCGTAATTGCCTCCAATACTTCCTGAGGAAGAGGCGGCTTATGGCGATATTCAGAAATATTACCGCTTGCGACCGCTCGCTGCCACGAACACTACGACTCGGCTCCCTATGGGCAATCGTCATGTTGTGGCTCACTATCTGTGGATATTGTATGTTTGACGGTTCCCAAATTGCCTTCCTCATTTTTTCAACATCATCGCTGTTCCTCCGAATAGCCAAGCCGTAATATGTGCTCAACTCGTCAATCAATTTTCCGGTGAGCTTTCCTCTGCCAGACAATCCTTTTTGTTTTTTCACGATTTCGCGGAGGCGCGTCCCCATACGTTTTTGGACATGATCGATGCACTCTTTTTTTAATCTCGAAACCGTCGTATAGATCGCTATTCGATATGCCCAGAAACGTCTTAGAATCGCCGTCACCAATATAATATTTATATTTTATGCCATAGAGCTCTTCAGGCCGTTGAAACATTTCGACAGCTGAGTCGACTTCCATTTTTCCGGAGGAGCCGCTATGGTTCGCCTGGCACTCATCGTCGTGGGTACTTTTCCATTCCCAGTACTCCGCGGTGCTTTCTTTTTTTTCCTAATGCGCGCAAGCTTTGCAATATTTCGATTTCACCATAAAGACTGAAATATGGGGCGCGGTAGGTCCATAAATGCACAAAACTTCATCAGGCCATTCAAACCGACGCCAAGAAGATGCATACTGAATACGATCCGACGATGTATTTCGTATGCATTGTCAATCATAGGATACGAATGGATTTGCACTTTTTCACAATGGCCGCAATCGACCTCGATTTTGAATCCGAGTCCGCGCAAACTTTTTTCAGTAAACTTTATATCGCGATCACACACTTTGCACTTCACTAACGTCGATCTAATGTTCAATGCATTGACGAGGTGTACCCCATGTGCGAATGTCGGTATTGCGCCAGAGTTACCAATACGGCCCAGAGTTGTGCAAGTCCTGGCGACCGACGCTTAGTTGGCGGTACTGCCCCAGTATTGGAAACCGAACGTATCAGTACCATCCCAGTCTGGGTTACTGAGTCTTGGCTGAAGTACTGGCCCAGTAATGGTAAACTATTTTATCAGAACGGTGCCAGTCCTGGTTACCATGTATGGTTGAGTCTCGGCTGGAAGTACTACGCCAGCACTGGCAACTGAACGTATCACTACCGTGCCGGTTTCGATTACCGATTCTTGGGTTAAGTACTGTCCTAGTATTGGTAAACAATTTAATTAGTTCAGTGCCAGTCTTAGTAACCAAGGTTGCTTTAGTCTCGGCTGGAAGTACTGCCCCAGCATTGGCAACAGTACCATGCCAGCCTTGGTCACCGAGTCTTGGGTTAAGTACCGCCCCGGTATTGGTAAACAATTTTATTAGTTCAGTGCCAGTCTTAGTAACCAAGGTTGGTTCAGTCTCGGCTGGAAGTACTGCCCCAGCATTGGCAACAGTTCCATGCCAGTGTTGGTCACCGAGTCTTGGTTTAAGTACTGTCTCAGTATTGATAAACAATTTTATTAGTACAGTACCAGTCTTAGTAAGCAAGGTTGGTTGAGTCTCAGCTGGAAGTAGTCCCCCGGCATCGGCAACAGTACCATGTCAGTGTTGGTCACCCAGTCTTGGGTTAAGTACTGTCCCAGTATTGATAGACAATTTTATTAGTACAGTGCCAGTCTTAGTAAGCAAGGTTGGTTGAGTCTCGGCTGGAAGTAGGCCCCGGCATTGGCAACAGTACCATGCCAGCCTTAGTTACCGAGTCTTCGGTTAAGCACTGCCCCAGTATTAGTAAACAATTTTATTAGTACAGTGCCAGTCATGGTAACGAAGGTTAAGTGGGTATTGGCTGGAAGTACTGCCCCAGCAGTGGCAACATTACCATTCCAGTCTTGGTTAACGAGTCTTCGGTTTAGTACTGCCTCGGTATTGGCAGACAATTTAATCAGTATGGCGCCAGTCCAAAAAATATGGATTGAATGAAAAATGTAAGTTTTGCTTCCTCATAGAGAAACTTTGTGATGATGAAAACATTTTTTTTTCAGTTTTCAATGTCAACATACTCAAAATGTCCCAAAAGCTCGAAAAATCAAATTCAGAAAAAATGTCTGCATGCATGTGCGTCTGTGTGCGTATGCGCGCGCATGTACGTTCTGGCACTGGAAAATTAAAACGTCTGTAACTCGAGAACGGTTTGGGTTGAAGGGCTCCTGTGTCGCTCAGATGTTAATCTGTATAATCTCTTTATTCCCTGCAAATTTTGTCGAGAGAACTGAAAAAATTACAAATTTAACGGCATTTTTAATTAAAAAAAATGTCTGTGACCAGGTTAATTTGCAAAAAATTTCAGAATTTTGTAAATTTTTTTTTTACAAGCAGAGTATCATGAAATGACGGCTGGTATTGAATTTAGGAATAATTGGTCGAATGGTCTAAATTTTATGAATTTTGGACACTTTCGAAATATGTCAAACCGCTCTAATTTTTGCATACATCAAGATACTGTGATGATTTTTTTTACACAAAGTATTGTAAAAGTAAAGTTGCTATAAAATTTGGAGAGAATCCCGAACCATTACAGACTCCTCTGGACTCTTCTGTCTCCTTACGGGTATCCATAAATTGGCTAAGTAGACGATGTCATTTTATTTCACTATTTCGCGTGTTCGTTCTAAGCGTACACCGCGCCGGGCTCTCGCGTCTTCTTGCGTCGAGGCAGACATTGTTATGCCTCGACGCAATGCGTGTGTGTCAGTGGTCATTCGCTACGTCGCGCGCACACGGTTGAATATTGTTTTCTTCCCGCATGCTGTCCCTCCACGGCAAGTATACACTTCGTGTGGGTATAGCACCTATATACCCACACGCTGATCCACGCTCAGCGTCAACAAAGAATTAGGATTTCTTTGGCAGCGTTGAGCATCAGTCTTTCTCGTGCCGTCTACGTGTGAACTTGTTTCAATCCCCAAGTGCTTTTCATCTATTCCCATTTGTTTTTATACAATACACTTTTTCTATTATTATAAATTAATTTTTCTCGTCTTAAAACGAATTCGAGTGCTCTAAGTGTGCTATAAAAATTCGAACGTTCTATAAGGTGAACCAGGTAAGATATGCAAAGAATTTTTCCTTATACTTGTTTTTTTATTTTATTTTGTATTTTTTGTCTACTGCATGTTAAGGCATCATAAATAATTCGTTGATTTTCTCTCCGTTCCTTACTTGCTGTGGGACTCTCTCTCTCTCTCTCTCTCTCTCTCTCTCTTATATTTTCTTTACTTATTCCATCATGTTTTGAAGAATTTGTTCAATTTGATCAGGGAGTCTCGGAAGACAAGGGGAAAGAAAACGCTTTGGTAAATACAATTTTATTTACTTTGACCGAAATTATGTATACTGAAGTAAAATTACAGAAGAGCATCTTAATTCATACTTAATACTCTGGAAGTGGCTATATTTTTCAAGTCTTTTTAGATGGAGGTGATGAGATCCTTGGTGGGTTCAGCGACCGACGGAAAAGGTGTTATCCGCAATGTGATGGCTGGCCTCATATCAAAGGCGGTGCAGGAAAAATACTCGGCCACGGGCAAACCAGGCGCGAACGGTATAACGAAAAAATCCTTCAATGGGACAATAACGTAGAACCGTATGAATGGTAAATACTTTTCAAATTTTTACTAATATAATTTTTAGAACTGGGTGCAATCAAATAATTTTTTTTTTATTTCAGATATTTTTTTAGATACGATCGGGAAAAAAACTACTGCGGCGGAAATATTTTCGACAACCAGCCGATGTTTATCTGATGCCGGTGACCGGGAACACGCCGCAACTCTGGCCCAATATTGGCAGCCGGTACTAGTCACCAATACTGTGCCAACGCTTGCCAAGCGGAGGACCGGTGTTATCATTTCGGAATTGGGCCAGTATTGTTTACACGATCTGACCCAATATTGGCATTCAGTATCCGGCCAGTACTGGCGTCAGTACTGAGCCAAGTTTCCAGTCTATACATGGGCATATACCGGCAAAGTACTGATTTACGGTTTGTCTCAAGACTGGCTACAATATCTGGCCCAAAACTGGGCACTTATTCTGAGCCAATACCCGTAAACGGTGTCGGGCCGTATCACGCCGCCATAAGTTGGACCGGTGTTCACAAACCAACGTTGTCTCAATACTGAATCCGACTTGGGCAAGGCTTGGCCCTTGGTAACCTGCCAGTATTAGCAGCTCTGGCATCAGTACTGAGCCAAGACTAAGCCAAGTCCCCAGTCTATACACGGGCATGTACCGGCAAAGTACTGATTTAGGGTTTGTCTCAAGACTGGCATTGATATCTGGCCCAAAACTGGGCACTTATTCTGAGCCAATACCCGTAAACAGTGTCGGGCCGATTCACGCCGCCATAACTTGGACCGGTCTGAATACTCATTATGACTTGGGCAAGGCTTGGCCCTTGGTGCCTGCCAATATTGGCAGCTCTGGCACTAGTACAGTGCCAATACCAAGCCAGTTTGCAATACGTACATGGGACTATACGATTTTCGTTCGACTCCTCGTCACATAGCTCCGTTTTGTTCCCTTTTTCCCCGCGTACACTTTCGGATTATCCATTTCGATGTGCAAAGAATAATTCTGAGCGTTCGATATTTATAAACGAAACGATTCGGAGCGTTTAGACACAAGTAGCGTCGCTTCTATTCGCAAACTGACGCTATGACGCTATCCCTATACCTGCCTTGAACATTTTTCAATTATCGCCACCTATGGCTTTTTTTCGAAACTATATTTATAACAATAGCCGGTTTTTGTGAAGGGAGACTAATGAATACCTGGGAAAGACCCGCAGGACCTGGGAAAGGCCCGGTATACCTACCGACCCTGAGGGGCGCAGCTGCACGAGATCCCGAGCGTCACGGAGCGCTGCACCGCTTCACAAAATATTCAATATCTCCGAAAATAATTATTTTTTCGACCTGGGTCCAACGGCATCTTAATCTTAAATGTATTTTAGATATTTCGAGATGGTTTTCAAAAAATCGATTTTTTGAAGCCGTCACAGTGGTGTTGTCCCTTAATACCGTGATTGATTTGCAACGGATTATACGAAAACCACAAACTTCGTGTTAATTATATTGGAAGTACAACTAAGTCTCCGCCGTTTGACAAAACATGGTCCCACCAGGAGAGGTTATGGTTGAAATTGCCAGATGTAAAACGTCATATCATAAGGTTAGGCATCTGGCAAGACCATGACCTTGAAATATTAGCGATTTTGTATCGGCATCACATAATTTTGTCGTGCGCAAATATCGAGTTCTGAGCCGAATAAGCGTCATTTGCGGGAACTCTTGCGTTTGGCACGAATCTCCCTCTAATAATGCTTTCAATTCGCCGTATTCGTTTCGGCCTTATTCCGCTACGTTCTTTGTCCTCGACGTCAAATTCACCCTTCTTAAACGTTTGAAACCACTCACGACGACTTCTCTCACTTAAAGCAGCCTCACCATATGCTTCTACAAGCAATCGATGCGCCCCAGCTGCAGAGTTCTTCAAATTAAAGAATTAAAAAAGAGTTGAAAAGTTCCTGCAAATGACGCTTATTCGGCGCAAAACTCGAAATTTTCGCACCAAAAAAATGTGATGCTGATACAAAATCGCAAATATTTCAAGGTTACGGTCTTGCCAGATGACCAACCTTAAGATGTGACGTTTTACATCTGACAATTTCAACCATAACCTCTTGGTGGGGCCATCTTTTATCAAACGATGGAGACTTATTTGTACTCCCAATAGTATAGTGTGTGTGGGTGTATATGTGGTATAAGTGGTATATTTTTAAAATTTATGTGGTATATTGTTTAAACAAGTTTACAAAGTATTCGAAGAACCAATATGTGGACTGGATCGAGTGTTTGACGTGTAAAGCTTGGTCGCATGAGAAACGCACCGCTTATACAAATGTGGGCAACTTGATTTGCAATTTGTGTTTCGACTGATGTTTGCGTACTCTTTATCGACCCCCGTGCGTATTCTTAAACGCCTGTATGTCTAAGAGTTGGCAAATCCCGTTTTGTAGTTCTTAGTTTGTTATTTTGAAAAAAATTAAGATTTCTAATTGTCGCTCATAATGTAATTAGAATGCTAGATATTCTTTCAATCAAGAGGTGAGATGCATCCAGAATTTTCAAAAAATCGATTTTTTCACATTTTCTTGAAGTATGACGTTTCGAAAATATTCCCTGAAAATTTCAAGTCAATCCGAAGAATAGTTTCCGGGATATCCCACAATTAGTGAAGGGGCGTCGGGTCCCCATGGCGGGAAGCGGCTGACAAACGCGCAATCGATAATACCCGGGGAGGCAGAATGCCTCGAAGACAACAACAAATTGATATTGTGGAAGCTTCCACATCGGCAGAACCCCTATTGTATGGGCTAGGAATTGATGATTCGATGTAAGTAATTTTTAATTAGTATTTCTATACATAAATCAAGTGTAAAATTGGAAAACTCTTTCAGAAATTAGAAAAAATGTTTCACTTAATTTTTGAAACATTGTTTTAACAATTGGCCATAAACAATTGAATGCTCGACTTTTCGGCAAAAATTGTGATATTCGGATTCAGCAGATCCAAATACAAAAAAAAAGTTTAGCTTCATCCATCGAGCTCAAAATTTTACGCACATATAATACCGTATCCACATCGAAAAACTTTAAACGCGTTTTTCTCGAAACTATGTTTTACAAGTTGGTGACCACTATAATTCAAAATCCACTCGATGGATTTTGATGAAATTTGGTGTGCTTATTGATAGCATTAAAAACTAGTCCTTAAGGCGATGTGCCACATGCCTCCGACCGCTTCGAAATTTTGAAAAAAGAATTCTCCCAAACGGAACAACCGATTGGAATGAAATTTGTTGTGTGCATGCAGGACACTTGCTCCGAGAGGATGATGCCCTCCGTTATCCAAAATTTCCAAAAAAAAATTACAGTTTGTGGTTACCCTGCGAAAAATGGTGAATTATTAACCATTGCATCGCATTTTCGGTTATTTTCTGAGCGTCATCCTCTGGACCGTAAAAAAGCACACATTTTAAGCTTTGTTTCACCTGTTTTCATGAACAAATGGCGGAGAAAAGGCATTTTGAAATTTTTACATAAATGTAGCAAAAATGTATCGACTAAGCTCAAAATATCAGTTACCGGAGCGAGCGTTCAGTTCATCCGTTTTCTCACTAGCGGCGCGCAGCTCGCTTCGCCCTTTTTTACCGACCTCGCTCGCCTCCTTCCGGAACAATTTATTTTTGACAGGTCGAAACCTGAGCCATAACCTCGCACATTCGTTCGAAATATATTTCAAACGATGTGTAATAGTGTGTGATAGAGTGAAGTTTGTTTTCGTCGCGTTTTGGTGAGTTTTCTTTTGACGTGAAAAACGAAACGAGCCCGGTGGTCGAGGACGTCGCCTCAGCTCGCCGGCACACCACCGACGACAAATCCCGACAAAGAAGTAATCGACGAGAAAACCGCAGCGGCCGATTTCACGAAAAAGATCGAGGAACATAGTGAAAGCGAGAAGCCGAAGGAGAAAACACCGGAAGTCAAGGTACGTACGTGCTTAACCTCATAACTTCAATTTACGTGCTTTGTTATTTGCCACGATCTTCCCTCGCATGGCTTTCCCGCTCGCCGATGTGTCAAACAGCCAAGGGCTCCGATGCAAGAAAACTTTCATCTCCGATGAAAGAGATAGTACCCTACGGTGTACCTGTACGGTAGTACATGCTACACGCAAGTGTACGTGTTACTAGTATGGTACCGGTACACTGTCCAATAGTAAGATATACCGGTTCCGTATCCTCACCATACTAATGCTAGTACCGATACGGTACGTACACACGTGGTAGGTACGGTACCTGGGCTATCATGTAGGAACCAGAACTCAAATAGCATCGGATTTACCATCTAGATGGACCATCGGATTTATCCAGTGCAGCAAGTACGTACTGCCGAGGATAAGAAACCGCGTCAATCGTCGCAGCTACAATATATAGTCCCAGTGTCGAGAGGATATCACCGCTGTCTCCAATGTCTCTGAGAGCACGAGCGAGGCTGACCTCAAGGAACAATATCTCGCCATGGATCGCACCACCAATCTGTGCAAGGCCTTTCGCTTACGTATGTACGTTTAAAAACAAAGGGCGAGGATGCTAGGGCCTTCTTGCGTTGCAATGGTTACGGCTACCATCATCTCATACTCAGAGTCGATGGGTCCAAACCTTCAGCCCAACAGAATTGAATGCCCAACAGTTGAACGTGTTAAGGTAGAACAAGCATGCGCTCTTGATTTTTATAGATTTTGTTCGAATTTTAACCAGACATTGTTCGTATAATTATGCATGTTTCAGTGAAATTTCAGAACAGTCGACTATGTAGATTCGGAGATAATGGGTTTTGAAATTGCAACTTTTAACACTGCAGGGTCGGCATTGAAATTTAGACAGAGTAATTTTTTGTAACACATATTTGTCCCCTATAAAAAGACACAAGGCAATAACATAATCAATATAAAATATTAATGTTTATAACGCAAATATTTCTTTTTACGTTAAAAGTTTTCAACTTTAGGAACACGATAATTATCTTTTTTCTCGACATATTGAACAATACTGATCTACGGTGTTGCATAATGTCTTCTTATCATAGGGGACAAATATTTTTTACCGAGAGTTATTCTGTCGTTAATGAACGTCTTTAGCAAAACTGAATAGCAAAGACAATCCAAACTTTTTTCACTCGTTCCCTAACTAGTTTGCTATCTGATAATAATTTTTTTTCAAAATGAATAACCCAATAGAATGGTATGCCGAATTATGTGACCTGACTTTCGGCCAATGCAGACCCTGCAGTATTAAAAGTTGCTATTGAAAAATCCATTATCTCCCAATCTAAATAGTCAACTGTTCTGAAATTTCAATTCTGATATTCTCAAAATAATCATAAAAAAATCGTAACGAGTTTGAAAAAAAGTTCGTGTTTTCGACCATAATTTTTATATACTACTCCAAATAATTAAAGGAACAGAAAATTTCTTCATTTTTTGGAGTGTTTTTTGAAGCGCTGTATTTATGTGAAAAATGGTCACATCGAGATAAAAAAAACCTTCGAAGCTTCAAGTTTCTAGTTTCGCGATTTTTTTGCAATTTTTTTTGTCAGCTGCTGTTTTCTCTCTATCATAAGAATAGCGGAGGAAAAAAATTGCCAAATTTATTTGTTTTTTTTTCAAGGTTTCAGGGGCTAGTTAATTTTTTTCCACGTAACTCAATGTATAGGTCCGTTAGCTTGTTGATTCAGCTTTAATTTGGATTTTTGTCTCTCTACGTCAATTTTTTGCTGAGATATCCTACTTCAAATGAAAAAAGATCCTTTTGTCTTTGTTCATCGATATCTCAGCAACCAATGATTGCAATGGAAATTAAAGGGCAACTTTGAAAACTTGAATAAATTTCCTACCAGCCCCTTTCGTTGACCTTTCAGAAAAACATTTTTTCACCCTTAACATTAATTTGAAAAAAGAACAAAAAGTGACTTTTTATAGTTTGTCAATAAATCTACTATTACCTTACAAATATTGATGGAAACACTACTGTTGCCGCGTTTTTTTTTCAAGCGTAATATAGCCCCCTGTTAATTTTCAAATTGATCCATCGAACCGTTTTTCCGGACTCATTGATCAATGTTTTACAGAACAATCAAAGGCACAAGTGTATTGTTTCTAAACACCGTGTAATCATCATCAAAATGGAAAGACCAATTTTCTTCGACTCTTTTGACAAATTTTCACTAGTAAGAAAAAAAAATTCAAAAAATCTCAATTTTTAAAAAATATTGCTTTTAACTTTGTAAAACATTTCAGGAAACAATACTGACTCATTTTTTACCCGATTCGGCCTTTGCGCACTATAATTTCACTCATGTTTAATAGCATTAATTAAAAGTTGATGACCACAAACTGTATTCAATAGTCGATCTGAGAACATTTATGCGATTAACTCTTGATATTTTTTACGAAGGTTATTAGGGTTCCAGAAAACAGTGTTTTTTTTTTTCAAACTAGGCATGAACAAAAATTGAAAAAAGTTAAATTTTACAAAAACTTTAGACTAATTTTTTTACCAAAACGTAGAAAAAAATTACCAAAAAAGAGTAGTTTAAAAAAATGTTAATTGGTTTTTTCTTTGAAAAAAGATCAGTTTTAAAAGAAAGTTTTTTTTGTAACCCTAATAACCTTCGCAGAAAATATCGAGAATTCATCTCATACAAGTTCTCAGATCGACTAGTGAATACAACTTGGGTGTATCAACTTTTAATTAATGCAATTAAAGATGAGTGGCATTATGGTGCGCAAAGGTCGCATCGTGTAAAAATGAGTCAGTATTGTTTCCTAAAATGTTTGACAAATTTGAAGAAAAAAAAATTGAAATTTTTCGAAATTTTTTTTCTTGACCTTAACAACCGGGCAACGCTATTCTTTCCATCAATACTTAAAGTATTATACATTTACTATTATATATAAAGTAGTAGTACATTTACTGAAAAACCATAAAAAGTCATTTTTTGTCTTTTTTCAAATTAATATTAATGGTGAAAAAATGTTTTTTTTTTCTAAAAAATCAACGAAAGGGTCGGGTAGGAAATTTATTTAAGTTTTCAAAGCTTCCCGTGCAATCATTGGTTGCCGAGAAAACGGTGATCGAAGACAAAAGGATCTTTTACATTCAAAGTCGGATATCTTAGCAAAAAATTGACGTAGAGAGACAAAAAAACCAAATTGAAACTGAATAAACAAGCTAACTGACCTATACATGTATTTAACTGAAATAACATACTCGAGCGCGTGGACCCTTGAAAAAAAACCCCAAAAATTTGGAAACAAATTTTCTCTCGCTATTTTGTATTATTGCGCGATTACAGTAGCTCAAAAATTTGTTTTGACGACAGATCTCGCAACTAGAAACTTGAAGCTTCATGATGCTTTTTTTCATCTCGATGCGACCATTTTTCACATTGATACAGCGCTTCAAAAAACACTTTGAAAAATTGAAGAAATTGGATTAGTCGATTGGACGAAAATTGTTCGAGTTCTGCTGCGTTCCGATTTCGAAAGCGTGGTTTGGAGAAAAAAACGTGTGTGAAGTCAACGGTTAAACGACAGAGCTGAAGAACTTTTGTTTCCATAATCTAATCCCACCTTTTGGTCGAAAATAAAACTATTTTTAGTCGGTGAATTTCTCCCCATAGATAATAGGCGTACAAGAGTTGAGAATTGCGACTACCGGCATGGCATCGCCGAAGACGCGTTTCAGCGCCGGAGACCCTATAAAAATAGCTCGAAAACCACGTTAAAACTGTTTTTTTTTCGGCTATAAACGAATTTTCATCATATTTTTGGAGATTATAAGGATTTTTTAAATGTTTAAAAAAAATGTTTTTTCGAAAGTTTTCCACTGGTGTCCTGCTTTAAACATATCGCGATCGTAAAACTTCACCGCTCTTTTGTAGGGCGAGACTCCTGCGATCGTCATTACTAGAAAATTCGATCCTTGGAGGAACTTGCCGAAGATAAATCCCGACAGAGAGAAAAAATTCTAAATGTATTTATTTTAGCAATAATTATAAAATTCCACCACTCTTTCGCAAAGTGAGACTCGGTCGATCGCGTTCGCTCGCTCGCGAATTTGGTCGGCCGCAGCCAACCTGCCGAAGATAAGCCATGGCAGAGAAAAAAAATGGCGAACGCAATTGTTTAAACAAAGAGCATTGTAACATTTTTTAAGTTTCCAAGGATTTTTTAAAAGTGCTTCCAACAAACCGATTTTTCGAAAATTTTACACCGATGGACTCTAAACAATTCGCGATAGTAAAATTTTACCACTCTTCTGTAGAGCGAGACTTCTCCGATCGTCATTGCGAGAAAATTCGATCTTTGGAGAAACCTGCCGAAGATGAACTCCGGCAGAGAGAAAAAATGCTAAACGAATTTTTTTTAGCATAATTAGTAATAATTTAGTAATAATAAAATTTTACCACTCTTTCGTAGAGTGAGACCCGGTCGATCTCGTTCGCTCGCGAATTTGGTCAGCCGCAGACAATCTGCCGAAGATAAGCCATGGCAGAGAAAAAGTGCCAATCGCAATTGTTTAAACAAAGAGCATTGTGACATTTTTTAAGTTTCCAAGGGTTTTTGAAAAGTGCTTTTAACAAAACGATTTTTCGAAAAATTTTCACCGATGACCGCTAAACAATTCGCGATAGTCCAATTTTACCGCTCTTCTGTAGAGCGAGACTTCTCCGATCGCCATTGCTAGAAAATTCGATCCTTGGAGAAACCTGCCGAAGATGAATTCCGGCAGAGAGAAAAAATGCTAAACGCATTTTTTTTTAGCATAGTTAGTAATAATTTAGTAATAATAAAATTTTACCACTCTTTCGCAGAGTGAGACCCGGTCGATCTCGTTCGCTCGCGAATTTGGTCGGCCGCAGACAACCTGCCGAAGATAAGCCATGGCAGAGAAAAAAAATGCCGATCGCAATTGTTTAAACAAAGAACATTGTAAAATTTTACACCTTTTTTATAGAGTGAGTCTCGAGCGATCTCGCTCGTGACTCGAGATTTTAGCAGAGATCGAATTCGTCGTCGATGAGCGACATCGAGATGCCAAATAGTCTTCAAGCTTATTTGTTTAAATTACTTAAAAAAGAATGGGAAATGCTACCACCCTTCCAGCATACGAGTCTCTAGCAAACCCCGTTTGCTAGAAAATTCAACCATAAAGAAATTTCCACCGATGACCGCCGTCGACAAAAAAATCGATTCGAGGGCAATTGTTTAAACAATGCGCGATCGCAAAATTTCACCGCTCTTCCGTAGAGCGAGGCTAGCGATCTTGATTGTTCGAGAAGCTGACCAGAAAAAATGCTGTCAAATATGAACCCGGCAGAGATAAAATTCTGAACGCATTGGTTTAAATAATGAGCATTGTACAATTTTACCACTCTTTTGTAGAGTGAGTTTCGAGCAATTTCGGTCGCTCGAAATTTTGGCAGGGATCGATATCGTTAATGATAAGCAGCATCGATGTTACAAATTGTGCTCGAGCTTATTTGTTTAAATGAATTAAAAAAGTATGGGAAAATGCCTGAGTCTTTTAGTTGTGGCCGTCGTCGAAAAAAATCGATTTGATGGCTGCATATACAATGTAAAATGCAACAAAGTTTCACCGCTCTCCTGCCGAGCGAGCGCATGCTTCCAATACAAGCGTACCATGGTCGCTACGCATAGTTGTGTGAATTGTGTGATACACACATAGATGTAAGGTGCTTGCGTACGACCGAACGGCGCGCGAGAATGGATTCGTTCTTTTTGCACGCGGTCGGTGTAGCAAACACACACACACACACGCGCGCCAGCGATCGCCGTCTATTTGGCTTCGACGCTTCGTCCCAGTGCGAAGCATCGAGACCGAATTCGCGATCGCTGCGCTGTCCGTCGGTAGCGACTCGTAGCTAAAAACTACGAGATCTGCGCTACCGACGTAACGAGAGGCCGCGTCGAAATTTTCTGGCGTGTGGCACATGGCCTTAATCGAAGCATTTTCATTTTTGTTGAAAATTTATATTTTTTTAAACAATAAACGAGCGATTTGGTGGTCGAAAATCGAAAGTTATCTGTCGGAAGCCACCATTCTGTTAATTAAAAAAAAAGCTTCGATTCAGGACTAGATTTATTATGAAACTAATGATTTTTTTTCGGTTTTTTTTATTTTAAATGATCCAGAATAATTTTATGATGGTCACCGCAAAGCACTACATGCCGAACGGGGTCCGACAAAGATGGCGATATTTTTATAAATAATTAATATTTTTCTTTGAAAACTTGTACAAGTCAGGTTAAAATATAACATAAAAAGTCTGTGTAACCACTTTTGTAAAACAAACTCAATTACTATGAAAAAAATTATTGAAAATGCTTGTTTTTTCATGCCTCTGACTGCATCTCACTCCTTAATCAGTTCATAAAAACCGGAATCGTTGATGAATCGTAATAAACGTACTTGTTAAGAGAATCTATCTAAGAAGCTACGGTTTAAATTTCAAGTCAACCGGATAAAAACTGCCCGAATTATACGTCCTCCCGATTTAAACAACACAACTTCGAGAAAAATGCCTTTAACGTTTAAAAACTGACGTACGAGCTATTGTCCACGCGACTTGAAGCTCTCATTTGAATTCTGCGTGTGCCGTCGTAGGCACTTTGATCGTAGGTCTTCAGTTGTTAGGTCATATTTTTTGGACAACGACTTGAACAAACGACTCTAAATTGTTACTTTCGCCGTCTAGGCTGTTTACTTTCAATTCGGGCACCCTTTTCTTAGTAGTTGTCTATTTTTCCTCTCACCGAAATTCGCGTTGATGGCCGGAGCTGATTCAGCGTACCCGTGCTGAGTTTGCGTTCGATTCTTGGAAAAATCTATGTACGACTCCTGTACAGATATCCGCTGGTCCAGAATCTTCTTTCCGTGAGCTTGCATTTGCCTGTCGAGCCGCTCCCGTTTCGCCTTCTCCTTGCTTGTCGCTAGACGACTAGGGCCAGGTTTGTTTAATTCCTTGCCGGGCACCCTCTCCTTCGTAATGCTCTGTCCCTCCCTCTCATCAAACACCGCTCTTTCGAACGCAGCTAATTCAGCTTGAATTCGATCCCGGATCGAAATCGGGTACCAGTCGTCCCACATCGAATTCCCCGGTATCCTATTATGAGATTGCATTTGAGGGTCGAGCCCACCTCCGTTCACCTCTTTCTTATTTGTCTCATCGCTCAGCCTCCTCAAAACCTCCTCGCCTTTCTTGAAGGGCCAATCGTAATCCTTCTGCCACATCCAGGATGATGAACCCCCACGATTTGAATTCTCGCGTGACCCTGCTTCATTCACGAATCCAAAAACATCGGTGGCCGCCGAAGAATCCTCATTCGCCCTTTTCTTATTTGTCTCATCGCTCAGCCTCCTCAAAACCTCCTCGCCTTTCTTGAAGTGCCAATCGTAATTCTCCTGCGACATCCAGGATGTCGAACCTTCAGGATTTGAATTCTCGCGTGACCCTGCTTCATTCACGAATCCAAAAACATCGGTGGCCGCCGAAGAATCCTCATTCGCCCGTTTCTTATTTGTCTCATCGCTCAGCTTCCTCAAAACCTCCTCGCCTTCCTTAAAGTGCCAATCGTAATCCTCCTGCGACATCCAGGATGTCGAACCTCCAGGATTTGAATTCTCGCGTGAACCTGCTTCATTCACGAATCCAAAAACGTCGGTGGCCGCCGACGAATCCTCAGTCGTCGGATTTGGGGCTGATGCGCTTTCGTCCAGCTGCAAATTATGTGATTATTGATATGGCTGATATGCGGCCGTGCCGATTAATGGATCAACTTGTTCGTTATGCACTGGTGTTATTTTATTATAGTCAAAAGTATCGCTTGCTTGTCAGTCGCGCCTCTTTGTCCGTATAGCAGTTCATGGTTTATACAGTCTTGGGGCTCCAAGAGTGAGCAGCACGTAGCTATATGTGAACAGATGCATGAGCACTCGCTGTCAGTACGAGCGAATTAGAATGTATTCGATAAATTAGACTGCGAGCCGGACTTAGCAAAAGAAAAAGACCAGGCGTGTTAGTGATTCAACTACGATGTATGGCCGCGCGAAACAAAGTTAACCAGATATTTACTGCCGTAAAGAAACGTATGAATAATTACTTGATAATTTTTCCGTCTTTTATCTGGCATTTTCTCTCATTGTTAAGAACGTGGTTGGAATTTCAGGGTATAGGAAGCATAGGTGTTGCGATGGGAATAAACTCTATCTACCTACAAATTTTAAAGTGAATCTGTTGAGTGGTTTTTGATTCATGAAGTAACTGACATAAGACCATTTCGGATTTATATATAAGTAGAAAGTAGGATTCGGACTATGACAAAAAAATTGGTATTCATCCCAGGCAGCATAAATGTCTAATTGACGTCGATAAGTTACCGTTGTCAGGTTACCTTTAAGCCATGACCGTAAGATAACTATTCGACATCTTTCAAATGACATACCGTATAATGCTGCCCTAAAGTTATATTTTTATGATATCTTCCGGCGATGAAACCGGATGTCTCAAAAGTATCCCAAAATATTATCCAATTGATGACTTTTTAAAGTTATCAATAAGTTATCTATTTACTGTTATCTATTGTATCTAGTTTAACGTTGTCCAGAGGATATCATAAAGACGAACTACATAAGACGTCTTTTTCACGACACCTTTTAGATATCAGTAAGGTGCTGTCTTTTAAGATATTTGGTATTGGCGGGAAATAGTACAGAGTCATCCAAATGTTGTCCTAAAGATGACATTCCACGAATCACTTTTATCGCAGTGCGAATGTAGCGTGTTATATTTCAATTCACCGGCAAAAAATTGTGTGTAACAACAAGTAGTTGAAAAAATAAAGGTGTTGAAATATATATGCGCGAGTGCCATTTATCCCACTATTCTTTTCGCCTCTGTGAGTACATATATGTATTTAATGTACTGGCTTTTTATTCTAAAAGCGCAGGTCAAAAGACGTGACCGTAACGGGAGAGAAATCTGATAACGACTGTACCGTTTTTATAATATTGAATTATATTTTACTTATAATGAATTAATTGATTTTTTATTTATAATTACCTAGCCCACTTCGAAACCGACATAAAAATATCTTATTAATTTCTGCATTATCAAAAGTAACTTTTGAACAGTCAAGATTATTGAGCTATATTAAATATTCTAGACTATTAATAGGTTAATTTTTATAAAGATATGGATAGGATATTGTTATCTATATATATCTATATATATATATATATATATATATATATATATATATATATATATATATATATATCGCCAATAAATAGATATCTTTTCGATAGTATTCTTCGCTACCGTTTAGATCTCGATTTGTCAACCTCATTCGGATGCCTATTGGACGACTTTCTGATATATCGATTTGATGACTTTCCGCTAACGTACCGACCATGGAGCCTAGATACCAGGAGGTTCAGCGGCAATGCAAAGGCGCTGAAAAAAGCGTCCCCGAAAATGTCCCGAAGTGATGGCGCTGGGGTGCAGCGGCACCTACATATATAGTAATATATTGGTCAACGAGGTGAAAGTGATCGGATGAGTTTCTAACCTCACGACAGACCGATCGTGACTTCAAACGTCGAAATATCCGCCGATTCATAATTTCCTCATGACGGTTCGGAAAAAAAAACGCAAAAGCGAGAAAACATCTCAAACTCAAACTCAAAATGGCGGCGATACAGCCCATCTAGAAAAACGTGTTTTTTTACATATAGCTTCACGTGCGAACGGTTTTCTCGTAAAATATAAGACGTGAAACAAAAAGCAAAAAAATGATAATTTACATATTATTAGCTATGAGACTACCTAGAAAATTGCTTTCAAATTTTGCAAAAATAGCGCACTTTGAAGGAAATAAATCTATTTTTTTGCCAAAAGAAGGTAGTAACTTGTTTATAAAAAGAAGTTTAGATTTAATCAAAAAAACCGGCTACGTAATCCCATAAAGAATATGATTGTGAAGCTGCTATCAAAATTTCAAATCGATGCATGCAAAGGTGGTCGAGTAATCCGTATTCCGAGATCGAAAAAAGTGGTTTCGAGAAAAACGCGTTTAAAGTTGTACGAGCAACTCAGCGCGCGTTCCAAGGCACTGCGGCCAAATCGATAATTGAACCTTTAAATAAAAAAAATTGCTGCAGGACCAATTGCATATTGTTTTTATGACACCAAAATATTTTTAGGAAAGAAAACGTCTTTCCATAATCCTAGAGTGGTGTTATCCCTTAACACTAATGAGGGTTCGGTACATCATCTGTGATCTGTCTTAGATCGCACCCATGTTTAGCGTATATCTATATACATATAGGTGCCGGAGCACCCCAGCGCCATCATTTCTTGTTCTCGTTTTGGGGACGAGTTGAAAGGCCTCGCTGAACCTCCTGGTATCTAGGCTCCATGGTACCGACAACCGAAAAGAGTTAACCTTTTGTCGACATTTTGTTAACCATTAAAAGTTGCCGTATAGTTGACTATCGGACACAAATAAGTTATCTGCCAAGCGGACATAAGTGATACGTTTTGTAATACAAAACGCCGTCTTTTTGGACAATCAAAAAGTTATCCGTATCCGTTTCGCGATATCTTTCGGATGCCATATAGATAACATTTTGCTACCTGGGATATTAACTAGATGCGGCTATTTGGTTTTTCGAATTTGAATTAACTAAATCTTTCGTCAAATCAAATGTTTCCCATTGTATTCCATTATTGGAATTATTTGATTTAAATATATTTATTCATTCAAATCGAGATCTATTCAATAGCGTCTAATAACAAAATATTTTATTTATTCCTAATAAATTTGTGATTCGCTTTTTCCTTTTTCTATTTGATTGAATTAACGGTCTGTCTTTATTGCAACAAATACTTATTCGAACCAAGCTATTGGCCATATTGATGAAATTGGGCAAATATTGGCCACATGATAAAAATCACACACATACGCACACACACACACACACGCGCGCGCGCGCACGCACACACATAGACACAAAGGTTGAGTTTGAAAAATCTATCGCATGATATTTGATAAAACTCACTAAATATAACAATGACATTAACTAATTGATATAGTTAACTAATTTATTGATATAATTATAGGAATTCATTTGGTGTCTTATGCCATATCTGCCACTAAAATGTGACAAAAATCTGTAGATAGGTTATAGGTTCGATTCCATGTGTAGGCAAAATATGTTCTTTGAATAAAAATTATTTCAGAAAGTCAGGGGATAACGAATTATGATACAAAATAATTGTGGCAGAACTCTAAAATAAGTATTTTATTTTGTATTTATGAAGTATTCGATGCATATAGAACACGTGGATTTGCAGTGTATTATGTCAGCAAATAAAGATTCATTCGAATAGAATCTTTATTTACTTTATTATTAGGTGTTGGAATTAATTCGTAGCGTTTTACAAGAGATGGCATAGGTAGTACAGTATTTCGTATTTCGTATTTTGTGGTTACGGACAGTAATGGATGCATCGTGAAACACCTATCATTGAATGTCATTTGCTGTAGATAACCTCTTTTTGAATCGTACAACACAATCGTAACAACACTTTATAATTTATTGAATATGTCAACATTTGTGCCGAATAAAGTGGTTTTGCGGGGAGTTTTACTTCCCGCTTTTTTGCCCGTTTTTTGGATCGAATTGTCACTGGTGATGAAAAATGTATCCATTAAGACAATCCGAAGCGCAGAAAGTCATGGGTTAAGCCCGACCAACCATCAACGTCAGTGGCAAATTCAAATATCCATGGGTCTAAGCTCCTGATCTGTATTTGGTGGGATCAGAGGGGTGTGATTTATTATGAACTGCTGAAACCGAATGAAACCATAACTGAGATCGCTACCGACTGCAATTGATGCGCCTGAGCCGTGCATTGAAAGAAAAACGGCCGGAATACTCCGAAAGACACGACAAAGTCATTTTGCTGCGCGACAACGCTCGTCCGCACGTCGCAAAACCGGTACAAACATGTCTGGAAACAGTTAAATGGGAAATCCTACCCCACACGCCGTATTCTTCAGATACCGCTCCTTCTGATTACCATTCGTTTCGTTAGATGGCTCATAGCCTGTCCGAGCAGAAGTTCACTTCTTACGAAGATTGTCAAAAATGGGTCGATTCGTGGATTGCATCTAAAGACGAGGCGTTCTTCCGACTAGGTATTCGTACCCTGCCCGAAAGATGGTCAAAAGTAGTAGAAAGCGAGGGGCAATACTTTCATTAATGTATTTCTTTACTTTTATTTAAAATAAATATTTTTTTTCATCAACAAAAACGTTACGAATTAACTCAAAATCCTAATAATATCTTTTTTTTTAATTGGCTTCATCTAACAATGCTTTCCACAAACGTTTTGCGGAATATTGTCACCTATGAAATAAGTCCTATACGAAAATTACGTAGGATTGTTAGTTTAACGGAAAGTCATCGGTAAATGGATTTTTTTTTGCTTGTACTTCTTTTATTAATGCACTTAGTGTTCTGAAACTCAATCAGCATGTAGACGAATCTGTCCCCAAAAGATACCTTTAAATTTCATTGAGCTATGTCGTATAGTTAACGAGAAATGACCGATTTACGTACATCCCGCACCTTTTTATAGCAAGTAACCCAGAAGGGCTACATGGGGGAAAAAAATTACGTTTACATTCAAGATCCGACTGGCCTATATCGCCCGAGACTAGACACTTTAGTGTAAGTATCAATATTCTAGAAAAAGCATAATTTTATATCAAGAAAAACGGAACGAAACCTTGGAACGTGGTTTTCGCGAAACAACTTGTTCCGACCTTATCCCAGCGAATACTGAAAAACTTAGCAAACGATTTCCAATTTTTTGTTTAAAAAAATTCTGTAATCGCGGTAACTAAGGGCCGAACTAAGTAGCCGATTTTTCAAATTTCCATAATTACTATTTTTAAAGACCGCTCGAATAAAAAAGGGCCTTAAAAATATTTTTTTTTTCATGTTCAAACCGTCGTCATTTGAGTGCCCGTCCGGCCAAGCTTTACGGTCTTGGTATACAGAGGGGAGTGGGGGACGAAAATTGGGGAATTTCGCGTTACGTAATTTGTGTATGCCCCCTAGTAGAAAAACTGGAAGTGCTGGTGAACAAGGGGGGGGGGGGGGTCTAAGACAAAAATTACAGGATTTATTGACGAATAAGCCGATCAAAAAGAGATGCGCGTACGTAAAAGAATTTGAGATGTTGACAAAGCAGGCAGCGCAGTGAAGAGGAAATACCAGTATATAAAAAGATTGCGAAAACGGGAATACATATATATAAAATGCAAGAAACAATGTAAAGGGGAAGAGAAAGTGAGAGGGAGAATACGTCTAAACACCCTGACAGGGTATATTGTGAAATAAATACTACTACGACTGTTTAATATTTAACAAGAATAGCTGGGACGAATAAAAAAATGTATTTGAAACAAATTGGAACGTAGAAAGCCGTGAGACTAGAAAAAAACCTATTAGAGTTAAATAGAGCCTATTTGAATTAAATCTTATTTTGGCAGTGTAAACAGATTTATGTGACTGCAATAATTGTCGTTGATAATCCCCATGATGAATCTATAGTTAGCTTATATCATCGGTCACATTGAGTATCAGTTTTGCATTAAGTATGACAATCACTTACCCTACGATATTTGGAGCGCGGAGCGATCCAGGTGCTTAATTTTTCCGATACGTCCTCGTCATCGGATTGGGCGTAAACTCCGACAAGACCAACGACAAGGAGCCAGCCGACGAAGAATCGGTTTAAATCCATAATTGAAGCGTTGAAAAGGACAGTAGTCTGGAGCGACGAGTTATGTCTATAACTTGGACGAATAACTTAGTTATCACTATTCTGCGCTGCTCTGTGTACTAATGTTCGCACGTCGGTTGTTAGTTGGTACTGGACCTGTTATATCGTTTTCGTTCTAGTGCTCCGCTGGTTTATGAAAAACAATAACTTACTTCTTATCTAAAACATTCCTATGCTAAAGATGCAGAGCCGTGAAACACAGCGTCGGCTTTTTTCGCCTTGTGGGATCTTATTTCGCCTCTAATTGTAAGCCACGTGTTACGCGATTCGGCCAGTACAATACGACACGATTACAGCTGATCAGTATTCTCGAACACGGCTGTACAGAATGTCCTGGCTTTTGCGCAGCCGATGGCAAACGACTAGACGAACTACGTTTTTCTAGGTATTTTTCTTCAATTTCGAAGCAATAATACACATTTTCTTATACCACTCGAGGCGCGAAGTTAAGTAATGAAAAATAAATGTTTCGTAGACTTGCCCGCCTAACGAAAAGAACGCCATTGTTCTCTCAGCAGAAACGAACACTTTCACACCCCGACCGTTTTATTATTGCGACGAATGCGAAAATCTTTGGGTATCTACGCTTCGCAGGAAATATTCGATGGTTTTGCAAAAAAATCGCGTGGGCAACGCCATGTATCCGTCCTCCGAATTTCAGCAGGGGCACAGAAATATCATTCCGTCGAGTCGAATGAATATCGGCGCCTGCTGCTCGCGCTCGATAAAGCCGGGAACACACACCTTCCGCAAGGTAAGCCTACGTAACCGGAAGGTTTTGATCAACTGATGAACGGCGGTTATGGATACGTTATAGAAGATGTGTGTGAAACTGGTTTCCGGTGCAGGATCTGACAGCCGATATTATACTATCACAGTAAAATGTATAAAATTAATAAACAAGTGTTTGCCGTCGGTTTATAGTCTTCAGATAGTTTTATCTAGAGCACGGTTTTGAAGGTGAGTTTTAGAATCGAATAACTAAAAAAAATACGCACGTTTACTAATCCTTCAAGAATATGTGAAAATGAATAAAAAAAATTATCATCATGTACTTGTGTGCGTTTGTTTACAACAGTGGGCGAAAAACGCTCCCATGTGACGAAAAAACCAAACATATTCTTAATCTGTATGAGGGTTGTGATGTTCGCGCTCGATAAAGACGGAAACAGCCACACCTTCCATCATGTATATGCAACGTGATCAGAACGTGATTCAGAGTCGAAAATTGCTCTAAGTCCATACGATGACAAGCGGTAAATCGTGCCAAAAAGTACGGACACTCTACCATGGGGTCATTATAAATCAGCAGCGTAAATGTATTTGTTAGACTCGATTGTATGTATTGTTATAAAATAAAAATGAAAAGATATAATGAATGTAGTAATGTTAATTTGATATATATTGAAAAATATTCATGTTATATATAATGCGAGTATGTCAATTTTTACAGGATATAATTATTTATTTTTCTAAGGAATGGAAAATTTATAGAGAAATAAAATGGTATGCTTATTGTAAATAAACTTTACTGAATTTTCCATGTACTTTATAAAAGTTATATATTTTTTTTGTGTATCCACGAGTTTTGAGATTTATCCATTCCCAACCATTTAGCATAAACATCATTGCCCTTTTTGCGAATTATCTTCTCCACGAGATATATGTTTGGATTGGCAACACGTTGCAGTTTGTATTCGTAGAATCCTCCAGCTATCGGATTTCCATTTGAGTCCTCGACTAGGTACGTTACAGGATACGTTTGTTGCACCTTGACGATTTTAAACAATTCGGTGGTCCGATTTGGTGTGAAACCTTTTTCAAATATTGTCCTTAATTTGCTTACGCGCACAAAATCATGGACTTTGAATCTTTCAAGAGCCGCAATTTTTACGTTGCTGTATATGGTGGTTAAGAGTTTCTCTGCGATCGCAGGAGTAACGTCGATGGACCTCATGTCAATCGTACGATGCTTTCGAGCATTGTACTTTATAACGAGTTGCGGTAACGCATCGATCCACTTGTAATTACCATTGAGTTTTAACATTTTCCACATGTTATTTTTGAGGGTGCGATTGAATCGTTCGACGACCCAGGCCTTCATAATAGAATACATCGAATAATGATTGATGTTGTATTTCTCCATAAGTCGTTGGACGTTTACATTGTAAAATTCTCTTCCTTTGTCAGTTTGAAGATTTTTCGGATATTTGCTATGATCTTGTATGATTTTCGCGATCGTTGAACCCTTTCCGTTGCCAGTTTCACTTTTCAGGGGTACGGCCCATGCATACCTGCTCAACACATCGATGACAGCGACCATGTAATTCTAGCCTTTGTTGAAACGCGAATACGGCCGCATTTCGACTACATCAGCCTGCCACAAATCATCATACCCACGTACGATGCCACGTCTTCGCGGAAAGTTTTTTCTTGCTGGAGCATGTAATTCCTCCGCTAGCTGCTTTTCTTCAGACGTTCTTTCTTCTCCGAGTATATCTTGTGTTGAGGAGGCGATTTTTTTACAAATCTTCGTGCATTGTGCCAGATACAGCGTCGGTTACATACTGAATCGGTTTGGGCGTATCGTTCATAGTTATTCGAAGCGCATCCTCTAGTGCGATGAGTTTCTTCTCAAATTCATCCAGGCATTCTGTTAACAGGTTGATTTTCATTTCCACGTAACGTTTATTAACAGCATCGTAATCCCCTTCAGTTCGGGCTACGCCTCGTATTTTACGTCATCTTGCATCGAAGCCACTAGAGGTTAGACAAAGAGCATTATCACGTGTATAATTTCTTATTAGCCTAGTCCACTGATAGTATGAATTATCCTGCGCTCCAAGCGATGATCCAAATTTATTGATCGACATTTCGGTATCCATAGTGACGAAGGAATGATGAGTATCATCGATGCATAGGTTAATTTATAATGAGACCAGCTGCGCAAAGTTCCTCAATAACCGACATTATCTCATTGTCGTGAACGTTGTTATCCGCGTGTCGTGAAGCATCCAATAATCGCAAACGATCGACCAACTCGTTGGGATCATTCCAATGGAAATAATCGATTTTGTTATTATTTAACGTCATGGCGAGCGGTATTTCTATACCTTTTCCAATTTTTCGGTCGAAAGTTAATGGTCCAATTATATATTTATACTTGTAGACTTTGTTACCCAATACTTTTCGCGTTTATTGCTACCACGTCGATGTGCATTTGTTGCCAACAATATACTTTTATATTTGTCTTTGTCTTCCTCGGTGTATATTGCATCATCAGGTATTCTCTTGAAGATTAACTCATAGAGTCCAGGGGTAGAGTCCCAAGTATTTTATGCAATCGATGAATATATTATCATCACATCGAAACGCTTAGCGCCTAACATCATTCCTTCATTAGTAAATTTGACGCCATATACGTAATCCATGCTGGAATTTTTGTCTTGTGAAAGAATAGATAAAATATATTGTTAACCGAGTGGACCGGAATATTCCCGCAATGTATTTTGACCTTCAGCCGTTTGTAATTGACGTTGAACTGAAGACACAAATTCGGGCGTAGTCTGAAAAACGTCTTTTTCAACAATGGTGGCTGGCTGCAAGGGTACAGGAGCCATCGACGTATCATCCAGAAATTCCTTGCGTCGCTTGCGTTTCAAGTGATTCGGTGTAGACGTTACCAACAAATCTTGGAATAATGAACGTGTGCGCTTTGTTTCTTGTTTCACATCCTTTTCTAGATCCTTTGCTTCCGACATGCTTAACTATTCAATTTCCGGGGCAAGAGATTCAACAGCAACTGATTTTTCAACAATCTGCTTGAGAGGTTCAGTGATTGGCTTGAAGGGTCTCTCCAATGCAAGATCTTCTTCCATTTTTCCAGTCTTCAAAGCTCGATATTTTTCGCGTATTGAGTCACTTGTTTTCGCAATTTCCCTAGCAATCTTTTCATCAGTATCAATTGTCGTCGTCATGCTACGCCCACATGAAATTATTTGTCGGTCGTTGCACACCTGATGTCTCAATGCTGACTGACTACATCACGGTATTGCAAACTCGTTTAATCCATTTCTATATCGACCACTGGATAATGAGCTATCTTTGTCAATCACCATAAAGCCGTATTTGTGTTGCCAACATTTTTGATATCACCAGACAATCTTCATACGATATATCCGTATTTACATGATCATTGTAAACGTGTTTCAAGTTTGTACGATCTTGTTTAAATAAAATCAGCAGATTCAAATTGTCACGTATAAAATGTTTGGGAACCTTGGCATATATTTGGCAAAGGTCGAAATGATCAACGCTCGAGTTTCTGCCCATCGCAAACTACTCTCTTACTGTATTTTGCTTGTAACATGCTCCGTCACCGAAAATAAAAATGGAGTTCGGAAGCACTTCGTGCGGGGGGATAACATCACTATTATTTGAGAATTTATAATAGCCAATTTCGTTGATCGATGTCAACAAATTTCCTGAATATTGATATTGTGGCTGATGAAGCTATTTCGAGTATACATATAGGTTTTCAAAACGTGCACCATTTGGACTTTCTATTAAACTTGACAGAACATTGGTTTTGCCACAATTTCAAGGACCGCAAATAATGCTGCATATCGTAAGTGGCAGCATGTCTCCATGATTGCGTACTTGTTGGCCCTCCATTACTCTATAGTCGAAGTTGGTCAATTGAATCACCGTTGCTTGTTGCACGAAAGGCATGTTTTCTCTCTCGAATCTAAACACACATTCGCCCAAAATGCGTCGTGTGAGGAGTATTTATAGGAGTGCACCGGGCCAAATCTGCTCACAAGGAAACGTTGCGAGGTCGATGTCTCCGATTTCGATTAAATTTGACATGCTTGTAGAATGGGTAAAAATAGGCGACACGTATGTTTTCATATCGGCGGAACCCGAATTTTAAGG